>NW_019289937.1:64795-110400 GCF_000500325.1 Leptinotarsa decemlineata
GTAGCAAGAGCTGTAGCCGTGCTAAAACCCTGCCTAAAACCACATTGCGATGGTGATAATAGATTATTGTTATCGAAATATTCATTAATTTGTAAATAAATAACTCTTTCAAAAATTTTACTCATGGTTGGAAGTATACTGATAATTCTGAGATCAGAATAACTAGCTGGATCATTATTCTTGGGAATGGGTTTCCCAATGGCCATTTTCCACAAGTCTGGAAAATATGAATGTACAGACAGGACTTTTTTTATTTATGTCAATGTTGAAGTCACCGGTTAGTATGATGTTGGTGTAATTGGGTAATAACAAAGTTAAAATTTCTTCAACTTTATTGAAGAATAAGTCATATTCTTTCGACAGTGAGGATCTATAAATTGTTATGAGAGCAGTGTTCATGTTTTTTAATTCAATTTCACGAAATTCTGCGTGTTGTTCAATACAGAAATCATTCAAAAGGAGAGGTTTACATGTGACGTTATTACGAATATAAATAGAGACTCCGCCATGTTGAAGGGTTTGTCTACAAAAGTAACTTATAAAGTTATAATCATCGAGATTTACAGATTTCAGATTTTCTACATTGAGCCAATGTCATAATCTTTGTTTTCGAGATATAGCTCAAACTGTTCTACTTTATTGCTGGAAAATCTTCAGCTCATTATTCTGAAGATGTTCTTTATTAGAATCTAAACAAAAAAAATTTGAGGTTGAGAAGAAGTAGCTACCCCCTTTTTATTGGTCTGTTCTTCCAAGAACCTCTTACTTTTTCGAAAGTCAAACCTTTCAAAAGCTATATTTCTAGGCCAAAGGTTAGGATCATAGATTGCTTGAAGGTTATCTGGGTTGCCGTGATTAGCTTGCGGTGATTAGCTCACCAGAACTAATCACCGAATTGAAACAACTGACTAAAACAACCATTAGACTATATCAACGACATGCAGCTGATAAAACAAAAAAAACGAGACGTCACATTCACACCCTCAATGTCCAACGACTACATCCGTTTCCGGTGTATATTTTTATCTCATTCGGTGTAATTAATTTACACAAACAGGCCTCCACCCTCTTAATGCGAAAAAAGACACTCCCTAATCAGGGGAGCGTAATAACAGGAATTATACTGTTAAATGAGTTCGTGGCAGCGGTCAAACGAAGGTGTGGTTGGAAGTAACATGAACCTTACCTGTGTTACACATATTCGTGTATCAGTTTTTGAGTCCTGCGTCGAGGGAATCTCTATAGGAAATTGAGGCGATGAGCGGTCTTCAAATATTTGCGGATTATTTTACTCGTTAGGGGATTTGTAGATTATTAGCTCCGGTTGTTCTGTTAATGAAGTCTGAGAAGCAGAAATGATTTGGTAGGAATCGTTTCAGGTTTCACGTGGTATCATCGTTAAAGTCCACTCCATATGATATTTACTCACTCATTGAATATTATGAAACAAAATACAACCGAAGTAATTTTCATGCACTTTCCACAAAGGACGTGTACAAATAAAAATAATGATAATCCAAATACATATAAAATATTCGTGTCACAGTATTGAAAATAAAAGGGTTTATTTGCAACAGGAGTACCCTGATATGACAAAGATGTCATATCAAATTGTGTCAACAATATGTCATGATCGATGCCTCTCGTGGGGTATTGACCATCAACTTTTAGACATAAGTACTTTAGGAACTTCCTTTGCAAGCTCTCAATTGATGTTTTTTGGTAGTCGTAAGCCGGATTCCATAACAAAGAGCCATACTGTAACTTCGACTCTCTAATTTTGCATACGCAAAATGTAGCAATTTTAAGGTGGCAATACTTTTGAAGTTCTCGCCATTTTTGTAAATGAATCCAAGCATTCTATTTGCATCAGCCGTCATATTCCTTATATGTGTTGTAAACGTTAATTTACTGTCGTATGTTATACTTTCATCTCATGTACTCGGTTGACTGTAGATTTGTTGATTGAATAATCATACATTTAAGTTCGCTTTTTTGTTGTAAATGATATTATTTCATATTTGGATACGTTCAGTTGTAGACGATTATCATTACACCAAAGTTTGATTACATCTAATTCATGTTGTACACGTTAGCAGTCAGTAATGTCGTCGATTTTATAATATAGTTTCAGGTCGTCTGCAAATACTAGGCTAAAAATATTCAGAGAGGTTGCCAAGTCATTAATAAAAATTGAAAATAAAAGAGGTCCAAGATTAGAACCTTGTGATACCCCAGATGTAACTACGTACTGGGCCGATTTGAAAGACTCATATTCGACGAATTGTTTTCTGTTAACTAGATATGATTCAATTGGAGTAAGCAGTTGGTTAGAGAGTCCCAATTTTGTCAATTTGCTGAGAAGAACGTAATGGTCTATTTGATCGAATGCTTTTTGAAAGTCTAAATGAACAACATCGACTTGTTTTTGCTTGTCCAGGTACATACAGAGATATTGATTTAAACATGTTACCACCTTAGCATCTGTTGGTATGGGATTCCAAATCCGGTTAAGCGTTATCGCCTCCTCTTTTCTGTTGTAGTTTTCCGTATGTTCATGGATTTCTATAGCTCTCCTCACAAGCTAACTGTGGTATACATGACCTGCTGCAAGTAGTTTCACATCTTCAAACAGTACCTTATGATCTCCTTCACTAAAGGCGTATTCTGCTACTTCCGATTTTTCTATTCGACCCAATCTACAGTCTCTCCGATGTTCATTCAGCTTCGTACCCATGGTGGTACCGATATAAACTTTTCCCCAGGTCCATGGTGTACGATATACCCCCGTCGCTGATAGTAGATCTCTTTGGTATTTTGCAAATCACAGGCTTTGTTGTATTTTCCTGGTGGGCTTGAACACTGTTTTAATATTATGCTTCCTTAAGATTTTTCCGATTCTGTCTGTAACCCTAGGGATGTACGGTAGAAATCCACGTGCAACCGTTTGAGTTTCCTTCCTATTTTGACTTGTAGAAGTCTTCAGTTTCATGGCCTTGTTGATATCGGTTTCACTGTGTCCATTCGATCGTGAAACCATTTGAAGATGCCCCCATTCTTTTTGAAGGTGTTCCGGTTCAAATATTCTACGGATACGTTCTGTCAGGGTGTTGATAATTCCCCGCTTTCGACTTGAATGGTGGTTCGGAAGTGCATGCAGATATATGTCCCTATGTGTCGGTTTTCGGTACACTTTATGTGTTAGTCTTCTGCCACGCCTTTCGACGAGTACTTCTAGAAAAGCTATACGTTGTTTCTGTTCAGTCTCCATGGTGAACTTGATGCTAGGTTGTTGAGCATTTTTGTGGTCTGAAAATAGGTTCAGTCTATCCCTTCCATGTCTCCAGATAACGAAGGTGTCATCCACGTACCGTGTCCAAATGGATGTTTTGAAATCGAAAGCGTCGATTGCCTTCTTCTCAAATTTCTTCATGAAGGAGTTGGCTATCAGAAGCATATTGCCATAGTACTCGGAAACGGTTTGGCTGATTTTCATAAAATTTTGTTTTAATTTTTTTGTGATGTGGCATAGAAAAATACAATTAACCTTAAATTGTTACCCTTCTATCACCAACCCTAATTTTTCAATAGCTATTCTAGTAATTCAACCATTTGAAGCCCGCTAAATGTCTACCTGTCACTTCTCACTCACTGAACAGCACGGAGTAGGGATGGAAACGAAGTAGGTCTCCTCTCTCTCTCTCTCTCACACAATAAGCCTTCTCTCACTGCCTACACAGTTTTCTGCCACTATTATTGTTTATTCATCGAGCGAAGATACAAATTGCCACCGCAGCTATGAATAATTTTCCATTGTATTTCCAGGCATTTCCCGCGAAATTAAGAAGTGAAGGTTGAATCGTTCCGTAATATAAAAACACCACGGCTTTGCAACGACACAAGATTGGTCATTGTAAGTTGATGACAAATGTTGTTGAACCCCGCATTTCAAATAGCAAGCTCCGGGGTGGAAATATATTAATATCACGAATCCCTATTTCACCTGCAGATTCTGCAATTCATTTTCAACGTGTACAATTCCCAATTAGATTGACATTTGCAATGACTACCAATAAATCTCAAGGCCAAACGATGACAGTTCGTGGCTTGGATTTGATCACACCATGTTTTTCACACGGACAATTATACTAACGAAAAATGTTGTATACATTATAGCATCAAGGGATTCATATCACTTGTAAGCGTTATTGTTCTGATAGAAATGATTCATGTAGCAAAACAACGTTTGCCGAGTCAGCTAGTAATGATATAATAATAAAGAATTCGTCATAGACAAACGTGCATCGAAAAAGGAAACAAAGCGTGGATCATAAAGATGATCAGCAGCTCGTAGGTGAAAGCAGCCCGCCCCATCTGGAAATAAAAAAGATGTTAACCCCCTTGGAATGTTGGAATGGAACATTGCCAGTCACAAGAGGTATTATCAGTGGAAAACTCCCTCTGTGGCAAGTATCAGTACAACTTTCAACAGAATCGATCATCGGAACTACCGAGGAAGACCAAGGTCGCTGCTTTGAACATGCTTGCCATTACAACCTCACTGTACTCGTTTGAAGTGAAGTTCGACGTGAAGACCCAAAAAACTTCAGAGGAGTTTGCCTCACAAATCATCCGTTTCACGGTTGTACTTCCTCCTACAATAGCGAGGCCATGGACTTCGAATTCGAAATATCCACATGACAGAATGGTACTGAATGAATCCTGTAAAGTCGTCAGAAGTTAGAATATCTATCTCTGCTTGGTCCGGAACCATGAAAGAGCAAGGGATTGAATAATTTTTCTACAGACAGCTACCCAATCAGTTGAGGAACTGGATTTAGTTTTGAATACTGAACGAGGTGATCACATCTATGTCACCTAATTGGAACTTGTTCAACATAAGGCCTAAATAGAAACCACAGAAATCACTTCACTTCTTTGGTAATACCAGAATTAGTCGATTGCATTGGCTTCTCTGTCCTTCTCTCTTCTCAGGTCAAGTGAGCTGGAGTCGAAAACTGTTGAGTTCATCATGGCCTGCTGGGATGGTGTCTTCAGCATCCAGTCTACCGCAAACGTGTTATGGGTAAAAAAGTTCCTGACAACAGGTGCAAGACTTGCCACGAGGCTATAGGCATGTTCAGCATATGTGATCTCAGCCTTCTTCATTGACATTTTCTTCCAAGATAATGAAAAATAGCACTACCTTAAAATCCTCAAGGTGGTCTAAGAACGCTGGAGAAATAAATTCATTCGGAAGAACGTTCACAGGAAGTTCATTTCACATAAACGCAGTTCTTCAAATGAAAGAGTCCTTGAATAGTGGAGTTCGAGGTGTACTGAGGTGTACCTCAAAATGATGAGCAGCGAAAGTCCGTCGTGTAGTTTTGAAATGTACCGCTCTTGGTGGAATCAAACAAGCCAAGTCACTTGAACACCTCCTGTGAAAGTATTTATAAAATAGAGACAAATCTCCAACCTTTCTTTGATGTTCTAGACTAACAAGGTTGCAAGTGATGTTCGCGTCTCCAGTCAGGCGAATGGCTCTTTTCTGGATACATTTCAGCAAGTTCAGGGCATGCTTAGGGGCGAAGCCTCATACATGTGAATAATACTTCGAAGAAGGTCTGATCTGAGCTTTATAAAGCATGAAAAATTGCTGGGGTTTGTACAGTTTTCTGGATCGAAACAGTGTTTCAAGCCTTTGAGGAGCAACCTTTGAAATTTCAGCGACACGATAATGCCAGGACATATTGGTGTCCATTTCAACCCACAACAAACTCAGCGAAGCAGAAAGCGGAATTGTCTGTCATGACATTATTATATGAGGTTCGGAAACAGATGCCTGGATTTTTGTGACATTGAATTGAATCAGTTCATTTCCAGCCCAATTTGAAATAACCACTGAATCCTCTTCGAAATATTCAACCTTCTGCTGCTGGTGAAAATGTGCATCCGCAGTCGTTGTTCTGGAATCCTAAAGGAATGACGAGACAAGTGTGTGTCGTCAGCATGGGGCATAGTGCACGGTTGAGTTAGGTTAGGTCCAAAATGAGTGGGTCTATTCGACTCTCCACCACAACCCGTAAAGGTTTATTGCGGCTCACACCTATTCTTACTCGACCAAACAAACCCAGCTTCTTAACGAAGCCGATCAGTTTGTTTGGTGAGTGGTCTTTCAGGTCAGATGGTAAGACTACGGTTCTGCCGAACTCTAAAGACCTGATTCGGTCTCCAGCGGGACAGGTACAAAGTATATGCTCTGTTAATGAGGTAGTCTGATAGTCAAGTTGCAAGTTCCCACCTTGATACTCACGACAACCTTCCCATATGAGGGTTTTTACACGTCAGCTACACCTGACGATGCCTTAGATTCAGCCGTGCAGGGCTTTTTCGCCTCTGGTTTCGGTGGAACCTCACTTGAGCGCAAACGTTTGCTAACCTGCTCATGGGGGGTTAGTTTTCCCACCTGAGACAGATTCTGCGTACGCCGCAGCTCTCAGTCCTGAACTGAATTTACAGGGAGGTGAGTTGGAGTCGTAAACTCGACATCCTTCTTCTCTGTAGACTCGCTCGTAAACTAAATTTACAGTGAGGTCCGTTGGAGTCGTTAACTCGACATTCATCTCCTCTGTAGACTCGCTCCCGAACTAAATTCACAGAGAGGTCCGTTGGAGTCGTGAACTACACATTCATCTCCTCTGTAAATGTGCACGGTACATTCATAGTACTGACGAGTCACCAGTATTGCGTTTTGCTACGTGGAATTTTAAATCCGTTATGATGAATGAGAAGTGCCCAATTCAAAATTTTTCCTCTGAACTTCGCAGATTCTATCCAGAGGCATCAGAACCGACTGACTGATGTCTTCATCTTTCACAAAAATATAACGGTATAAAGATCTCACGCTAGCCTCTCCTCTAAACAAAAACTCTCGAACATAAATAATAGACGTGCATTCCCGGCTAAACTCCTTATTCGGCTGGTAGCGAGTGGAGTGTTCCAGCCCTCCCGAAAAGTAGGAAATCGAAAAACACTATTTGCGAAATCCCGAAAATATATAGATACCTATCATTTCTTGCGAGCCAAAGAGATGAGCTCCTTCCACCGTTCATCTGAATAGACGACTTCCGGTGTGTGGAGACGACGGGTCGGGAAAACTTTATTTACCGCATCCCGCATCCAGGCTTGTCGCTTTATTTCCCGTCTTTTCTTCTCGTCGTCATTATCGGGCTAAATGGGTCTATATTTGGGAAGGATTTCCAAATAACAACCGGCTTATTTATGGGGGCAGCGGCAGTTGGTTTCGGATGGAAATTGTATATTTTCAATGGGAATGATAGAAAATAAGTTACCACGTAGAAGTTGAAGTGATTGGAAAGTTTCAAAATAGGTGATTTTCCATACGTTAGTTCTTTGATGATCAAAGAATCAATCAATCGATCAGTCAACCATTTAGTGAATTAGTTTTCCTTCACAATTACATTAGATAAAAAAACACATAATCATAAAATACTGGCTGACTCAACAGGTCAAACACACATAAAAAAGTCAATGTTGAACATAAAACATACATGAATAATACTGGAGTTTTTTCCCAACACCAAATCGTTGTTTGGGATATTGCAAANATATCGGTTTGGAGGAAGATGTTGCTCTTGAAGATGATCACTTGGTGATCGAAATACGTGTCGAGGTGTTAAAAATAACGATTTGGTGTTGAGAAAAAACTCCAGTAATATTCATTACTACACCATAGGTTCCAAACAGTGCATCACAAATGAAACATACAAGTTAATAAGCTACAATCAAATCAAGATTCAAGGAGAAACTCATGCACAGAGTAGTATGCCTTTTGCAATAGAAAAATCTTGAGTCGCCATTCAAAGATAATAATATTTGAGGATTCAATGTCCTCACTATGCACATGGGGTGATTCTTTGATACTGTCAATTTACTATGAGGTTGATGTAGTTGAGAATTATTTCTGGTGAAATGTTCAACAAGATCATTGTTTGATGTATGCATTTAATTCTTCTGATCACTCATTGAATTTTTCTTTCAGTTTGTTTTTGAATGTGGATTTCGGGAATTGCATGAGATCCTCAGTAATCGTATTATGAAAAAATACAGCAAGGAAGGAAAATTATTTTCTGAACATGGCTGACGAATGACGAGGGATGAGTAAGTTTTCATTAGTTCGAAGGTTGGAAGTATGGAGCTCTAACCTCTTTGTCAATTTATTGAATAGAGAAACTAACAGGTACTATAAATTTCAGTACTGAATAGGTGATATTGCAGTAGTTATATTCCCTGAGAACCGACATTGATACCCAACCAAGGTTGGCACGAGCTTGGAAAATATGTTCAGATGTACGTATTCCCAAAATGAAGCGAACACAAAAACTTTCGCACACGTTGTATTTTGTATTGATTAGCTGAATTCAAGAAGGGGCCATAGAAAGGGCCTCCACAGTTGATTTTCGAAAGGATAAGCGATTGTGAAAGTAGCTTTTTTGTGCTGAAGAACAAGCTCTGTCTATATGGATGAAGAACTTCGCGAGTGGCATAGGATTTGATCATCAGCTGTTTTCTATGTGCGTTAAATTTTAAATCTTGATCGAAAGTGATTCCCAAGTTTTTTGCAGAGTCAACCGATTTAAGTATTTGGTTCCCTATCTTGAGTTCCATATGATCTTTAGCATATTGTCTTTGGTTTATGTTGCCGAAGAACATGATATGGCATTTGCTAGGATTCAGATTCAAACTGTGTTTGCTCGACAGAGTTTTTATGACTTCAAGGTCATCATTTATTTGATTTTGGGATACTAAGATGTTTTTAGGTTCGATACTATGATATAACTGGGTGTAATCCGCAAATGCTTGTACCTGACAATGCTTAATTTGTGAAAAAATATCTGCGGTGTATAGCAAAAATAGGATAGGACCAAGAATTGAGCCTTGAGGTACTCCTGATCTAACTCTTTCAAGAGATGAACTTCTATCATCAACAAGTACCTTTTGATATCTCTTGTTCAAATAATAACTGGAAAATTTTATGACATCAGTTGAACATCCATAGTATTTGAGCTTGGAAAGAAGGAGTTTGTGGCTAATGGTATCAAACGCCTTAGAAAAACCTAATAATGCTGGTGACTTTTTTTCATCAATATTGGCTATAATACTATCACCAACATTAAGTAGAGCAGTAATAGTACTATACCCCTTTGGAAACCGTGCCTGGTAGTCTGGAAGAATGTTTTCGGATATAACAAAGGCGGTTAGTTGAGTGTGGACAGCTCTTTCAAGAATTTTAGAAACGGCTGATAAGATACTTATCGGAAGTAGATCTGAGAGAGTAAGCGGATTCTTCAATTTGGGTAGCGGTTTAACAATGGCTTCTTTCCATACTTTGGGAAAATGGGCTTCTTTCCATACTTTGGGAAAATGAGCTTTTTCCAGGCAGTAATTGATAATATGAGTTAGGTAACAATCAATAATGGCCTGCAGTGTTCACTTGAAGACGCACCAGCCAGAATGCTGATTACCTTTTTTTGAATAACAAAAACTTCATCAGCTTTAGCTAATAAGCCCCACTGTTCAAGACCATAGGAAATTACTGACTGAATTAAACTGTGGTATAAAAGCATTTAAGATTAAGTACTGTGTATCTCAAAAACCAGAGTTAATAAAAATTTTTCATTGTTATTTTCGTTTTTATCACCCCAAAATTAGTAGAAATTGACTAGTTTAGTGTAGGAAACATTCAAAAAATATTTTTTTGTTGTGTTGTGTAATGTGAGTAAGGTAACAATCAATAATGGCCTGCAGTATTCACTTGAAGATGCACCAGCCAGAATGCTGATTACCTTTTTCTGAATAACAAAATCTTCATCAGCTTTAGCTAATAAGCCCCACTGTTCAAGACCATAGGAAATTACTGACTGAATTGAACTGTGGTATAAAAGCTAGAGAACATCAAGAGAGATTGTTTGTTTCAACCGACGAAGTAAATATATATGTTTACTGAGCTTTAGTTTGACAGTAATATGGAACTTCCAGGTAAGTTTATTATCGGTATCAACACCTAAAAATTTAGTATAATTAACTTCATGTGAATCAATCAATCTAACCAAATAGCTTTTATCAATTTTTTGAGATTTAGCAGAATTTAGCAGCAGTCCATTTGATCAGTTACTTCAGTAGCTTTTTCAATTACTTCGGATATCCCGCAGATACTGAGATGTTAGTATCGTCCACAAAAATAACAGTAATGGAAGTTTTTGAACCAACTGTAGATATATTCCTTCTATAAGCTTTCTGACCAGAAGAAAATAATCTGAATGATTCAAAATAATCATATAATCTTTGATAGAAACAGTATTCATTAATCTTAGAAAACTGACTAAGTAGCGATATAGGCCTGTAAGATGCACAGTCAGATCGAGACCCCTCATTTTTGTATATTGGCAAAACCTTTGACATTTTTACTATATCAGGAAACCTCCCCTCAATTAAAGTGGAGTAAACTATATGAGTCAAAGGCTCAGAAATCACATTGGCAACCTCTTCAATAACATGACCAGGGATGAATAGAATAGAAGTGATTCTAACTCCACACATGAAGTTTATTTGATAGATAACTAAAATGAATGCCTACTTTTGCATACCTTTGGTGTGATGCATGAAACTGATTTCATATTTCTTCAAAATATAGAAAAGTTATGAAACAGAGTATCATTACTCTATTTAAAGAACATTTTTTCCACTCCTTTATCATTTCATATGAGTGATTAGTTTTACTATTTATCATTGAGTCAATTCGTAGCCGATTATTATCAGAACAGTGGCGTATCTGGAAATCCATTTCGAGTGAAATATCAAACTGAAGGAAACCCAATTTCTGTGATTTCGTGCTTTGATTTTCCAAGTATGGGTCTATATGTGCTATGTAGCGTCATAGTGAGCTACGTTAATTTCATTCGTGCACCGACATTGATGAAAATTAAAAATTGAAGTGACATAATATATAAATGATATTATTGAAAAAAATTATATAACGTGGTAGGTATAATTCCCTTTGACAGAGTTGACGTTCCGTTCTGGTGAATATTTTTCATTCTTGTGTTTGAAACAATGATGAACATATATTTGAATCATTCAAAAGATGACAATTGGGAAGTTTGCCTCGTGGGATATTTTTCAAATGAAATTGTTCGGAGGTGTTTCAGTTCAATCACATTTCTACTTCGAATTGGATTGAACAAGGCTCTGAGTCAACTCCAAAACCCCAATCATGTTTTATAGTAATGGCTGGAAAACTGCAGACATGAATGGAAAGTAAAATTTGATTATTTTCATGATTTCACATGAGTTCTACAACGTATACAGGGTGTTTCAAATTCGATCCTCAACATTGGGATCTCGGAAACTATGAGAGATACGAAGATGGTTCAATTGGGGCGCAGTTGCGCACTTACTTCTGAAATTCCGAGTATATCCGGAGAAACAGAAATTTCGGAAAATGGTTCTCATTTTTTTCTGACTTTATTTTTCGAAGGATTCGAAAATAGATTGCACTTCCACGTTGCCACTTTTTTCCTGCTACATAATTGCAGGATAGGATAGGATAGGATAGGATAGGATAGGATAGGATAAGATAGGATAGGATAGGATAGGATAGGATAGGATAGGATAGGATAGGATAGGATAGGATAGGATAGGATAGGATAGGATAGGATAGGATAGGATAGGATAGGATAGGATAGGATAGGATAGGATAGGATAGGATAGGATAGGATAGGATAGGATAGGATAGGATAGGATAGGATAGGATAGGATAGGATAGGATAGGATAGGATAGGATAGGATAGGATAGGATAGGATAGGATAGGATNTTTAAATGAGACAAACAAAATGACTGAAATGACAAACAGCAAAAACAAATAAACATCTGTGGAGGAAGACACAAACAGCGATTGATATCTTGATTGGGGATTCAAAAAATGTGTTCCGTTATGTCTCATGGCAAACTCGGCCCAAAATGTTGCCAAGTCAAGAGGCTTCTGAGGCTGATCTCTTGCTATTCTGGAGTATTTCTTCGCTGTATGGAAATATCTGTGAAAGAGAAAATGAAATTTTTAGTGTCAAAACATATCGAACAGCCCAAAACCTCAACAATTTTCAAATAGAACAAAATTGGATGTTTGTACTGTTATGTCAACTGAATAACTATTGACTATTCCTTGTTAATTTGGGAAATACTGATGCCAAAACTGTTCCTACAACAGTTATGTTACATAGAGGGTATGTCTGCCGCAGTAGCAGACAAAAGGTCAGGTGGATAAACTAGCAGACCACGGTTAATGAACTCGAAAACATCGGATAATTTGTTGAACAACATTAGTATTCAGCTTTAACCTACACCCTGAGGAAGTAAGTACTTTTTTACATGAAATATTCTTTTTTGAGCCTCTTGAAAACAAAGTGATAATATTCGAGATGATATCTGTTAGGAGAACGATTTTGATACTTGACTACTCTGATTCTATGATTACATGAGAGTTAAAGTCCGCTTTATATGAAAAAACGGTTTCAGAAGGTTAAACAGGCGCATATAACTCATGCTTTCGGAAACAAAAACATTTCTTCTTCATCTCTTCTTATTATGAATACTTACTTTGGATCATCCAACATTTCTCTGATGTTCTCCAATAAGTAGTTGGTTGTCAATAAACGGAAGTCAATTTTACGTCCAATCCCTCGATCTTCCACCAAGTCCATGTTAGACAGTTGATCCATCATGAAAGGCATCCCCAAAAGTGGTACACCAAAGAATACCGTTTCTGTAGTGCTCATTCCACCGCCATGTCCGACAAAAAGTTTCAAGTTCGGATGAGCTACAACAAGACTGACTTTATGTATTTGTATATAACTACTATCAGATGATTGATGGCTTTGCAAGAAAATCCTGAAACCTGCAGGAAGTATTGAGATCATGCTGATCAGTTATTTGGAAAAACATCATGGAAAACTGAAATATGATCAACTAGAAATGAAACATTTGTTGCATTGTGTATTCTTCAGACCTTCTATACTCTTTCAGATCTCCTTGGATCTCTGGATGTTTACTTTACTTGGTCTTTCTTCAAACGCTTTCCATCCTCGAACAAAACAGAAAGCAAAACCTTGACATTTGATTGAATTTGGCGTAATTTTTGGTCTTGGCTCTTCTGGTCTCTTAAATTGGAGCGTTCGCACTTTGGTTTCGATATCAGTTCCATGATTAGTCACCAGGTTTCACCCCTCCAAGCAAACTGGATCGCAGTCTTTTTGGTCAAAATTCAGCAATTTTGGAAAGAAATTTGTTGCTGTTTTGGGTCTCTGAGGTTGAAATTTATATGAGATGACAAATATCCATAGTTCATTCGTTGTGAAAATAACTATTCGTGTAGTTTGGAATATTTCATAATATACAACATTGAAGTTTCAAACGATAGCGATAGTAAACAATTGCCCAATTTGGATGTCTACTCTTGTTTGTATCCCAGTCGTAGACCCAGGAAAGATATCTACGTCTCCATGAATCCTTGCGATCATAGTTTAAGCGGAAATCTACTCTTCTGGTAGGAACCAATCTAGAACACCATTCAATGAAAATAATTCCGGTCTGCCAAACAGCTTTTGGAGCACTTGGCTTCTGCCGAGTAACGTCTGAATTGATAATGAACTCCCAATAGATAGACCCAAATAATTCTATCTGGCATTGGTCCCTGGTCACACTGGCCTAGAAAATAATGAAGCTGCTCGCTGCCTTGCAAGGAAGGAGACTCAAAGCGGTTTTATCGGACACAAGAAGTCATTGGCGTCGCTTTTGGCATTGCCAAATGGACACTCAACACATGGACGGCTGAACAAACTTGAGACTTCTGGCATAATCCACCAGGATTGGTTCTGGATCCTCCGAAGTTTGTTCTACCAACCAATACATGGTAATAAGTTGTTTTCTGTTGGAACATGATGGAATAGCAAATTGAACCATATTGAATTGAATTGAATTGAATTGAATTCATTCAGAGTTTGACAGAAAGTCATTCTAGTTATATGACCTGAAACATCACTGACCAAAAGGGTCAATCAGCTAAATTGAGAAGCTGAAATTGTTTGGTCGAGTTTCTACAGGCGTAAGCAACAATAAACAATTGCCTATCATCCAATGGAAGCTCTGATCAGACGTTAACTGTTTTGTCACTGTTTTTCACTTGGAGAAGAGATCCATCGTGTAAGGTTTTGATACAGAACGTCTAATAGTGAAATTCTAAACTATTGTGTACAACTGAAACAGTTATACTCACCTAAAATTGCCATTTGTGGTAACCATTTCCGAATGAAGATGTTTTTGGGTAGATTGTCAAGCTCACTTTCAAATTTCCATATCACTGTCTCCTTCAGCTGACTTAAAGCATTCGATATGGCTTTTATTTTTTCCGACCCCATCGAAGCAGATCTTACATTCGATCCAAAACTCACGAGGATGACACCATGTTCTGCAGTATCCATGATTTCTTGGAGATCCTAAATTCAGTCTTCATGAGATTGTTTATTCATTTCCGCTTGAAAGTTGTGGGGTGAAAAATAACTTGTGAAGACCTGACGCATATTCACTATCAGAGAGAGATTGAGAGACAGATGACTGCAATAACCTCGTATGATGTGGTAAACATAACATTCGATATGTTCAATAGCCTTGTGATGCAGATTAATCAGTTTTATTTTTGCCAACGTTTCGAATTCAATAAAATTATTTTTCAAAGCTATGTTATAATGAATTCCACTCAACATACTTTTCATAAACTCTATCATTATTGTTGTTCTCAATACTGTGGAAAGTACCTCGGATGTCCCAGAATTACCCGGCCTAACCTGGAGATGGCGATATATTTTTCAAAAAATATCGCGGTATCAGAAAGGTCATAATCTATGAAGCATCTGTTTCAAGTTTGAAGACGCTGCGTTATTCAGTATTTGTTTGGCAGTTCACTTCGATATGTAGATCCAATTCAGTCCAGTATTGCGTGTTTTAAAAATAGTTTCCGTCACATATGATAAAAGGATACGAGGTCCGGCTAACAAATAACGAGACTGGTTACGGAAAAGGAATTTACTATGACCATTATTTTACATTTCACACCTTCCCATACGTTTTCTTTGGTGAGGTCCTTCAGAAGCTCTGCCGTTTTTTGCTATACCTCTTTCATCGACTCAAATCGAGTCCCTTTCAAAGCAGATTTTATCTCAGGAAACAAAAAAAAGTCACACGGTGCAAAATCTGGCGTGTATGGTGCGTGTTCGAGTACCAGAGTGCGTTTATCGGCCAAATACCGGTTCACAGATATCGCGTTATGGGCAAGTGCGTTATCCTGGTGCAGAATCCATGAGTTGTTCTTCCACAACTCGGACCGTTTCTTACGAACTCGTTCTCGCAGTGTTGCCAAAACTGACAAATAGTAAGTCTGGAACCCATTCAGTCATCACGATACCGTTAATGTCGACAAAATGATCAACATTTCCTTGAATTTTGATTTGGACATCCTTGCTCTCTCGGCCCTCACTGAAACGCTTACACCACTCAAAAACACGCGCAGGAGATAGGGAATTGTCCCCATAGGCCTCTTGCAACAATTCATAGAATTTCATTGGAGTTTTTTCCAATTTAACGAGAAATTTGAGATTGTTACGTAACTTTTGTTTGTCGTCGTGAAAAAAACAGGTTCGTTTCAAACTACTTCCGCACAAATACGAAAACGTGTTTTGGTACGTTATTAAAAGAGATTTCCAGATACCCAACGTACTATTCGTTTTTTCCCCGCTCCTCTAGGCGCAAAGTCTCGTTATTCAATAGCCGGACCTCGTATCCTTGATCGCGATCACAGCATAGGTAACAATTGTTACCTATGCTGTGAAATAACAGAAGAAACATACGCGAGAAACTTCGTTTCTCTGACAAATTCACTTTCTGTTTAAATAGAGTAGTCAACAGACAGAGCTATCGTTAACGAAGTAGAAAATATATCAATTAGTTGATCAAAGCACGTATTCAATATTCAAGAGAAGTAAATGTTTGAAAAGAAATAATTGACGATTGGACTGGTTTTCGATACCATTGAAAACGGTGATTTATGTTTGGAATTTTTGAGAAAGATTTAGTTTAAGATACGAACGAAAACGAGCTGCAGCAGGACTGAAAGTTTTTTCAGACAAAATTTGTTTGAATTGGATCGAATTTGGATTGAGTACTGAAGGATGGCCAGATTGTAGTACCGAGTCGGTTCCACTTGATTATTTTTCACAGATTGATTATTAATTTCACCTCAACGGACTGGGCAGCGCATTACTTTTGATCAAATTTTAAAATCTGATCTTTTATCATCTCATGAATCTGTGAATCAATCAGTTTAATGAATACTGTGGCATAGTTATCTGATAAACTCACTTTTGGAAGTGTGGCATTCAATTGAACGTGAAGACCTCCAGCTGTTATTATATTGGGAGAGATTGGTCTTGAGTAGTGGAACCCTGGTATCAAGTTACACAAAACAAGCGAAATATGTCTCAGTAGATTGTCGTAGGAGTCCATCCCTGCTCCATACAAATTCCTGGCAATTTGCTCAACACTAGGAGTGGACAGATAAGTCCTCATTAATGTTTCGAACCTTGTCCAGAAATAATTTTGCAACCGTTCCAGAAATGCCATATCATCCGATAGTCTCAAGGCATGAAACGGAACAAACGACGGATATGGCCCACTTCCAAATTTTTCAGACAGAAAAGAAGGTAGTCCATACGAAGTACTTGCTATTGTGGGAGGGTAGTTGAATTTCTGGATCAGAGGAAGCAGACACGTTTCTAGAGTCAAGTTGATGATGATCAGGTCAACTTTGAAGTCATTCGGGTAGTTCAGAAGTTTTCTGAAACCCTTAGTGTTAGACAAGAAGTCGCAAACTTTCACTGAGGATCCCACGAAGAGCAGACTATTTCCAAGTGGTCCAAGGGACATCAATGTGTCGAGATGAAAAATCTCATGACTGGTGGCCGTTTCGTACATACCTGAAAAAACATATATTCTTTTTGACACTACGGGAATATATCATAGTTAATTTTCTACTCTGTTGAGGAATTGGGGTCGTCAAAAATCAAAATAGCTCTCAGAACCCTTCCAATTATCAACAAATGGTTTTCGAAACCTAAATATGAAACTCCTCTTATAAAACAACAAAAATCTTTTCATTCAATCTTCTGCTATATTTGAAGAAGTGAATATATTGATCAAACGTCAAGACTATTTGAAGACCAGATTGTACTTCATGAAAGTGATAATAGACTACATCCTGAGAGATGTGCTCTCAGCAATCATGTTTCCAAAGAAGGTCATGAGTTGGACTATAGTTCAACTGGAATCCTTTCAATTGGCCAAAATGACTCTTAGAGACTGTGTTCATTTGAAAGTCACAATTTCGCCTCAACAGAAGGTCTTATATCGAACATTCCAGTGAAATTGCAGCCTTTCCACTAGATACTGATGGAAAAGTGATTCATTTTCAGAATAATGATAACGTTTTAGAAATTCTACCATAGCGAATGTGTCGCTCAAACTAGTAAACTCTCTTTTTGAATACTATCACAAATGTACATTGAAAACGAGTTACATCACAACAACATAGAGGAATGGAATATCTAATTCAACCGACAAAAATTAAATGTAATGAAAACTCAATAATAGAGACATTCCGTACGATCCCAGAAGCTGAAGCTCACGTAACCGCAGCAACATTATTTCACTAGGAGACGTTATTAAGATCGGATTGCTCAGCCTGTAGAACAGCAACTGGAGACTTGCGTTTTCTGGGGCTTCAACACGTATTATTTCTGCACGGTATTGACCGAAAAATCGTCGTACCTTTACCAGCAGTTGTAGCCGACGTGTTAGGTATTGGTCACGTAGTGTCCCATGTTGGCATTTTTGCCGTGGTGGTAAATGACGTCTGATAGTTTGTACTGTTCTTCTTTTGAAGACTGTGCAACCATCGTGGCTGTCTTCAAAGAACTTCGGATGCAATATGAGGATAACGGAAAGTTTGTAGAGCATTATTCGTTCCCACGCTTTGACCTGCTCGTTAATTTTCGAAGAAGTTAGCCCCTCTTAACTGTCCTTGAAGACGAGCACCTTGAGTGTTTCTCTGACAGTCTTTACTTCCTCATTTTTGGGTGACAGTGCGAAGAAAAACTGGATATTCTCAGTAATGTCCTCTCCAACACGATAAATGATCGACTTCAGTTGCGCTCATCGATATACTGGTAAAGTCAACCCTTGTGGTAAGATATCCTTTAATTTTTTGATCCTGTTACGTTCTATCATTTACTTGAATCACTACCCAGAAATTATGTACTAGTGATGCACTGTTTGGAACCTTTGGTGTGGTAATACCGTACGGTTATTTTAACACCTCGAGGTGATCACCCAGTGATCATTTTCAAGAGGAAGATCGAACAGTTTGATCTTCCTCTTGAAGATGATCACTTGGTGATTGGAACACGTGTCATGCTGTTGGAATAACGGTTTGATGATGAGAAGAAACTCCAATAATACCAGTGATACACATCTTCGGTGTAAAATGCAACCAACTCCATTAGTTCAAACATTCCATCATTGGGTGCAACAGAACACTCAGAAACTCTTCCGTATTTTATGAATCCACGTCGGACCGAAAGAGATGCCAGTGTTGACGATAACTGCTTTGCCATTCTTGGCATTTTTGTCTACTCTTCTGTCTTTTGTCTTAACCCTTAACATGTGCTGGCGGGGTCCACGCGGACCCCACTCTTAGTAAACGTAACGATTTCTTATATAATTATCGTTCAGATGGCGCTCATAGTCTAGTTAATCCTCGATCACATCAGTTGCTACAGACCCTTTGTCGCGAAGCCTTTCCACTAGATACTGATGGAAAAGTGATTCATTTTCAGAATAATGATAACGTTTTAGAAATTCTACCATAGCGAATGTGTCGCTCAAACTAGTAAACTCTCTTTTTGAATACTATCACAAATGTACGTTGAAAACGAGTTACATCACAATAACATAGATGAATGGAATATCTAATTCAACTGACAAAAATTAAATGTAATGAAAACTTTATGATAGAGACATTCCGTACGATCCCAGAAGCTGAAGCTCACGTAACCGCAGCAACATTATTTCACTAGGAGACGTTATTAAGATCGGATTGCTCAGCCTGTAGAACAGCAACGGGGGACTTGCGTTTTCTGGGGCTTCAACACGTATTATTTCTGCACGGTATTGACCGAAAAATCGTCGTACCTTTACCAGCAGTTGTAGCCGACGTGTTAGGTATTGGTCACGTAGTGTCCCATGTTGGCATTTTTGCCGTGGTGGTGAATGACGTCTGATAGTTTGTACTATTCTTCTTTTGAAAACTGTGCAACCATCGTGGCTGTCTTCAAAGAACTTCGGATGCAATATGAGGATAACGGAAAGTTTGCAGAGCATTATTCGTTCCCACGCTTTGACCTGCTCGTTAGTTCTCGAAGAAGTCATCCCCTCTTAACTGTCCTTGAAGACGAGCACCTTAAGCGTTTCCCTGATAGTCTTGAGTGACAGTGCGGAGAAAAACTGGATATTCTCAGTAATGTCGTCTCCGGCACGATAAATGATCGACTTCATTTGGGCTCATCGGTATACTGGTAAAGTCAACCCTTGTGGTTTTTTTGATCCTATTTTAACACCTCGAGGTGATCACCAAGTGATCATTTTCAAGAGGAAGATCGAATGGTTTGATCTTCCTCTTGGAGATGATCACTTGGTGATCGAAACACGTGTCAAGCTGTTGAAATAACGGTTCGATGTTGAGAAGAAACTCCAGTAACACCCATCTCCAGTGTAAACTGCAACCAATTCCATTAATTCAAACATTCCATCATTGAGTCCAACAAAATACTTAGAAACTCTTTCGTATTTTATGAATCCACGTCGGACCGAAAGAGATGCCAGTGTTGACGATGACTGCTCCGCCATTCTTGGTATTTTCATCTACTCTTCTGTCTTTCGTCTTAATGAAGGAAGGTTAGTTATCGAATTGCTTCACAAAATGACACATTTCAACTATAACCGGAATGGATTTCCTTTTCCCGTTCGACTAAATATTTTCGATCAGGGTGTTAAGTGAGTTGTAGACATGCAATCTAGGCTTGCAGAATCGAATTGATGTATCAGTAATTGCTTAGATCAAGCAGACCCCTTGACTGATCATTAGAGAATTTTGTATCGTATACATTTGGTGTTCGGTTCTCCAAATTTCGATTTTTTGTGTCTTTTCAGCTCATTACTATGTGATGTCGTTGAAAGATTTTCGGACAAATTTTTACACGGATTCAAATGGAACCAACGCGCTGTCAAAATAGACCGAAAACAGGCATTTGGCCTGTGTTGATGAACGCACTGTTCGAATTTTGCTCCAGAGATTTCAATTTCAAAGATTAGCCCTGAAGTGGTCGTATCAACTGTAAACCAGAATCATGATGTAGACTGAACCATTATAAATGGTGTGTGGGATGGCGGAAGAACTAGTCGTCAGTCTAATGGGGTCAAAAAGATGAGGAAGTGCCCCCCCTCGATTTGAACGATTGATAAAAATTGTCACATTTTGAAGTCTGTTTTTCTTTGCTTTTGTGCAACCAATACTACCTTTTTTGGATGATATCGTCACGTCACGTCACGTCACGTCACGATGATATCTTGTGCCACGCGTGGCACAAGACTGACACATAAAGTGTACCGAAAACCGAGCCAAACGGACAGATGTCTGCATGGACTTGGGACCATCATCCAAGTCAAAACCGGGGAATTATCAATACCCTGACGGAACGTGCCCGTAGAATATGTAAACCGATACACCTACAAAAAGAATTGTAACATTTTCAAGTGGCTTTAAGATCGAATGGATATAGTGTAACCGTCATCAACAAGGCCATGAAACTGAAGACGTCTACAAGTCAAAATAGGGAGGAAACTGAAACGGTTGCGCATGCGTTTCTACCGTTCATCCCTAGGGTTACAGATAGAATCGAAAAAAGCCTAAGGAAACGTAACATAAAAACAGTGTTCAAGCCCACCAGGAAAATACAGCAAAGCCTGAGATCTGCGAAAGACAAAAGAGATCCACTATCAGCTGCGGGGGTATATCGTATACCATGCACCTGCGGAAAAGTTTATATCGGTATCACCAAAAAATCCATGGGTACAAGGCTGAATGAACATCGGATAAACTGTGAATTACGTCAAATAGAAAAATCTGCAGTAGCGGAACACGCGCTTAGTGAAGGAGATCAAACGATACTGTTTGAAAATGTGGAACTGCTTGCACCCGATCATGGATACCACAGACGGCTTGTACGTGAAGCCATATAAATCTACAAACACATATAAATTTTCAACAGAGAAGAGGAGGCGTTAACGCTCAACCGAATTTGGAATCCCATACTTAAAGATGCTAAGGTGGCAGCAGTGCAACGCAATGTAACAGGTAATAACACTTCGACCAATAACCAATTAGAAAGGCGGGCTACCTGTGTCAACATAAGTACAGCTTACGAACTAGAAATTACGAGTCATCGGTGAACCATCAGGATGAATAGACCTCTGAAGAAGCCAGCCACTCGTGCTGGCGAAGCGTTAGGATACAGTTCCAAACCACGACGGCCTTCAAACTCGAACGAATATCGTAACAATTTATATCGTATTCAATTTATCAAAATGGAATATCGTATTCAATTTATCAAAATGGAATATGTTCAAATGAAAATTAAAAGAATTGGGAATTAGCTCAAAAAAAACCATCATGCACATTCTCTTTCTATTATGAAATTCTGAAGGAGCAAAAACTTCAGCGAGTTGAACATGGTGATATAAAATTATAGTTAGGAAATATCATTTCAGAAACTTTTGAACGTATTTCAGGGTTCATTCATACATTTTGTATAACATGAAAAAATAAATTATTCCGTGNAATAATAAATGGCCTTTAATTTACTTGGCGGAGTTTCATACATCGATATTCTTCCACTCAACCGAGCATACATAGGTGAATACATAGGTACAAATAAAATTAATTTTCACATGTTGAAAATGAACTGTTGAAAAATGAACAATGAACTAAAATGTGAATTATTTTAAAGAATTTTTTTGGTTACCTGATCTCAAGATCATTCTTTATTCAAGCAAAAATTTTTGGATCAACTAATCAAACCCAACATTGAACTTGCTGAATTAACAGAAAACATATTCCAAGAAACACTACATTATGGTAAAGATGATATAGTAATTGTGATGTTCAATTCAAATAATGTAAGCAATACTTCAACTCTGAATGTAGCACTGAAAAATATTATAAATTTAAGCAAATCAACTAAACTCCTATTATTACCTGAAATAAATACAGTAAAAGATTGGACCGAACATCATATACTGTCATCCAGAATCAAAGCTTTCAAAAAACGTAACAGAAACCACTCCATACTTTTTTCTCAGGATTCAAGTATGAACGCTTAAAGTTTTACGTATATGATAACTTGATCAACTACTTTTCTTCTATGGGGTCAACACAATAGTACTCAAAACAATACTACCAAATACTTTTGTTCATATGGAATGGAAGCATTCTTGATAATTCGACCATAAGTAAGTCAAATTCACCTCTAAAAGTCTCATTGAATGGTGATCAGTCCCTTCTCAATCTTTCGAATGATAATCGAAAAAATATTTTAGCCCTTACTTGTCTCGAAAAGACGAACGAGTAGTCTTGGTATTAACTCTCAATATACAATCTATTCGTAACAAACTAGATGATATGTATTTACTGCTGGAAAACCTAAAATTTTCTCATACTCTGTTAATCACTGAACATTGGCTAAAAAGAAATGAACCATCTCACTCACCCAACTACTCCGTTGTCTCAAATTTCAGTGAAAATGAATTTAACTGTGAAGGTACTATAATCTTCATTCAAGACATTATATCAGCTCAACTCGAGTTAATTGATATACATAAATATGATGACTTGATTGCAGAAAAGCAATTTGAATTTTCACTTGCATATTCTAGTAGGGTCAACCTATTCACCTTGTGTATATACAGGTCACCTAGTGCTGATAGCAATTTTTTAAAAAAAAATTAGAGATGCTTTTGAGTGGATTACCACCGAAAGCAATCGTTATTATGGCAGGTGATTTCAATATCAACTTTGATGATGAAAACTCACTTATAACACAGCAATCAAAAAGTCTACTCAAATCTTTCAACTTGTACATGCACACTAACGGCCCCATCAGAATCACACAAGGCTCCGAAAGTAAAATTGATTACGTTTGTACAAATTTACCGGAAGAAAGTGTTACATGCACTGTCATACCAGTAAATATTTCGGATCGTGAAGCTGTCTATAGTGAGGTGAAACTCAATTATTACACTTATGAAGAAAAATTTAAATTTGGAAGGTTGTTCAGTGAAACAAACTACAAAAAATTTTATAATATATGTTCAAATATGGACTGGAACTCTGTGTTATACTCTGATGATCCTTTTCTTTCTTATCACAATAGTCTTATTAATTGTTTTGAATTATCATTTCCTGAGCAGAAAATGAAAAATAAGAACCAAATCAAAAAGGCTTGGCTAACTATAGGAATTCGTATTTCTGCCAAGAATCTGAGAAGCCTACATTACATTAAAAAAAGCATCTATAGAAAAGTTGTAAAAGCAGCAAAAAGTTGCTACTACCATGATAAAATTTGCAACAGTAAGGATACCATCAAAGAAACATGGCGATTAGTGAATGAGTTTCGGGGCAAGTGGTTGAATCGCATCTTAGATGTGGCATATCATTCTGGGCACCTGCAACCAACAACACTTCAATACATTCTTCATTCTCCAAAAGCGTGCCATCCGATATTTGTGCAAAGTTGGGCCTAGAGAGTTTTGTTCCTTGTTCAAGAAGCAAAAATTACTAACACTTTTTTCTTTATTCATATTCGAAATTGTGTGCCAAGTACATAAGAACAAATCATCTTACGATGTTGTTATTGGTTTCACTCGCCAAAGCGACAAGTTAAGACTGTTTATTTCATCATCAAATTTGATTAAAAACTCATTGATCTATAATGCAGCTAAAATATACAATCATCTACCGACCAGTCCTAAAGATATCCAATCACCTTATCAGTTCAGGAAGTCTGCAAAGCAAGTTATCATTGACCAGGTGTTTTATAGTGTTCAAGAGTACTTTGATAAAGATATGGATGAATGACAGAACCACAAGTGATTCTGTCATTCCCGTATCAAGCGGGGCTACGTGAAAGCAGGCATCCAATGACCAGTTTGCTCAACCCCCACATCCCAAGTCAATGCACTCGCCGAATACAGCATGCACAGTGGTTTGGGCAGTGGAAGATGAACAAATACAGCCACCCCGCCTTATAATGTAGCCTGGCTTCATAATCGAATTCCCAATTCACTAAAATCACTCTCCGCGCTAGATTCATAGAAACAAAGTCAGTGACTACAGTCACTGACAGTCACTTACAACATTAGCTTGCCTTTACAATTGTGTAATCAGAGTAAAACGGTTGTTCAGTACGTTTTAGATTTCCCACCCCATATGTGGATTAAATATACTGAAATGTTTTATCCACTCTGTATGAAAATTAACTTCAATCAGTTCCTGCTTCCAGATATTCCAAATTCCATTATTCCCGTCAACACATGTTCAATTATTGACACAGCTAAATGCATTTTCACTTTGCCCCGAAGGGGGTCCCGGTGATTGAAAATTTATTCAAACATGTCGCTGTGACAAACATCTCTAGCAGCAGATGGTCCGCGTCAATTTGCAATTATACTGGTCGATACTATTGTCTATGTTTGAAACATTTCCATGCGGAGGCAAAACAATTGAAAACACCCGACTCGCGATTTTTCTTTCCGAAATAAAAACACGAAGGAATATTTTTGTCATTCAAATTTCTCGCTGGCAAATGTCTATTTAGCTGCTTCAAATATTAATATATATTGAAAAATATGGACTTTGAAATAAGGAAGGAATAATTCCCATCTTCCACAATCAGAAAAAATAAAAACTGTAATGGAGAACATTATATAGGTGTATAGAAAGTGAAATTCACGCCCAGCTCGAAATTGGTAGAATAGTTGGAAACACTATTAATAATCTGAGATATTTCCATTGATTAGATGCCTAGAAAAAAAATTACTAGGGATCAAAAGTCACAAAAACGATTTTTTGCGATTTCCACCGAAACAGTCAGTTTTATCATAAAATTATTTTGAATACAAATTATAGATAAGATAATCATGTAATAATGTAATCAGTCAATCAATCCATTCATTGTCGGAAAATTAGTATCTTATTGACCAAGTCTTGTAAAAACATGCATGTCATAAAATATAAAAAATACAAAATACAATACATGTCATGAAATATAACAAATACAAACATTGCAATTCCATAAATGAAACTTTAAAAAGGAAGATTATTTTAGGTGAACATTGGAAAATCAAGTAAAATTTACAGTTCATCACTGTAAAATTCATGGATCGAAAAATGAGTTTTTTTGATTAAAAGATCTTCAACTGTACATATGGTTCTGTCTGGTATTGTGACATTTCGTTCCGGGAGTGTACATGTTAGTTTTATTTTCATGAATCAAACATACTCTTTCCATTATGTATAAACATGTGACAGTTGATATTTTGTTTTATCTCAGCTTAAACTTTGCAAGGTATCTCAAAGACCTCTTCTGTAGCTCAAATATCGTATTCTGTAACTGTAAATTACAATGGCCCCAGAAAGCTATTCCATAGCGAATATAAGATTCGATCAACACGAAGTAAATCATCCTAGATGTAGCGTATCCTAGTTCATGTAATATCACTCTAATAGCATAACATCCACCAGATACTTTTTTACTCAAATGGGATTTATGTTCTTTGAAATTTAATTTATTTTTTATGTGAATGCCTAGGAATTCAGTGTGCTGTTTGTTTTCTATATAGTGGTTATCCAAATCCAAATCTTCAAGTGTACATTTGAAAGTAACTAATTTTGTTTACTTTGGGTTGAAGCACAAGGAGTTCGGGTTACACCAGGCTTCAATTTTTTGAATATCCATTTTTATCATATTTGGTTATTGTGTTATTTAAATCTATAAAAAATAACACTGGTCCTAAAACAGGCCCCTGAGGTACTCCATGTCTAATGTCACTGAGATCAGACTGTCTACTTGATGTTTTCACCACCTGTCGACATCCTGTTAAATATGAACCAAACCAGGTTAAATTTGTTCCTCTTATTTCATAATGGCTGAGATTCCGCAGCATTGTCTTATGATCAACGCAATCGAAAGCTTTCGAAAAATCACAAAACACTGCTGCCACAGCCTTGCTATCATTTATAGTAGAGTATGGATTCTCTAGAACGGAGAAAATGGCATCTGTGGTATTTTTTGAACTTTGAAAACCAAACTGAAGGCTAGATAGCACTTTGTTTATCGATAAGGAGGACATCAGTTTTTTTCACCAATCTTTCAATATTTTTGAGAGGGTCGATCATAAAGAAATGGGACTGAAATTTGAAGAGTCTTCCAGATCTACGTCCTTACGTAATGGAATGACTATAGCTATCACATATAGTCAATGGGCATACTGGCTGTAAATTAAATCATCTAAAGGAACAATTCGTTCAGGCCAGTTTCAACTCCCTACACTGTAGGTTAATGGACTGACACCTATCAGAAAACAGCTACTCCCCTGGCTAATACCACGAAGATCTTTGAGAAATTTCTGTCATAGATTATTGAAAAATAAGTAATGGTTCTTCATCATCTAGCATACTATTCCAGTGATAGTCAAAATACTATTTTCTTCAAGAGCGACTGTTTCGGGGAAATAACGATCGAAAAAATTTGAATAGGTGTATTCGTTTCCACGCCACCTATGAGGTAATGCAGTTAGCGCTCGTTTTTTTAATAGTAGGGGAGCCCAAGCGAGGATTTTGTGTGCGCATCAGAAAATCATATGGGGAGGAACCTTGCACCTTGTAATGTACTCCTACCAAATGTGAACCCTTAACGTAGTGTACATCAGATTGAGGACAGGTAATTTGAGTGCATCTAGAAAAGTATATATTTCAATAGTGTGACAATTTGAGCGTGGCATAAGGAAATTGGGGAGTCACAAAGTCGTAAAAAAACGTCACCTCGGAATACTCGGGGTGCTGATAATTTCTTTTATTCCGAAGGAAATTCTATCAGGATCACGAAAAACTTATAATATCACGGTTTTTATTGGGCGATGTAGCTGAAACCATTGATAAAGCATGTGCGTACAGATGGCGCCAATTGTCTATGGCAGTATCGTTTGAACAAAGTGTCTTCCGTTTGTATTTTGTTGTTGTTTCACAAGCGCTCGCGAGATGCGATTATAACCCAGCTTCTTACGGACGGGGCAAAAAAGGGCTTTAGAGATTTTAATGGGATTTGAACCTTATCAAACAGCATTTGCCAACATGGGATGAGAAAGAAGCTTATAATATTGAAGAATTCATCATGGAATTTTTCATCTGCTATTTGTAAGGATTAGAGATAGAATGTGATTAACTGTGATAGAATGAAAATATTCGATAAAACATACAAAGTAACTGATACGTCTCAGCTCTTGGAATCTCGTGATTTTTTATTAATTTTTTTGCTCAATTGTTCAATTTTTACGTGTACTTTATTTTATTTTCAATTTAATTTCGCTTTTTTTTGCTTAATGTAATTTTCAGCAATTCTTTTGTTTATTATTCTTTTTATTAGTTCTTTAAGGGATTTCAAATCTTTTTATATGATATCAGACAATGGAAGTCCAAACTAATGAAATGCATCATGAAATATTGTCAATAATCTTCAAATGAAGGATTTTCTTGATTTTATTTATGATGGTGTTTTGAACAATCCTACCACCCTAGCTGGGTGCGAATTTTTGTACTCACGGATGTCTTAATTGGTTAGATAATGAATGAATTCAACATATCTTTCATAAAGAAAAATGCACCATTCATCAATATGAAGCGTACCTCATTTCATAATTTTTTCTATCACAGAAAACTTATAAATTCCAATTGCAATTGTCAAAATTCTGAGTTTTTCGACAGATGTTTAAAGAATTTCAAAATGTGGAAAATATCAATTATGGTACCTAATTGACTTTTTGAACAATAAATGAATTACATTTTCTGATATTTTTGTTGAAATTACGGCATTTTCCGTATCTTTCTTCAAGTCAAGTGTGACACGATTATTCTCGGCTGGTTCCATTTCATTTGAGAATTCTTTTTGGATTTCAAAACGTTTTCGGACAATTTCGAACCTGATGATTGTTTATTTCATGTTTTTGGTTGGTATCAGTTGATATGTCAAGAAGAGTACAGCAGCCATACCACTGAAGATGACTGGCACAGTTGAAACGTTTAGACGTTATAACCAAAGAAGAACGTGGCAAAATCCGGAAACCAACCAAAACATCAACGCCAGCCGTGAAGTTTCACCGATATAACTTTTTACCACAAGGTTAAGGTACGATATAAATGCAATTGCTCTGTTTTTTCTTATACGTTGTTGTATTATGTATAGTATAGATATGTATGAGTATTGAACTTGTTCCCGGCCTACTCTGAGAAGTAAGTACTTTCCGGACCAGCAGGAAAATGCTACATTCTCAAAGACGAAGCATCCCCAATGGGCGCCGAAGAAGGTAATTCGACTTATGATATACCTACTAAATAAAGTCAAGCCTCAAAAAATTCGGGATTATTTGACAGTGATGCGATTATCCCGCCATTTCGTGGTAGAATTGGACACGATATATGCTACGTGTAGGGAATAATGTTGCAGAAGGATAAAAGTAATATCAAGAGCAAAGACTGGCACAATCAGCTTCGATATTAGGTATGTCAGTTGGATCTGAAACGCGATAGATTGACTCATAAACGGAATAGGTTGTAGATCGCTCTCTACTGCGAATGGACGTCGGATACGTGAAGAGAATGAAAAATGTGTTTCTGTCAAATATGGTGGATGATTCTAGCGCAGAATGAAAAAAGAATGTAGATCAAATTAGAGGGTGATTTAATATTTACTTGCTGTGAAATACTCAGCCATATGTATTTCATCAGTTCGGACTTTCATTGTATATTATAATATGAATTGATTTGATAACCCTGGAAAAATCTAAAAAGATTGACCGAAAATAACAATTTTATTAAACAGAAAACTGAAATTACAAAGAAATAACATACAACAACAACCAAACAAATAAAAATTGGAATATTAATAAAAGCTAAAAAAATTGAAAAATTAAAAATATCATTAACAAAAAATGAAAAAATTAAAATTAAAAGATTTCAAACCAAGTTATGTCACGATTGTTAGTATCCACAATCGTCTTCGGGTGATAACTGGACTTATTCCTCCGAAATCTGACTATATATAGGTCATTCGAGTGCTTTCACCTATCCCCTCTTCCATCATTCCGCTTCATTGGTTTTGGCGGAGATGTTCGTTTGGCGGGAGTTGGTCGTTTTTCGCTTGATTGGAGGTTTCCATATGTTACGTATCTCTACGCTTTACGTATTGGTGAAGAGAACCGACACTGAATGGAAAACTTCGGTATATCGGAAACCTACTCACACAGGACAGTATCTGAACCAGAAATCCAACCACCATCAATCGACTAAGAGAGGAATCATCAAGACTCTACTGGACCGTGCTTTTGGGCTCTGTAATACAAAGGAAGGTCTCGAAAAGGAACTAGGCATCATCAAAAATGACCTTCAACGGAATGGAAACTCCAAAGTGATGGTAGAACAGGCCTTAGCTAGACCTGGCCTCAGCTAGACCTAGACCATCAGGACCTGCTTCAGATCTGGGATCACTATCCGTAGCAGCCTCACGGAAACCTCACACACCAAACGCGGACTGCGATTCCAAGAATTGCATTTACCGAATACCCAGCGAGTGCAGAGAATCATACATCGGTGAAACTAAAAGGCCATTGAAAGTTCGCATTGCTGAGCACAAGAAACACACACAGCGAGGAGAAACCAGCAAATCCGGCATGGCAGAGCATGTTTGGACTCATCAACATAACATCAAGTGGGCTCAAGCTGAAATCATCCACAAGGAAGAACACTGATTTAGGAAAGAATTCAAAGAAGCCGCGTATATGTTGTCCAACAATGAATTCAGCCAAGCTAGCGTAGAGATACGTAACATATGGAAACCTCTAATCAAGCGGAAGACGACCAACTCCCCCCAAACGGTCATCTTCCGCTAAAACCAATGAAGCGGAGAGAGGGAAGAGGGGATAGATGAAAGCACCCGAATTACCTATAAATAGTCAGATCTCGGAGGAATACGTCCAGTTATTACCCGCAGACGATTGTAGATACTAACAATCGAAACGTCGTGACGTAACTTGGTTTGGAATCTAATCAGCTAATGATGACATTTTTGCCACCTTTTCATAAAATAGTTTTTCACTTCTCTTGTATAACTTTTGGAGTGCCTCAGGCAAAGAATTTGTCAAAATTATCGGTTTCAGGCATATTTTGCAGGAAACGTGGGGAAGTATCTGACCAAAATTGTCCACAAAGATATTCCTGAAAGATAATATTTCTGAAATATGTCTCTCTAACTCGAACTGATATTAGGCAATTATTTTCAATTTTTGGTTGAAAATATCCCTTGATCCTGATTCAAATTATGTTTGTACAGACTTGCGTTTGGATGTATATCATTCCAATGCAAATTTTTATGATAGTATTATTACTGGAAATACGACTGAAAATACCCAATACATCATCAGATAAACTCATTCGACAAAAGAACACCATCGTTTACGACTCCTCCGAAACGTCTTCCTCAAAGTTCACACGATTCATCAAACGATGTTTCCTTTTTTCCACACACTGCACATTCAATCCCACGAACATTGACGGGTGTTTTCAGATGAGTTGTTTCCTTCACTAGAATGAAATAGTCGGCGAGCTCACTGCAAAATTGATATCAAACAAAGTAGAAGGAAAAGTTATTTGTCCAGTTGAGTGATTGAAGTGTTCAGCTATCTTAATCTTCATGATTCATTGTTCCATGGTTCAGTTTGTACAGTTTCTACAACAGCTCTTCGTTTTAAAGACCACTATTATTTAATGGTCAAGGAAGTTGTATATTGTGGAAGCTCTCTATCTCCAATTGAATTTTTGGCTCCTGGAAATCTACAGAACGTCCAGAACATTGGAAAGCATTTCTGGAACTTTTTTCGGAACAACCTGGATCATTCAGCAATAGTGTAGANATTTAGTGTCATGGCTATTCTGCCGCCGATGAGGAAGGTACGTCTCAAACCAAAGTAATGCCGATCCTCTAAATCCGTAAACTTCCAGCTTGCGAAGAAGTAGCATGTGGTCTACAGAATCGAAGGCCTTGATTAGGTCAGAAAACAAGGCCGCTGCAGATTCTTTGTCATTGGGATTGGTGTACAGGTTTTCCAGGAGTGAAATATGGCGTCTTGTGTACATTTTGAAGACTGAAATCCAAATTGGAATAAATTTACCACATTGTTTTTCTCGAGGAAGGATATTACTCGTTTTTTCACCAGTTTTTATAACTTTAGACAAGACGGTTAGCAAAGCAATTGGCCTAAAATTTGCTGGGTTGTCTTTCGATAGTATACGAAAGCATTCTACAACGGTTCGGAATATGTCGAAACAGTTTGAAATATTCTGAAATGTGCAGAACGTTTGGGAATAACCCAGAGAATTATAGATTTTGTGAAACACTTCAGAATTGTATCAAATGCTGGTTATTCAATTCATCAATCTACTCCATCAATCTCCTAATGATATGACCAATATTTTCAACATCGAATTGCGTATAATAAGGTATCCTTCAAAAATAAACATATGCCATCGCCGACTTTTCTAAACACCTAGAGAAGAAAAACAGTAGGTGCACACGATCCTTGGTTGGATGAAATAACAAGGTTCTACTATGTGGATGAATTGATGGATGTAGCCTTTACTACGTGGTAGAAGTTCATCATGGAAAATTGAAAATGAAACTTTCTATTTTCTTTACCACATTCATCAGAGTGGCACATTTTTACCGGCAGCAGGAGGTTGCAATTCTTAATAAGGATCTAGAAGTGATTTCGAATTGGGGTGAAGGGTTCAATTCAATGCCAAAAAACCCAAGTATTGGTTTTCTCCAAGAAGATGAATGTCTCCAAACCGAATATAATGATGTCAGGTCAGACAATTCCGCTCACTGCTTCGATTAGTTGGGAGTTAAAATGTACATCAAAATGTCTTGGCACAATCATGTCGCTGGAAGTGCTAAGGCTGCTTCTCTAAAGCTCAGAACACTGTTCCGAACCATAAAACTGTACACACCACAGAAACTATTTAATGTTTCATAAAGGTTAGATTAGACTTTCTTTGGAGTATTGTTCTCATGTATTAAACTCTCTCTCCAAACATACCCTGAAGTTGCTGGATTCCATAGAGAAAAGAGCTATCTGCCTGATTGAAGATGCGAACATCACTTGCATCCTTGATAGCCTGGAACATCGAAGAAAGGTTGGAGATTTGTTTCTCTCCTATAAATACTTTCCGGGAGGTGTTCAAGTGACTTGGCACATTTCATTCCACCAAGAGCGGTTGTTGGATTCACTTTTGTATTGAACGTTGATAAGTTCTTGTGGCTCACGGACTATAGTTGTTTCGGGAGCCCAGGTGTGACGCCCGGAAAATTTTTCCAGATATTTTCCATCACACTTGGAACACTGCGCTAAATTGACTGTTAAAGATGTATATTATTCCAATGCGAATTTTTATGATATTATTATTACTGGAAATACGACTGAAAATACCCAATACATCATCAGATAAACTCATTCGACAAAAGAACACCATCGTTTACGACTCCTCCGAAACGTCTTTCTCAAAGTTCACACGATTCATCAAACGATGTTTCCTTTTTTCCACACACTGCACATTCAATCCCACGAACATTGACGGGTGTTTTCAGATGAGTTGTTTCCTTCACTAGAATGAAATAGTCGGCGAGCTCACTGCAAAATTGATATCAAACAAAGTAGAAGGAAAAGTTATTTGTCCAGTTGAGTGATTGAAGTGTTCAGCTATCTTAATCTTCATGATTCATTGTTCCATGGTTCAGTTTGTACAGTTTCTACAACAGCTATTCGTTTTAAAGGCCACTATTATTTAATAGTCAAGGAAGTTGTATATTGTGGAAGCTCTCTATCCCCAATTGAATTTTTGGCTCCTGGAAATCTACAGAACGTCCAGAACATTGGAAAGCATTTCTGGAACTTTTTTCGGAACAACCTGGATCATTCAGCAATAGTGTAGAATATTCGGGTATATTCTGGAACATTCTGGATCATCATGGGAAGATCAAGAAAGTTGTTTGATATGGTAGCCCTTTATCCACAATTCAAGAAAAAAATTCCGTTTTACTTGGAAGACATGCATTGAAAGATATGAGAGATGAAAGTTTCGCCTTCAAAAAAGTTTCAGAACAGTTCAGAGTATTCAAATCAAATCAAAATATGCTTTATTACCCAAGAAATGAACATCTTATTGGGAAAGTCTAGTGAAGTAAAACATGTATATGGGACAATTAACAAATATAAACTATAAAATAATGCTAAGAGACAAGAGCAGAGTATATGGACAGAACAATATTAAGTCCAGCTGAACATATACAAATATAAGTACACAAATTTATGAATATCAGGTAAATGTAAATATATAATGCTACATAATGAACAATGATAGCCATTTCGTGTTGGTTTCAACTACAAGCTATATGCCAATTACTCGATAGAGCCTTGGTAGAATTCGTCCGCACTATAATAGGTCCCAACAAGGAATTCTTTCACTTTCTTTTTGAATTTCTTTTCATTATATATTCGCCTTGAATCATTGGGAAGGTGGTTAAATAACTTCTTGCTATTGAAAATAATAGAATTTTGTGTAAGGGCTAGAAAAGGTGTGGGAAGGGAAACGAAGTAAGACTGACGTGTACTATAAGTTGAGGTGTTAGTGAATTGATTTTTATATTTTTTTGTGGATAAGACACACTGTTTTCAAAATAAATAGACATACTAAAGTCAGAATTTTTTGATTCACAAATAATGGGCAGCATGAATCCCTGTAGCTAGCCTTGCATAAATATCTGATGGATTTTTTTGTAGAGAGGATACCATATTGAAACGAAATTTGGCACAATTTCCCCAGAAACAAATTGCATAAAGTAAATAGGACTCAATTTGTGCAAAATAAACTCATCTTGTGATAGTAGTGTCTAACTCTCTTGCAACAACTCTCACTGCATGACATCCTGCTGCTAATCTTTTACGTGAGTAAGTCGACAAGGGAATCAAATTTTAGATTTTCATCAATGAAGAGACCTAAAAATTTGTTTTTCTCCAAATTTTCAATTTTTACATTTTCCAAGTGTACTTCACCTATGTTACATCTAAACGTGACCACATTTGTTTTATCGATGTTGAATGATGGAAGATCGGAATCACACCACTCTTCGACCCTTCTTATGTCCACGATGATTTGATCAAGTAAATTGGAGGCCGTATTGCTATGCCAGAGGATAGTGGTGTCGTCAGCGAAACATGTGAATTTACCACTTATGTCAACATGGACCAAGTCATTGACATAAATGAGAAACAACACCGGTCCCAAAACGGAACCTTGTGGAACTCCATTGCCAATGAAACGTTCCTCTGATGGAATTCCATCTGATAGAACATTTTACCGCCGATGAGGAAGGTACGTCTCAAACCAAAGTAATGCCGATCCTCTAAATCCGTAAACTTCCAGCTTGCGAAGAAGTAGCATGTGGTCTACAGAATCAAAGGCCTTGGTTAGGTCACAAAACAAGGCCGCTGCAGATTCTTTGTTATTGAGATTGGTGTACAGGTTTTCCAGGAGTGGAAATATGGCGTCTTGTGTACCTTTTGAAGACTGAAAGCCAAATTGGAATAAATTTATCACATTGTTTTTCTCGAAGAAGGATATTACTCGTTTTTTTACCAGTTTTTCTATAACTTTAGACAAGACGGGTAGCAGAGCAATTGGCCTAAAATTAGCTGGGTTGTCATTCGATAGTATACGAAAGCATTCTACAACGGTTCAGAACATGTCGAAACAGTTTGAGATATTCTGAAATGTTCAGAACGTTTGGGAATAACCCGGAGAATTATAGATTTTGTGAAACATTTCAGAATTGTATCAAATGCTGTCGAATATTTTGGAAAGTTGTGTACCATTCCAGGCTATTCACGTGTAGGGTTATTCAATTCATCTATTCACTCCATCAATCTCCTAATGATGTGACCAATATTTTCAACATCAAATTGCGTATAACAAGGTATCCTTCAAAAATAGACATATTCCATCGCGGACTTTTCTTAAGACCTAGAGAAGAAAAACAGTAGGTGCACACGGTTCTTGGTTGGATGAAAGAACAAGGTTCATCTATGTGAATAAATTAATGGATGTAGCCTTTACTACGTGGTAGGAGTTCATCATGGAAAATTGAAAATGAGACTTTCTATTTTCTTTACCATGTTTATCAGAGTGGCAAAAAACTTGGAAAGTTTTTTCTCACTTTCTATCTAATGTATCTTGTAGTATGGTGAAAAATTTAATCTTGCCATCTTATACGCCCCTTAATAACTTCGTTGATATTTTTGACATTTTTACCTGACAATGGAATTCAGAATCATTTTTTGCAGGCAAAGGGTGAGGCACATCTTCACCGGAAGCAGGAGGTTGCATATTTTAATGAGGATCTAGAAGTGATTTCGATTTGGGGTGAAGGTAACCAGGTTCAATTCAATGCCACAAAAACCCAGGAATCAGATTTCTCCAAGGATATAAATGATGTCAGGTCAGATAATTCCGCTTTCTGTTTCGATAAGTTTGTTGGGAGTTGAAATGAACACCAATATGTCTTGGCACAATCATATCGCTGGAATTGCAAAGTCTGCTTCTCAAAAGTTTGGAACACTGTTCCGAACCAGAAAACTGTACACACCTCAGCAACTTTTGATGCTTCATAAAGCTCAGACTAGACCTTCTTTGGAGTATTGTTCTCACTTTTGAAGCTCTGCCTCCAAAAATACCCTGAAGTTGCTGGATTCCATACAGAAAAGAGCCATCTGCCTGATTGAAGATGCTGACATCACGTGCAACCTTGATAGCCTGGAACATCGAAGAAAGGTTGGAGATTTGTCTCTCTCCTATAGATACTTTCACGAGAGATGTTCAAGTGACTTGGCACATTTCATTTCACCAAGAGCGGTTGTTGGATTTACTTTTGTATTGAACGTTGATAAGTTCTCGTGGCTCACGAACTATAGTTGTTTCGGGAGCCCAGGTGTGACGCCCGGAAAATTTTTCCAGATATGTTCCATCACACTTGGAACACTGCGCTAAATTGACTGTTAACCTCTGGAAAAAGTATCGAACTGTAGTTTCTGTCTCTATTTGTTAGTCATCAAATGACTTCCCTGAAACTCCCAAAAAATTCATACCGAAAGTAGCAGTGTGAAATCTCCAATGAAAAATAGAATGATAGAGCAGATGGAGACTGATGTTCCGGATCGAGAAACTATTGAATTCATATCATGTGGGTGGAACTCATTTTGGTTTCTAGTAGTTTTGATTTAGTTTTTATTCAATGGGTGGATCTAACAATGAAATTTTGTCGCCAGGTGATTGAGGTGGATTATGGAACAGAACCATTTCTCTTTCATATCTTTACGAGATATAAAGTGAATTAGTGATGTGAAATTTCATCACGTTAATAAATTGAAAATCAAAATGAACCAAATAAAATATATGTTTTCAACTTCTTCTCCAAACAATATGAAGATTCCATTGGCTATTACAGTTCAAAGTACAATACGAGGTCTCCCAAAAAATATTCAATTATTCATCAATTAATTTTTTTCCAAGGTCAACGGCTTTTCCACTCTTCGAAGTAGTTCTGATTTACAGCTTCTGGAATGTTCTTGAGCTCTCCCAACGATTCGGGTCTTAACCCCTCCATGGTCGCAAAACGCCGTTTTATCATCATGGGTTCCTTCAATCATAGGAATAGGAAAAACTCGCAAGGGACCAAATATGATGAATACGGTGGTTGGGGTATGATTGCGGCAGTGATTTTAGCCAGAACATCACAAACAAGAAATGACGACTGAGTAGGTGCTTTATCGTGATGAATCGTTTTTCCGCCATACGGGTCATTTACTTTGTATTACTTCTCGCAAGTAGGGCATAAGTCCAAGATAATAGCTAGGTTGGGTTAGGTCCAACTCACCCTCCATCGCAACCCTCCACTGCAACCCTTGCGGTGGAGTTCAGTTGGTAAGAGTACGGCTCTGCTGAATTCTAAACAGCTAATATGGTCCCCAGCGGGGCGGGCACGAAGTATGTACTATGCTGTTCCATAATTTTCCAAAGAGAGGCGAGACACACTGTCTTCCGACAGTCCAAGTCTCTGCATATGATGATTCAAATGACAGTGACCTGTAAGAAGGCCTGTTAGACATCGTACTTTATCCCTACTGTAGTCCAACATATGTTTGGTATCAAGCTCCAAAGGGTGAATAAACGCTTTGGAGTGAGCCAATCCTAAAATATTCTGCCAGAAGTACATAAATCTTCTTGCCAGCCAGGTGTTCAATATTTGTTCATCAAAGACTAAAGTGATGCCAATGACAGGTTCTGGTCCGATGAAGCTGCTTGCAGCACACTCCTTCGCAAGGCAGTCAGCAGCCTCAGCAGCCTACTCGGGAACACTGCTTTATGAGACAGTTTGTAGTTGACAAATGGAGGCATAAAGTCAGAGGTCATTTCCAGAATGCTATGACTTGCAGTGTCAACCAACAATCTGTAGCACTCTGCATTGAATTGATTTGTGCAATAGGCAATGTGCACAAATCTATATGCAATCCATCTAGCATCTCTCTCCAGAAAAATGTGAAGAGGAGGTAGATCTAGAAGGATCTTCATGGCCGCTGACGTTGTGGTACTGATGGCACCAGTGATGACCCGACAAGCCTGTCTCTGTAAAATAATACCCAATTGTTATTGAACGATGTGGCAAGAACTCCTGATGCACTACGCTACAAAAATCGGAGACAACGGTAAACATAACATTGACATTTGATCGAACTTACTCCATCAGTTCGGACTTTCATTGTCTAATATAATATAAATTGATTTGATAACCCTGAAAATGGGATCGCCACTTTCACAATGAAGAAGGAAATCCACAACGAATTGCCTTTCTTAGACGTATTGGTGAAGAGGACCGACACTAAATGGGAAACATCTGTATATCGAAATATATCTATATCTGTATATCGAAAACCCACTCACACAGGACAGTATCTGAACCAGAAATCCAACAACCATCAATCAACTTAGAGGGGAATCATCAAGACTATACTGGACCGTGCCTTCGGGCTCTGTAATACAAAGGAAGGTCTCGAAAGGGAACTAGGTATCAACGGAATGGTTACTCCAGAGTGATGGTAGAACGGGCTTTGTCTAGGAGACAGCAAGAAATCCACAAAGAAGAAAATCCGCCACAACCAGTACTTGTACTTCCCTACATCAGAGGATTCTCGGAAAGGATAAGACGGATTGGGTATAACATCAGGACCTGCTTCAGATCTGGGAACACTATCCGTAGCAACCTCACGAAAACCAGGCCACCAAACGCGGACTGCGATTCCAAGAATTGCATTTACCGGATACCCTGCGATTGCGGAAAATCATACATCGGTGAAACTAAGAGGTCATTGAAAGTACGCATTGCTGAGCACAAGAAACACATACAGCGAGGAGAAACCAGCAAATCTGGAATAGCAGAGTATGTTTGGACTCATCAACACAACCTCAAGTGGGCTCAAGCTAAAATCATCCACAAAAAGGAACACTGGTTTAGGAGAAAATTCAAATAAGCTGCGTATATGTTGTCTAACAACGCATTTAGACAAGCTAGCGTAGAGATACGTAATATATGGAAACCTCTCATCAAGCGAAAAACGACCAACTCCCGCCAAACGAACATCTCCCGCCAAAACCAATTGAGCGGAAAGAAGGAAGATGGGATAGGTGAAAGCACTCGAATGACCTATAAATAGACGATTGTAGATACTTACAATGGAAACGTTGTGAAATAACTTGGTTTGAAATCTTATAATTTTTATTTTTTCATTTTTTGTTAATAATATCATTGATTTTTCGATTTCTCAGCTGTTCTTAATATTTCAATTTTTATTTTTTTGGTTGTTGTTGTATGTTATTTCTTTGTAATTTCAGTTTTCTGTTTGATAAAATTGTTATTTTCGGTTAATCTTACTGATTTTTTCAGGGTTATGAAATCAATTCATATTATATTAGACAATGGAAGTCCGAACTGATGAAATACACAACAAAATATTGTCAACCACCTTCAAACAAACATTGATCGAACTTGGTGCGTTTTTTTGTTTCGGTTTTCCTGGGTTCACTGATTGGGACGATTGGAATCTGTTTATGATGTTATAACCTATGATTCTTGACCAGTTATGATCCTTTCAAGCAAATCTGAATGGCCATTGAAGTCATTCAACAATACCTGAGAGATGCTCATGTGACGGTTTTTTGGTCAAAATTTTGCAATTTTGGAAAGAACTTCGCTGCAACACGCTTCATATCCAAAATTAGAAAAAATGCATGACAGGAGCCAACCCAAACACTGACATCCTCAGCAACTTCTCTAATAGTGATTCGATGATTCTCCATAACAATTTTCCCAATTTCATTTTCAACATTTTTACCGGTTGTTGATGTGCTGTCTTTCATATCTTCCTGACTTTATGTGGAAAAAGTTCCTATATCTACCTATTCCACATGTAGACTATTTCACAAAGTGTATCTGAAACCTGCACGCAGAACTGGAAAACCTTCAAGTGACCTTGGAATCGAATGGACACAGTGTACCCGAGATCAACAAAGCCATGAAACTGAAGAGTTTCACAGCTCAAAACAGGGAGAAGGCTCAGATGGTTGAACACCCATATCTACCGTATATCCCAGGAGTCACAGACAGTTGGACAGTTGGAAAACTCTTGGGGGAATACAACATAAAAACAGTTTTCAAACATAGTCGACTGGTAAGGAAGGCTATGAAAATTCACAACCATTCGGATAATTTTCAACAGAAAAGAAGCTGTGACATTTTACCAAATTCATATGCTTAACGTTATTTACCTAAGCCAGGTACAGATATTAGCACACCAAACCATATAAAGAGTCAACATAAATACGCGTTACACAGTATCCGGGATAACTCAGTAAGTATACATTTCTGGAAAAGCTAACCACTCACTCTAGCGAAACGTCAAGCAGGAATTCCAAAAATCCACGGATTGCAAACTCGGAAAATAGTGACACTAACCCTTTCCGTGGAAAGCTTGTACTATTTGTTAACATTTTTCTGCCTCTCAGTGGAATCACCGTATGCCACTGTTAATATTTCAACTGTTTTTAACACTCGATTAGGGCAGGTGTTGTCAGTCGCAGACCCAGGACAGAGATATCAACCTGCCTAGGAACCTATGCCCCCGTATTTCAAGCGGAAATTCACGCTATTCAATATTGTGAGGAGAGATTGGAAGAATCCAACCTAATACACAAGTCAACAAAAATATTTTAGGACAGCGGCGTTGAAAAATCTTGGCTCCTATAGAACAACGTCTAAATTGGTGGCAAATTGCCAAAAATGACTCTCCTCGATAGGAAAACGTAACAGATTGCCTCTGGTCTTGATTCCTGGCCATACTGGCCTGAAAAGCAATAAGTGTCTGACTTCCTTGCAGAGGAGAGTGCTGCAAGTAGCTTCATCGGACCAGAACCTGTTATTGGCATCGCTTCAGGCTTCGCCAAACAAAGATAGAACACCTGGATGGCAAGAAGATTTATGAACTTCTAGCAGAATCTTCCAGGATTGGCTCACTGCAAAGCGTGAGCTTCGAAGCTTGATACCAAACGGTTGTTGGACTACAGTAGAGATGAACTACTATGTTTAACAGGCCTTCTAACAGGTCACTGTCATTGGAATCATCATATGCACAGACTCAGACTGTCGGAAGACAGTTTGTCTCGCCTCTGTTTGGAATATGATGAAACAGCAGAGCACATACTTTGTGTCTGCCCCGCTGGGGACCAAATCAGGTTCTTAGAGTTTGGCAGAGCCGTATTCTCACCATCTGACCTGGAAGACTACCCACCATACAAACTGATCGGCTTTGTTGGGAAGCTGGGTTTATTTGGTCGAGTGTGAATAGGTGCGAGCCACAATGAACCCTTGCGGGTTGCGGTGGAGGGTTAAATAGATCCACTCACTCTGGACCTAACCTAACCTAACCTAGCACTTGATTTCATTTGTCATACAAAATTTGATTCAAATTCGAAAACGGAAAACCTCCGGAGATCTAAAACACTTCTAACTTTTATGCCTCACATCAAAAACTGAAAATGCTAAACAGCTCAGACTGTCGATATATTTTTTTCATTTTTCATATATCAACATGAACAGACATCGTATAATTATTTCTTCATTATTAGATGATGGAGGGTCCTATTGAAAATCTGATTTTTTTCACAGAAAATAAAGCGAGGTTCAGAGGATAACGTTTGAAATCACTTTATTTAAAATCACATAGTTCTCTGAAATATTCATTCAATTTCTCATGAAACAGGAAATATAATGCCATTTTCCTCTTTCCCTCAATTTCACTATATGTCTCGGGATCAATTAGGAACAACTTTAGATATGACACTTCTTTTTTCTGAGCAAATTCACAAAAAAAAAAAATCACTCTCAATCAAATAACTGAAACATCCAGCCATGTCCTATTTCCAGGATATTTTTTCGATGGCTTACAAAATAATTGATGCCAGTGGTATCAATTCGATATTAACTGCATCCCGACATGTATGAATGGGAAACGATGTGATTAATACTCTGTAATTATATGAGCAGAGGTTGAATTCGACCGGGAAACTAATTAGGGAAATTTAATCTGTGGGGTGAACTTCAGTCATTACCTGATGAGCTTTCGTAATATGGTTATTAAAATCGAAATACTACCATATGATTTGTTTGAAGGTGGTTGACAATGTTAAATGGTAAATCATTAGTTACTTTCATCGTCTGATATTTGTATATAATATGATTTGAAATCAATACATTGGTGGATGCAGCCGTTACTAAGTGGTAGGAGAGATCATCATGAAAAATGATAAATGAAACTTTCTAGGTTTTTTACCACTCTTATTTATAACTAACGTTACTGCAGTTTCATCCTGTAAGAAAATTTTAAAACGTAGTCGTTTGAAGATGTTCTTAAAAGACGGAACAGCAGTAACGTTTCTTATAAATACTAGTGGTAAAATATCATAGAAAGTTTCATTTCTCATTTTTCATTATTTGAAATCCCTGAAAGAACAAATGAAATTGAAAAGAATAGCTGAAAAAAACCATCATGTTGATCTGGAAAACCCTTAAATGGCATTACAATAAAATAATAATTAGTCAAAAAATTGAAAATTGAATGACGGGTGATGACTGTTATCACCCGAAGACGATTGTGGATACTAGCAATCGAAACGTCGTTACGTAACTTGGTTTGAAATCTTTCAATTCTCAATTTTTATTTCAAATTATCTATGAACAATTCGTTCAGGCCAGTCTCGACTCTCTATACAGTAGGTTAATGGACTGACACCTATCAGAAAACAACTACTCCCCCTGGCTAATACCACGAAGGGCGTTGGATTATATCCGACAGGTGTCAGTGCAGGATTCTTCACAGAAGTTATTCCTGCATATGCTGTTGGCGATACAACTACCGCAATAGATTTTCAATTATTGGAACACACTTGCAGACCGGTTTCGGGCTGTTTGGCCACTCGTCAGTGCAAAGTAGTGTATATCATCAACATAAAGTCGATGATTTCCGATAATTGAAAATCGAATTCCGTCAGAGTATCATTCCTCGAAATAAGCTGAAGCATACAACAAACAATAGGTTTGTCGTCGCTCCATCTGCCTGTGAACGAGTTAACCAACTGCATATCCGAAAGTATGCCCACTGAATATATGCGAAAAATTTTATTTCATTTTAACTGTTCATTTCTCAAAGTTTTGCTCACTTTTTGTTTCATTGTGATTTCATTTCAGGGTTTTAACACGCTTTTATTAGCTTTCCTTTTATGTTTGTTTGTAACCGACTACTTTGGACTCCATTTTGAATAACTTCAAACGGACGAATTCATTTTGAACTCTGTATACATATATTTTAATTCGGTTCATTTTGCATACGATATATTATTATTGCTCACTTAGCGCCTTCAGTCCAATAAGAAAAACCAACGAATGAATAACTACTTCTCTTTTCCAATCTCTAGTACTCTCGGTTTCCCAATTGGTAGACAAAAAAAATCATCAGGCAAGTTTGATATCAACCGTGTTAGGAATCACACGTAAGAAGTTTAGACCTCCTTAGTCCTTAGCTCGCACAAGTTCCTCAACTTCTGAGAGTTGTCGTTCGTATAGGGGCGACAGCTGATTAACGGAAAAACAGATTTCAAACTACCGAATAAATGAAAAATGTCTATTGATAAGCTGTTGCTACATAGTTTGTGTTTCTGGTCTACTTGTTTGTAGGGCCTCTGTTGAAGGTTCATAACAGAGGCTCTGCGTCTTTCTTGACCCATCTAAGGCATTCGATACGTTAAGCCATAACTTACTCATCGAATCGCTCGAAAATTTAGATATCAGGGGAGAATCTAGACTTGCTCAAAAGCTATCTCTCAAATGGACCGCAAAAAGTCGAATTGAAAAAAATCCATATTCAAACTCGAAACAGTAACGTATGGTGTACCTCAAAGAACCATACTAGGACCAATCCTGTTCAACATTTATTTAAATGATTTATTTGAAGTCAATACCAAAGGAGAAATAATCACGTATGCAGATGATACAGCAATCTTTTACTCAGCCCAAGAATGGAACTCTTTGGAAGAACTAGCAGAAAGAGATCTGTATGAAATAAAATTATGGTTCCAGAGTGACTGCTGACCATAAACCCTAGGAAACATCGTTTCTTCCATTATCCAATAATAAGTCCACTTTACCGTCCTTCACTACTCTAAAAATTTCTGATGATTTTTCAATAGAATCTACATTTGAATTCAAGAATCTAGATGTCATTATTATTGACAGTCGCTAGAATAAGCATGTCGCGTATGTGAAAACACTATCTATATCACGCATTAGTAGAATCACTTATAGCTTGGGGGGTAAACGGAAAAACTATTATTAATAATCTAGTGATAGTACAGAAAAATTTTGAAAAAATTGTATTCTGTGAAACAATTTGATACTTTTCAGACCTTCTATACTCTGAAACTGAAATCTCAAACCCGACACAGCTAGTTTTTCAATTTGAATGTTGAACACCATACAACTAAATCCACTCTGATAACTAATGAACAACACATAAAACCAAAACACAATACTTACTTGCCTCCTCCAGCTTCAAAGTCTATTGACCACAAGAATTTTGAATTTTTGGGCCTGAAACTCTACGGGTACCTTTCGCAATATAACTCAAAAATCCTGTGGGTTGGGTTACCTATCGAGCGCGCCTCTAGGTGGCGGATAGGGGAACGGCCAGGGGACTGACAGCTACTAACTATTTAGTATACAAACTGAACATTGAGCAGGAAGCTTTTCAATCTGCTGATCACAGAATGAATATGACCTATGGTACACATATGAAAAACATATTTCTCAGTTTTGAATACAGTTTTTTTCATTTACATTGATGATTTTCCGTAATTATAGAAATCGTCAGCATAATGTCGGTCCACAAAGACCCCTGGCTACCAATTTTAAATGGAATCATATAATAATATCAAACCTCAATCGTAATTATAAATATTCATGATTTATAATCAAAAATTCTTTATATCGAACTTCACAAACCGTACCGATTGTTCATCAAATCTGATAATGAATCACAAATTTCTTCATCTGATTATATGAAGCAAAGTTCATTACTTTCGAAATCAACATTTATCATTGTTATGAATTAGTTCATTTGAAATAATTTAATTTTAACCCAGTGGATCACGCGCTTCATTATGAAGCCATACATAAATAAAAATCTAGTGGGTGGTAGAAAAACTGGCCTCATTTCCATATTCATTAATAATGAATCAGATTCCAGTAGGAACCATTTGAACAGAATACATTTTCACCTGAAATGAATTATTTTATAAATATATAATATCTCTCCGATTATCAAC
>NW_019289937.1:110645-211970 GCF_000500325.1 Leptinotarsa decemlineata
TGTTATTTCACCACATATATAGCAAAAGCTATCGACAGAATTCACACACTTTCGAGGCATTTCAGATCAGCACTTAAATTAATTTAAAAATCAACTTCACACGATAATTTCAATAGCAACCACGTGCGTACAATTGACAAACTCACATTGGTTATGTTTACTACTTAAGAACAGCTGATGAGAGGGGTGTTATGTAAACAAACATGTGTACCAACTGTTGGTGATGAAATATTTCATTTGTTGAAAACTCAATTTACATATATATAATATAATGATACTATATCTTGAAAACAAGAGCTAATATATAATTTTTATGGTCACTTTCGGTTTCAACACGTGGAAATACATTAAAATCATCTAATTTCAACCCCGAAACAAAAACTTTGTTGTGTTGTGATCACTGCCACTGTTTTATGGTCCAACTTACTTCAAATCTAAACAAACTCTCCATAACCTCTCATTACCCGCCATCCCCCCTCGCTCATAAATTGTACAGAAAAGGATAGTCCGATATCCGTTTCAAAATACATGTATTGTATTGGTATAGGCATGACAACTCTGTCTTATTATTACTCTGAGGCTACATCATATTCTACAATATGAAAACAGAGAGCTAGAAATAAATGCTATCGTTACAAATATGAGTTCGTATTATTAGAGTGGTGACGACAGGTGGAATCATTATAGGGGGTGACAAATAAATGAAGTGCTGAATTATTCCACTGGTGACCCAGTGAAAGTCCAGTAACTACACCGTCTCAGACCAGAAACAACTTTCTTGATTGGTCGTTTGCAACTACTCAACTACTTCACCAACAAAATGCTCGAAAGTCGGGAACGGGTGCTGCCATCTGGCAGGACACAAACTTTAAGCGCCATTCATAATTTACTCATTACAGCATGCTGTTAGAAATAAACAGGAACACCGTCAGAGGACGGGTTTTGTTAAGTAAATTACCGAAGTACAGTGCAGAACTGCTGTTACATTAATTAAACTCACTTTGAGTTGTGTACATCTAAGTTTAGCAACTACAATGAAATATCTATGATTTTCGGATTCATTATTCATTGTTCAAATAACGATTCGAGGCGAGCAAATTTTCGCTGACAACGAAATTCGCGACGCTCACGTGGGCCTTGTAATTAACGTTCAATTCAGCCTGAGTTTCCAGAGCTGGGTTTCTAATTCTGCGTGAGCATCTTGTTTTGGCACATGTCACACCAAGAACAAGGAGCTTTCCATGAATCATTATCGTTGTAATTTTGATTAATGCGTTCTCAAGAAAACATGAGGGGGATGTTTGACTCCACTATTGGGGTTGGATTACTCATAATGGAATTATTCTAAAATTTTATCAGTATTGATTCTTCGGAAGGCATTTTCTGTGAAGGAGTCATGTTTTCTGCTATTTTTCTGGGTTTTTCATTTTCATAATCTGAATCGAAGTACAATCATCGTATGTCACTGTTAACATTGCAAGTATTTGCATGTCTGCAGGGATATTTTTATTACATCAATAAGCCAACCCGAGTAACAAAAGGTAGCTCTACCTTAATCGGCCATATCTACATAAAACTATCTGGTAAACACATACTTGATAAACTCTCATTGAAAAGGTATATATACACAACCCTGATGATTACACAATTATGCTCTGCATAAATATTCAGCAGCATGCGATTCAAACACAAATAACACTGTCGAAACATCCAATGTTCTTATGAATCGAAATAAAATGAAAACATTTCTTGAAAAACAGAAATGAGGTGACATTCTAATTTCGAATAACCCAGCACAGGCCTACAACTTATTCATTGATGAAATAAAAAATTTTATTATTTCATCCACTCAAACTATATCTATCACGTATAGCAAAAAAATTGAAACCCTGGGTGACCTTAGGTCTGTTGACATCAAGTACCTAGATATAAGGACAACTCGAAATAATATTATATGAACGATATACCAAAGAACTACATGTAGAATATAAAAATTATAGAAACTATCTTAAAAATTTGATGAAATTGCATAAAAATAATCACTATGTAAATTAAGATTCACGACGTCCAACAGAATTATCGAAAAATCTGGCAAAATTTCAACGGAATGATGAACAAAGGAACAGAACAGAAAAAAAATATAGCATTACATATGAAAATGGTCAAAAAATTCAACGATAAGGAAAAACCAAACTACTTTAAAACTTTCTTTGCAGATATAGAACAACAGATGGCAAATAAAATCGATAAACATGACATTTACCGAAAATTGACTCCAATAACTCCCTTTTTCTGAACCCAGTGTCAAGAAATGAATTCAATAAAATAATATCTACATTGAAAAACTAGAGCTCTTTGGGTCCTGATAGCATAACAGTCTATGAAATGTTTATGAAATACATCATTCACTTCTATTGAGTCATCTCTGTTATATGATTAATTTACGCTTCATGAAAGGAAACATACCAGCCGCTTCCAAAGAATCGATAATAACCTCACTTTTCAAATCAGGTGACAGAAAATTTGCAACAAATTACAGATTAATAACCAATATCAATAACTTTGCCAAGATTTTAGAAAAGTGCTTGAAAAATAGACTAGTTTATTTTTTAGAACAAAATATTTTATTTGAAGGTCAGTTTGGTTTCAGAGAACATATGTCAACCAAAAATGCAATCTCTCAGTTGGTTAACAGTATTTGGAAAAATTTCAATGACGAGAAAAAAGTTTGCCTCTGATACTGTCAACCATCAAATTCTTTTGGACCGTTTAGAAACTGTAGGAGTTAGAGGTATTACTTCAGACTTATTCAAAAACTATATAACTGATAGAAATCGAAAGTGAAAATGAATATTACCCTCAGCGATTTACTACCTGTTAATATGGGCACAATATGGGAGTGCCCCAGGGGACAGTGCTGGGTACTATTTTATTTTTGATCTACATTAACAATTTCTATAAACTTCATAATGACAATGGCAGAATAATATCCCACGCAGACATTAGAGCACTTTTATTTTACGGCGATTCCTGGGATGAAATCTATTAGAAAGCTTAAACAGGGCTCAAATGTGTACTCTCTTGGTTGAATGTGAGCCTCCTGAGTCTAAGTATGGAAAAAAGTAAGTTCATTGCATTCACCACAGCAACAAAAAACTAACCCTTAAATAACGTTCTCACTGTTAATGAGTAACTATGCAGTGTTCATTTTCAATAATTGAAAAAGTTGACAACATGAAGTATTTGGGTGTACCTATATATGTGGACCAACACCTGCAATGGAAAAAACACATTGACAACAAAGTTAAGAGACTGAATAAGTTAGTTTATAAATTCTATCAAATCAAAAATCTGAATAATAAAAAGCTTTTACTCACGATTTTCAACTTACTTGCTGAATCCTTGTCGAGGTACTGTATGGGGTGGTCTCAGTAAAACAATATTACACGTTCTAGAGGTCATACAAAATACTATATCGAGAATAATTCTTAAGAAAAGTAGAAGGTACTAAACTGAAGACTTTTATAAAGAAACTGGCTCATTTGATGTAAAAAAACTCTATACCTATCAATGCTCAATATGGATACAAAATAACTTCAGCTCTTAGATGAGTCATAATTAAAACACACACAAATTTTCATCATGCTTTGGTCCAGAATTGTTAAACCTAGTCTCTGTAGAAATTTAAGTTGTTCTAACCAACATTCACAAGAAACTGTGCCTTTCAAGAGACTGAATGAAATTCTTCAATCTACTAGAAAACATTTCGTAGTTAATGCTTTCTAGCACCAGAAATATATTATTCTCAATAGAGGCGTCAACATCGATGAAAAAGGCCATCATTGAAGCGAAGGAAAAACTTTTCCGTAACAACAGAAAGAATATTGTATTGGAAACACTTTTGGAGTTTTCCAGATGTTCATATCTTGTGAAATATTCTTTCTGGGAAATATTAAATATCGCCTTGGGAATCGAGGAAAACTTATTTGCTGTCGTGAAACACAGTTTTCTGAACTTTAGGTGATCAGAAAATTATTCAAGAGATGATAAAATCGAATATGAATCAGTTTTAGTTTTAAATGGAATTTAGTTGCGTTAAATATTGACGCAAATGGAAAAAAATCAGATCAAATGTAATTATTGGAGAAGCTGAATTGTTGAAATTTGTCTAAAAAATTTCACAACATGACATTTGATTGAAATTTTTGTCAATTGGATACTATGGGTGCTATGAGAAGTGAATTGAAATGGTTTGTTTATGAAATATTTTTTCATACGAATCAGCAGACAGTTGTCCTGGAAACCTTGCGAAGAAAATTCTATTAGATAATTTAGGTTTCAACGATGAACGGAAACGAAAATGTTTCCTACTGATTCACGAAACTCAAACATATGTTCATGCAGTTGCAGTTTCGTAGGAATGTATTATCTTTCCCACCAGTCAATTTCCTGAAGTCTTTGAAGTTCACTAGATACTCATTAGGACAACAAGAGGATTGCTCCGAATTCTTGGGGTCCTTGATGAATATTTTTCGCGAGCAACAAAAAAGCAGAATCACTACTCCTGGATTGAATGATTCCATATAGTTAATGTTCAAGAGGTAGCCAAAACCTGTGTAATTTACTGGAACTTCAACTAGCATTTCGTAATATGACTGATAACAAGTACGTGCATTACTTATTTTTAAATCATCTGAAAATGAAACTTTCAACAGGTGATGATCAACTGTATAACCAAACATGCGCCAAACTAACTGACTCTTATAAGAAAACAAGTATAGCTAAGGCACCAGTCAATTTGATAATAACACTGATGATCTTCAAACATGACACAACCATGACAATATATAAGTTAAATTTTTTACTCAAAATTTTTATCCGCCAAGAGGTCTATGTACTTTTCTATTGGGATGAAAGAGTATTCAGTAGCTGCTTTATCATTGATCATAATTACTGTACCTCCATAATCAGAGTCTGTTCGGGAGCTTCTACATATAACTGAGTAGTCCAGTATATAAATCGGTTCGTTGGTATTACATCAATGTTCAGTCAACAATAATAAGTTGGGAAAATTCTTACTATTCAGAAAAACGTCTCTCAACTGACTTGGCACATTTGTTAAGTCCTTAAAAATAAAGTATTTCCTGGATGAATGTTTGGGAATAAATTTGTGACATCAAACGAAATCAATTTAGAACTACGTGGCAGATGATACTGAATGACGATGAGGATCGGGTGAAGTTTCTGATGTTATTTATAAAAAATTTGGAAATTTCATACGATACCAGTGGTCTAACAGGATGATGTTTATAAAGTGTAATAAATGAATATAGCTGTGGGGTTTGTGGTGTATCTGTTTTCAGGTTTTTGAGTACAGTAGCCTGTTAGATAGTGCATTTTTTATGGTTTCAGATTTGTTGATTGTTTTATTTTTTCGGTACAATCATAGCAATCACTTGTAAGAATTCTAGTGTTTTGTTAATATAAATGTCTGCTTTATCTGGTTTCGATGATGTGATTTTGTTATGTCTTTTCTGTTCCATCAAGTAATGGGTCTATCAATTCATGAATCGATAGGTAGTGTTAAGTAGTATTTTCAAGCATTCAATGAATATTTATTCAGCTACGAAACCCAAATTTGTACACGACTTATTATTCAGGAAAGCTTCTGATAGCTAATTGGAGATGACGATATGAATAATCAATTTCGGATGAATATTCCAGAACTCAATCTATAATTTTTCATTCAATATCCCGTTTCAATTCCACTAATCAAATCAACAGCATCGTATTCCTACCTGTCTCTTGAGAATTGACTATGGATCTTCCGACTCTTGAGCACCATCTATAAATCTTCCTGCTTGCAAAGCAATAATAAAAATTCTATCCGGAAATCAATTCCCTCGCAACGCAATAAAGAATCCGCGTAATTCCACAGAGCAATGACAAAGCTATCCACGCTCAAATTGACCACCAAGTTCAATGAATTAATACGGGAGTCTCCATTGATCAATTCTCCGCGAATTTGAGTCAATTTGTTGCAGAGCAACGGAAAATCTTATCCTTTGTATCAGTGACGCATTACTCCGGGTGAGTTATATATTGTTCCGTGAGTTTCCTGCCCGGAAGTTTTACAATATCCACAGTCGGGTCTTTTTCGCTGCCAAAAACAAACTTGAGTGTAATGAATAATTCGGAGTTCTGCCAGTTTTTCATCCGAGGCTATTAACTCCACTACTTCAGCTACATTTATTCTGTGTGTGGATTAGAGCATCTTGGAAGAAAGCTAATTGTTTGGTTGATCTCGTGGTTGGTTTCTCGCCAGAGGAACTCGGGCAGAAAATCAGGGTTTTACAAAACACTCATAATCTCATCATTGCTGTTTAGATTACCCTGAACTATTGAAACATTTCTTCTGATGGGAAACAACTTGATCTGTTTGAAGAGTGGAGGCTTGAAAGATTTTGTTGAGAGTGCAATTCAGCACTTACCTGATAATCGAAATTATACACACCTCAGCAAATTTTCATGCTTCGTAAAGGTCAGGTTAAAACTTTCTTGGAGCATTGTTTTCAAACATACCTCTAAACATACCTGAAGTTGCTTGATTCCATTCAGAAAAGAGCCATCCGCCTGATTGAAGACGCGAACATCTCGTGCAACCTTGATAGCCTGGAACATCGAAGAAATGTTGGAGATTTTTCTCTTCTCCATAGATACTTTCAAAAAAGATCAAGTGACTTGGCACATTTGATCCCACCAAGAGCGGTACATATCCCACATCTGGGGAACTGTGTTTATGTAGAATTGACTCTTTTTCAAATGGATTCAATCTCCAGCACCTCTCTGAGAGCTAGTGATTTGTTTTTAAGAAACAAAAAAAAATAGAAGTTTTGTGATAATATGCAGAAGAAGAAAAGAAAGACTATCTGAAGATTGGAGGAAGAAGAGATGTTCTATCTGAGATCATACAAAGGCAATAACGGATCAGATCATATTTTTCAAATGTTGAACATAAAATTAGCCATCAAACCTTACGATAAAATGTTGGAAAATGAAAAGTTGGAGAAATAAGAGACGAGCTGTGACGACTGTTAGAGGAATATATTGGTCACACAAAGCGAGCTGTTGACACTCGTTTCAAAGGGCATACAGCACACATCCCATTTCAGAACTTCCATGAGGAATTTTTGGAAAATTTTGACTGGAAATCATCGATATGTATCGGAAAGTGGAAGTGAGAGTGTACCTTGTTGGTTAAGAATAGTGACCATATCTGGAGTAAGGAATGTTTTTTCTTCGTGTTACTTTTAATTTTGATCGAAGAAGGGGTCGACGACATTGTCGAATTCTGAATGGAGCTATGTTGCGGGTTGGGTATCAAGTACAACATAATTCTATCCCAGATTGTAGTAACATGCGAAATATGCATTGATTCCGTGAACAAAAAATATTTCTGAAATTCTTCTTCCTCATCTGTATCTGTAGAGTAGGAAGGGTGACTGTAGGCTCATGCCACATGTGACCCATTGTACATCTTCCCGAGGAGTTGTCCTCCTAGGTCATCGTTCATTCTGTCCTTTTCGGAAAGGTGGACAGGTCATTGGGAAACACCTCCTTTATATCGGCAGGTGTAGGTCAAGACTCGCCGAACACACACTCTCTTATTGACGATAACTCTGGGCACTCGTGCAGGACATGCCTGACAGTCTCATCATCCTGTTCACACATCCTGCATAGAAGTGTGTCCACTAGCCCTATATTATGGAGGTGTTTCCTTAGTTGACAGTGGCCAGTCAGAAATCCGGCTGTTGAGAGTAGATAATTATACAGGGGGATACCTTGTACCCGGTTAAGTACCTCCACCAAATATGAGCCCCATATATAAAGCCGCCTGTGAAGGATAAAGGATCAGATTAGTAAAAAACAATTGATCATCAGAAATTCTCGAGCTCATCAGATCAAGGTAGGGTAAATTGATTACATGCTGAATAGTGTATATTTCAGTAATCTGACAATTTGAGAGTGACGTAAAGAAAGGGGAGGGCATCAAAGTTGTAAAAAAATTACGTCATTTCGACATTCTCGAGCGTAGCTAATTTTTCATTTCATTTTGAAGGAAATAATTAAAGGATAACGAAAAATATATAATCGGACGATTTCCGCAAGCCGAAATAACAAAAATTCGTCGATGAAGTTTAATGCGTGCAGCTGAGTGATACCTTCATTTTCCTCTCCAGTATCTATTCCACTTTCACTTTTTCTCTATCTATTACTCTTTCACTCCGTCCACACTTTGGATTCTGTTGCCATGACGCCATCACAGTTGATCACAGAGACTCGTTCGTGATGAAGATGAGCATTTTTTCAAAATTATTTTCTCATAAATACAAGTATTCTACTTAAATAACATACAATCGTTTAGTTGCATGCTATTTCCTCTGCTTTCCAATAATTTAAGTTTATTGATTTAAAGAAAATAGAAAAAAACAATTTTTTTGTCAGATTAGGCGAATCCCTCTACATAATCGTCAGATTATGAGACAGCACGTCTAGAACATAAAGATGAACGATATATATCTTAATCTGATGCGCTTAATTATTTCAAAATGGCGACTTTTTTCTGCACATTATAATAATGGACGCGAGTTTGCGTCAGATCGAAATCGTCAGATTATTGAATGCGAGCTTTTTTTTCTTGCACTTAACATCCTCTTAGAAAATCTGACGTTCTCGATTGAATTTTTTTTCGTTTCACCTTTAACCTCTACGTACAACCACCCGCATCATGCAAACGATCAGAGTAACATACGAACATTATTGAAAATACGTAAGACATTGATGCTATCATTATCTGACGCGCTCTAGTATGTCCATGCAACAGTATTTTTTTACATATTTAAAAATCTATAGTCGCTTCCCCCACCGATGAAAAGTTATATATTATATAACATTTTTTTCTTCTTATCATCTGAGCTCTGTGAACTAATATGTCTCTATGACGCTCGAATAAATCCCCATTTTGCATCGTGGGATCCTTCACTATTCAGTATGTATTATTCTCTGAAAAAGCTAGCCACTCACGCCAGCGAAACGTCAGGGAGATATTCCAGAAATCCAAGGGCTCCAGACCCGTAAAATAGTTACATCGAAAACATCGGCCGCGAAAATAAGGAAGAAATTAAGATCAGAATACACTCCCAACAAAAATGTATATAACCACAATTTCCTCTTTGGGAAAGAAAGTTTTTGGCTTTCTACTACTCCATCTTGATACAAAAAAAAGGGATGAGGGAATCTTCCAAAGAAAGGAAGGAAGTAATCGATTTGAAAATAAGTACCTCTATACATGGATGTGTAGATCATGCAAAGAAGTAACTTTCAGACACAACCTGACAGAAAGTCCTCCTGAAACAGCTACTTTCATATAAACATTGAATTACACGAAAGAAAAAAAATCTTTCGAAACAAATACTTCTATATGAATACTGAATTATACAGAAGATACTTTCCTCTACTCCTGTATAGAAATGAAGGAGAATAGGGCCAAAAGTCTTTTTCCAAGAATGATTTTTTTTTTCCACGATTTCACATCAAGAATGGCAATGAGTGATAACTTCTCATGGAAGGGTAAACCGCTTCGTGAATTAACGCGTAATGGCGCCAGTTTGTCTGGTGTCCCTTTCTCTCAAGCATATGTTAGCGGAAGACAGACTTCTCTTCACTCGTCGGCCAGACGATTTATACTTCTTCTTCTTTTTTCATTGATGGCGTTAGCTGCCAGGGCTATCCAGCCAGGTGTCCACAATCAAGTTTCTACTACACGTGGAGCCTACACTGAAGTGGATATGAGTCGATCCCAAACCCCACCTGGGTTTGCGCTGAAAAAAATTCAACTGTAATTTGAAGTTAATTAACAAGCAATGTCCGACTGCACTAGCGTGTAAGCACTAATGTGAGGTGATGCACTACTGTTACGTGTATGGACACTACGATCAGGTTATGATTGGCAAAGCACTGCATGCGCATTAAGTCTGTTTTGGTCACTACAGCTTTATATTGGTTGCAATCAGGAATTTGGATATAGTTTGTATGTTAGATGATGATATATGTTTGGGAAATATATCGTGGGAGGTAAGAGGCTGGATTGTTGAAGGAGGGATGCTGAGAGCGGCGTGAGAATTGTTAGGGCAAGCGAAGAATATATGTAAGAGAGTCTGTATTTCCCCACATTCGCAGCGGTCGTCATCAACTATCGTAAGTTTGTGGAGATGCGCTTTATTGAGGTAATAATTGCTCCTAATTCTGCACATAGTGACGGTTTCTTTACCAGAACAAGTGGCCAGATCCTTGAATCACGGAGTTTTGTTAGGTTGTGGTACAGATGAGAAGTTTGGATTTGAATTGTCCATCCTCGCTTCATTTATTGGTCCAGTCTATTCAGATATTAGGTTTCAATAATGCTTGAAACTTGTAACAGCAAATTATTGATAAGTCAATAATCCGCTGTACATTTATTTGCGAACGGCAGCTTTTGGCCGGAGAGCACTATGGGTTCTTCAAAAGATTATTTTCATCAAATTCAAATTAACATTGAAGTGGGCGCCACCCAACTTTGTTAAATCACAAGTAGCAACCATTTATAAAGCTGGGAAATTAAATGGAGATAATTGATGGGAACGTATTTTTGGTTGTTAAGTAATAGCATGAATAGTAAACAACTGAAATAAATACAAGTATATTAAAGTTATATGAAACAAAAGGCTTCTGTGATATGGAAATCGAAGATATTTTTGGGGAAGACTGAGAACTCAATTTTGCAAGATTATATCACATCATAATTGAAAAATGCTTACCCATATTACTATGCATCAGCTCACAACATTATAGCATCATAATCATGATATTTTATAGAGATTTACATGTAGCACTTCCCCTATATTTTTTATAAAAATTTGAAATAGGTTCAAAATAACATTATAAGTTGAAATAAATGATAAGTTCCTGGCCTTATTGGTCCTCTTCACATAACAGTTAAATGGAGGTAGAATACTATCTAGCTGGACACCGCCAAGGACGTTTTCCCCACAATTGAAGAATAGGGAAATATAAAGTTCTGTACTTCTTGCCTCTAGCCGAGTTGGACGTAATAGCATATGCAACAGCAAAGAGATTAGATTCACTCTTTTCAACATAAACTACTTGTTCACCTTATGTCATCCTACAACCCTAAAATTAAATGTTAGTTAAAGCAAACCTTATATAAAAAGGTATCCAGAGTATTCTCCCATTTCTGGGGCTTCGCAAAGACTTACCTCTAAAGAGGGTAGGCAATGGTTTATCTATCAAAAACCGGGAGCCTCGTGGGTTGATTGAGCAAATAACTGGAATTTCCAGGGCTAATTTACAAAATAGCCAGAATATTATTCTACTCAATTCAGGAAGGGCAATTATCAACTTCAACAGGAAGAAGAATTCAAATCCAAAAACTGTGTCCCTTCACAACCACCTTGGCACATCTGCCTTCACAGGAAAAAATTATCGAACTGAAGCCTTATCCTTGAAAAGAATCGTGCTTGGTTTTACCAATCGAATTCAATACACCTCAGTTATCGGACAAATGGAAGGTGAGATATTTTGAAATTCCGCATTAATTGGGAGCTGGCAACTAACCATACACAAAAGTGTTCGAATGGTATCCTATATGAGCGGACTTCTCTTGGATTTATTTCAAAAATTATAGAAAATTAAAGTAAGACAAACTAAACGCTACAAACTCTCTATAGTCTGCTTGAGGATAATTAGAAAGTGGATTTTTTTTCCGATATTGGCTAAGGTATCGGCTGTATTGTTACCCTTGATATTGGAATGACTAGGGATTTCAGTGTGCGTTAGATATGTACTGTTGACAGTATTATAAAAATCTAACCAGCAGGCATGTTATATTTTTTTATTATGTGAAAGGTGGCTCGTAAATGATGATACTAATTTTGTAGATGTATATCATCAGTATCATCATCTAATCCTCCAAAAGTAACGATTCGCTTCTGGTTGCTATGATATATGTACAAACACAAAACATTCAATGAAATATTTCATTAATAGATAGATAGATAGATAACTTGATTACCTCATTAGCCACATAAGTGTAGGTTCGTTAGTTACAATCATCGGATACATCCGGATACAATCATTAAAATCTAACATTATATTGAAAAAAATATATAAAAAAAAGGTATAATTAATGATATAAAAATGTTAAAGAAACAGTACAATAAACAAGTACTCTCACCCAGATTTGAATGCAAAATTACTATTTATTAACATTTAGAAGATCTACGAATTCTTGAATATTATAAAGCGGATTGTCAGCCAGTAGAGTTTTTACAAGCTTTTTGAATCTGTTAACGGTGGTATTTTTTATTTCCTTCGGCATAAATAACCTTTCCTTACATTACCATATTACTATACATAAAATTAAGGTAATTACCTGAGTTTTTCTCAAATTGAACAATCTCAATATCAAATAGTTCAACTTAGATTAGTTTAAGTTATCACTTCTGTCGGGCGTCTCGAGACACACACATTTTTGTTTTCGTTCACCTGTTTCTTCTTTTTTTTTCGCGTTTCAAATTTTTCACTGATTTTTTGTTTTGTCCTAAAAATACGATGAATATTCTCACAAATCGAGTACACGATATTCAATAGCTCTAACAGAATCTGCTGAGTTTTCACCACCAAACTAGTAACAACTTGGAACTCGTTCAAACTCCTTTCCAGACGTGAAACTTCCAAACAAACCACTTGTTCCATATGCCGAATAGAGCTCGTTAACCAAAAAAGAAAAACTACCGATAGAAATCACCGATGCCTCCATTTTCGCGTTCTGGAAAAATATCATTACAGTAAGGAAATGAAATTGCCAAAAACAAGCAGAAGGTGAATCGATAGAGGGATTAAAAAGGCAGCGGCTATAAATAAAGTGGCGGCGGTGTATAGTTGATTGGTCCACAGGACCCTACTTTTTAGATATACTACATATGAGAGCATAAATATAGAGGCGCCCCTGTGACTATAAATTTTCCAGAGGTTTTTTATGCATTTTCACATATGTATCGCGGATTCTCCCGAATATTCACTGAAAGTGTTTTTATGTCGGGATATGGCAGTGTTTGTATGTGTGATATTATGGTTTGTGGTATAAGCAGTTTTACAGCAAGTCAATATAGATGGTATGGTATGATGCAAAGTATGTCCTTGATTCCAAATTTTCTTCTGGAATTTTTCCAATGTGTACTCATTTCCATCTAGTAATCAACATTTGACAGCTATTCTGAATTTTTTATGACCAGATTTATATCGAATTTGGTCTAGCAAGTGGCATTGTCTACAATGGATTTTTTTAACGATATGGTTTTTGATATTGGCAACGATATCAGGTATTTTATCGATCTTTTTTGAGTATTTACATCTTCCACAATCTGAAAAATATGAAAACTTCAATGAAGAATTTTATACAAGTGTAGAAAGGGCAAACTTTTCAGTCCACCCCGATGAGTTACTGGGTGAATTGAAGTAATTTTCAGTAACTTATCAGTTACTTATCGTATTCAATAATTTTGTCTATCAAACGTTTCGAATGCTGAAATCTGCCTTCGTCTTCAGAAATGGAAAAAATCCAAGTCAACACGCAGTTCTTTTTGTGCTGATTATTTTTATTTCTCAACTCCTTCGACAGACGTCAAAAGAGTTCTGAAAACTGGATTATGATGAAGTTGTTGATTATCTCCTGAAACATACGATCTAGGACAAGGTGCTTTTCCAATTCGCTTTATCTTTCCAGGTAGCCCTGGAGGGTGAGGTATTTCGGAAGGTATGGAAATGTCGGTAGATGTTGAGTCGGTAATTGTTGAGTTGAAAGTTGTTGAATTTGTGATGCTGCTTGTAGGGTCATTTGGTTCTGATTGACTCTTTATTTTTTATTACATTCAACGATAATTTATGAACGAATTTAGATAATCGTTCTTTTTCAGAATAAACTGACACTCGTCCATTGAAATTTTCAGTTGATTTTCAGATGGTTTTTGCTCTGACTGTTTCAACACTCGCATGATAATTTGTTGTGTGGTGAAGATATCTATTAGTATGCGTTTTTTTCTTTCATTTGCATAAAATTGATTCAACATCACGGAAACAGAGTTGACCATATTGTTCAATCTATATTGTGAATTTAATTGTCAATTCCTAGTTCTTGATATAATTTCCAAATAGAAAATGTCTCGCTTACATTTACGCAGTTATTTTTACCAGGTACTTTTTTAGGTTATTCATGTTTTGTCTCCAATCGAGGAGAGCCTGCCCAGTACTGACGATGCCCCAATAGGCTGAAACAGCTGTCTACCAGTGGCTTTTGGATTGAAAATCAATGTGGGAATGATCAGAATAGTACTTATCTATATTTATCTCTTGATTTGCTGAATTTGTATTGATAGAAGTCGCCTCCATGGAAGGTGGAGATACCCAAAGAAGATCTATGAAAAACTGATTTTGCCACACAAAAAATTACTTTCGTTTGATATTACGTAATTACGAAGTCTTGTATTACTTGTGCTTAGGAGTAGAGCCATTAAAATGGAAATGCCCGTCAATATTATTTTTTTATGAATCAGTTAGGTTTTGCAGTCAATATATTGTTGTAAATCATGCCCGAAAGAAAATAACATCGGCCGCCACTGATAGCCACAAACCAATCGTGACTTAGCAAAGAGTGCGCGAATGTACTATGGTCGCTGTCGCTCTAGATATAGCAAGAATTCGAAGGATTTCCAGCAGAATTTTCTAGAAGATTCGATTACGATATATAAACGCTGGCCACGAGCATATCGATACAGTCAAGTGGAAGCTACAGTGCGGTACGCGAAGCGATCTATTAGTGCGATAGACATTCGATTAATAGTTATGGTTGAAGTGTTTATTGTTCTCAAAGTGAAATAAATTTGAGTTTGATTATTCACTGTAGTCAATTATTTCTCAATCCACGGGGAAAAACGTAACAATATATTCAACAGCTCGCTTCTGTAATACAAACACGGCACTGATGAAGCACAGAAACAAGCTTTATATTTCAGCTGGGATTTAAATAGAATGAAGTAGATGACTCATGTGGATGCACACTAAAAATAAAAATCTCAAAGTGAAGAACATAATCTCGATTTGAAAAAATCTTGCTCTCCTATATTCATGAAGAAATATTTTTATGAACTGACAAATATTCTCTATTATCGAACTGAAGCCTTATCCTTGAAAAGAATCGTGCTTGGTTTTACCAATCGAATTCAATACACCTCAGTTATCGGACAAATGGAAGGTGAGATATTTTGAAATTCCGCATTAATTGGGAGCTGGCAACTAACCATACACAAAAGTGTTCGAATGGTATATATATAGACAGCTGTTTCAGCCTATTGGGCATCGTCAGTACCAGACAGGCGGTCCTCGATTGAAGAGAAAATGTAAAAAATCAGAAAATTGATAAAAATAGCTGTGTAAACGCAAGTGAAACATAAGTGGAACCACCTAGTGGTGTGACACCAAAGTCAACTTGCCAAGTTTTTATGTCAGTGTTGGTGGTTTGACCAATCAACCGACAACTGCGGTAGCAGAAATTTGGGAAGCTAACCTGAAATGCCATCGGAAAACGAATCCATATGTTTCTAGAAATGATATGAAATCGACAAAGGTTAATGCAGTCAACCTACTGGAAAATAATTCCATGAAAATCAAAAAATAAATAGATAAGTACTTTCTGATCATTTTCATATTGATTTCAATCTAAGAACCACCGGTAGATAGCTGTTTCAGCCTATTGGGCATCGTCAGTACCGGGCAGGCGGTCCTCGATTGAAGACAAAATGTGAAAAATCAGAAAAGTACTTGATGAAAATAACTGCGTAAATGCAAGTGGAACATAAGTGGAACCACCTATTGGTGTGACACCCAAGTCAACTTGCCAAGTTTTTATGTCAGTGTTGGTGGTTTGACCAATCAACCAACAACTGCGGTAGCAAAAATTTGGGAAGCTAACCTGAAATGCCATCGGAAAACGAATCCATATGTTTCTAGAAATAATATGAAATCGACAAAGGTTAATGCAGTCAACCTGCTGGAAAATAATTCCATGAGAATCAAAAGATAAATAGATAAGTACTTTCCCCTAAAATTTTTAAACTTCTCTGAGGTCGTATTGTTTCACGATACGACAAGTTGAAAGGTGCTTAAATATTCCTTGATAAGAAATAAATAATCAAATCAAAAGACGTACCTCAAATCCCTTAAATGTTGACAGAAGTCTTTACAGAAAAATTGCCTTTCAAAACAATCATTTTGGGACTGTTATAGGAATTCAAAGTGTCGTGTGAGTACTATTAGTGGCGTTCATATGTAGGTGCTTTTTATACTATATATTGGATATAATCCAACGCCTTTTGTGGTATTAGCCAGGGGAGTACTGTGTAGGTATATCGAGACTGGCTTGAACGTTTGAAGTTCATTTGCTTTAGATTTCCTATACTATAGGTCAATGGAGTGACAGCTATCAGAAAACAACGACTACCCTGGCTAATACTACGAAGAGCGTTGGATTATATTCGACAGGTTTCAGTGCAGGATTCATCACTGAAGTTATTTCTGCATATGCTGTTGGCGATACAACTGCAATAGATTATCAATTATTCGAACACACGTGCAGACCGGTTTCAGGCTGTTTGGCCACTCGTCAGTGCAAGGTATAGTTCCTATCATCAACATAAAGTCGAGCTTCGATGAATGAAAATCGAATTTATTCCTGCAAGTATGTTCCAATAATTGAAAATCTATTGCAACAGTTATAACGCCAACAACAGATGAAGATGAAAAAGTAGAAAGCCAGAGCATTTCTTTCTCAAAAAGCTTTTGATTACCATTTTCATAATCAAAAATGTAAAGAATGCTATTATTATTCTGATATAAAAGTTACTGTTACTATTCGCCAAAGATTTAGGCGTAGACAAAAAAAGAAAAACTACTTTTTTATGTCTTTATTATTTTCAAAGCGATATCTAAACACAGAATACATAAGCGCACAAAGAAGTGGTTTTATACGGTTATTCACTGAAAGAACTCGCAGAACACACATAGGCAAACCAAATATTATTTCAGGAATAGTCTGTCGAAGTGATATTGTCTCTGGCGAATTGCTTTATTGGTTCTTCCCCAAATGACGAATGAGTGTCCGGAGAAGTTCCTTTTCGAAACGGGGCCTTTACGATTTTGAATTTAGTACAGCAAAATTGTGGAATTTCATTCGAATGAGCAACGGACCACCTCACAGCTTTGCCACACCTATAGTCACAAATTTCCATCTGCATAGTACATATTATTTACATTGATATAACTGATGAATTATATCACAACCTGATTTGTAGTATCTGAAAAACTATGGCTCTACCGCCTCCATTGCGAATGATAAAAAAAAGCAGAGGAACTTGCAATATTATTTCATATTTGTTGAAATCTGACATGAACTAATTTTCAATGCGACGTTTCGTCCATCAGATTTCATCATCAACTCTATTTTTTCAGACACAAACCTCTAGGTTTTAATCTTATTGTAGCCACTTCAAGAACAAATTCAACTATGTATTAGAATACATATGTTTGGTTTGGTGGAATCAGATACAAACATACGATGATGGGAAAAACAGAAATATCCTTCGAATCTGAATACTATATTCTGAATTTTAAAAAAGTAAATTCCAATGGAAATCCAGTTACATCAAAAGGTGATGAATCTTAAAACTAGAAAAATAAAGGAAATAATAGTTTGATATTGATCAACTATTTCAACACTAGACTGAAAATTATCAAAACAAATTGATAACTGATCCAAGGAAATATCGAAAGTTACTAAATTGAATACAAATAGAAATGAATAACAATCTTTGATAGCTGGTCAATATACTTTAAAGGTAATGAGAACAAAATATATTGATTTCAATCAATGAAGGGTGGCAAATCCTTCTAACAAAAAAATGCCAGGGAAATAACAAAGCAAAATTGAATATAGACAGGAATAAAGATATCTGGCTGACCTTCTGAGATAAGGGTAATTCAGATAGAGTGGACTGATTGAGTATTCTTGATAAGATAAATCTGAATATGAGGGTAGAATTGAATCAGTCAAATACTAGGGAACAAATCAGGCCATAGAAACAAATTCTCTCAAGTTCGTATTTATTTTCCAAAGAGAAATTAATTTGACCAAAAATAGATCATACAGAAAATAAGTGCTTACCTAAAGAATTGTCCTGGAAAGGTAGTGCCTGAATGTCACAAACCAATCAACTTCAACTCTCCTGCCCACTTCCAAACGTCCTAGTGATAATGATTACCTCACTGCAGCAACAGATAGCTCGAGAATTGTATTTTCCAGGAATAAAATACCAATTATCTGTTATCTGAAATTTCACCAAGCGTAGATACTGATTTTTTTTTAACAATTCAAAGATGAAGGATGTATGCAAAGCAGATAATTCACTATCTGTGGGTATTTAGAGCATATCCAATTTTTAGGAAACAATATCACCACGGTAATCTGATGTGATCTAGAAGAAACTCTGTGATTTTACTGTATTTAGACTTGTGATTACGAGAATAAAGAGAAATGAATCGTCCAACCTGTTCTTAGAACAATTCTAGCCAAAAATATCTCAAGAAATAGGTAATTTAGTGAATCACCAATCTTTGCAAGATTCTAAATTCCATCGATGACTGAATGAAAGCCAATACAAGATAAATTGGAAGGTATAACCTCCAATCACATGCAGGGTATTTATCGCAAATTAAGTAATTAAACTGATTTCTACGACTAAATAGCAAAATCCAGAAAAGGTAAAATAAATACTCGAACAGATCTCATCAAATTTACTATGAATAAAGATAATATCAAACAAAAGTTCAACATGTACCAGATATCAACCGTTCTCGTTAAACGCTGGGAAGGAAGAGAGTACTTCTATCGTTTCCGTCGAAACGAATTCCTTCGGTCTTTGCGTTTTTTTTTAGATCCAGCCGGCAGTGTATACCGTTTACGTAGTATAAAGATGATCGAAATTGTGGTGATTAAACTATTGGTATTAATAATAATAATAATAAAGGTCTTTATTATTTTCAAATAATATACATATAGATTTTAACATTGTATGCAAAAAAAAATAAAAACATTTCTGAAAATAAAGGGCGAAGTTCATTTTCTGCAGACAATCGATTACTACGAAAATGTTCTTCCACTTATAGGTAACATTGAGAATATATGAATGTAACGAAATATTCGTTACAAGTTGAGGAAGAAAAGACACTTTTCAGTTTATAGTTTAAACATATTTGTCACTTACTGGTTTGAATACTTTGAATTGGATTCATTTTGACAAAAATAAAAGAGAAGTATTCATAGTTTTGTAATTAATGACATTAAATTTGTTCTTTACCTACTGTTTACAACAAAGTCCTAGGAATTTATTAACATTTCTGTAGCCTTTGCAAGTAACATTCTGCTACCACACTGAATTGTGAAATAACCAATGAATAATTAAACAAAAACCCAGTACATGAATCTGAAGTCCCTTATATATAGAGTGAAAACGAATTCCTCCGATCTTTGCGTTTTTTTTTAGATCCAGCCGGAGTGACTATTATACCGTTTACGGAGCATAAAGATGATCGAAATTGTGGTGATTAAACTATTAGTATTATAGGTAACATTAAGAATATATGAATGTAACGAAATATTCGTTACAAGTTGAGGAAGAAAAAACACTTTTCAGGTTCTAGTTTGAGCATGTTTTTCAGTTACCGGTTTGAATACTTTGGATTCATTTTGACAAAATGAAAGGGAAGTATTCATAGTTTTCCAATGAATGACAATAAATTTGTTCTTTACCTACTGTTTACAACAAAGTCCTAGGAATTTATTAACATATCTGTAGCCTTTGCAAATAACATTCTCCTACCACACTGAATTGTGAAGTAACCAATGAATAATTAAACAAAAATCCAGTATATGAATCTGAAGTCCCATAAGATAGAAGGGAATGCCCTTTGCAATGTTTACGGAAGACTGCAATATTTCATTTCAGGCTTACGTGAAGCCCTGATAATCCCTCATTTACTTCGATACAAAGGTTAAGTTATAGCAAGCCTTTCCACATAGGTGGATTGCAATATTATATGGTTTTCGTGTTGGAGAGAGGGTGGAAGACCATCACAAAGCACTCGGCTTATCTGCTGAAAATTTCATTCTGTTTGAATGGGTTTATTGAATGAGGCCCTTTTTGAACAATCGTGCAAACAACTTGATATTAAGAGCTCTGATTTGGGGGAAGCCGTTCTGATTCATGTGGGAATATGTCTTTGTGTTCTGTACAAATAATAATCATAATCAAACGGAGATACAATTATCGATATAATTCCTGCAAATGGAGCAGAAGGCACATGACAAAAGTTAGAATTTCCTGTGATATATTCCCGATAAACTTTCTGTCATTGAAAATTCTGAAGAGTATAATTCTCAATGAAATTCAGAATGATTATATAAGGAACAAAATTGAAATATCTCGAAGAAATACTGGTTGAAATAAACAGTTTTTGCTGAACATTACATACATACTCATCAATTTCAACTCAACTTTAGTATTAAGGATCCAAAGTCGAGGTCTGAGATATTTTCAGGATTATCTGAATTATCCATCCCTGATTGTGAAAACTGATAGGTATCGTCTTCGAAAGTAGCAACATTGAACCTGATGACCCTCAAGGATCCGTGATTGGTCTGATATTCATAATAATATATTTCAATCACTTCTTTGATTGACGACTTGTTTATTTTGTGGAAATTCATGTTCACTGAGGATACACTACAAAAACACACTTTTGTCTATTTTACACGTTTTTCCACGAGTTTTAAAAATGGTGTAATAGCCAAAACTAGTTAACAATAAAGAAATATCGTGAAAAATAGACAAAAGTGTGATTTTGTAGTGTATCCTCGTATTTCAATCACCTGGTGGATGAAAAAAATGGAAGGTCATTTTACTATACGTGGACTGTTCAACAAAAATGAGGTTAATGTTCAAATTTCGCGGACACGTACATTGAATTAGCGATTTGTGAATGTTTCATGTTAGTACACCCGTTTCCAACAGTTTCAGCTGTATCTGTAGAGTAGGAGGGTGAGTGTAGGCCCACAGCATTTGGGCCACATGTGACCCATTGTACATCCTCCCGATGAGGTCATCGTCTATCCTGTCCTTTCCAGGAACGTGGACAGATCACTAGGAGATATCTCTTTTATATTGGCAGGTGTAGACCAAGACACGTCAAACACACACTCTCTCTGGCAACCTTGAGGTGTCTCATGTTGGCCTCCGCGAAGGTTTTGGAAGGTACAGCAACATTACTGTCGTTGCGCGGCTTCTTCAACCTTCTTGGGGTTCCCTCCGTGGAGGGGCACAAGTGAAGGAGCTTTCCTGCAGGGGCAGCCGGTTCCTTGCCTTCATTCAAGGCGGAGCTCTTGGCGCCTACCGCAGGAAATGCCTTCGTTTTTGAAGGTGGAGTGGGGAAGGAGTAGGGTTCACTTATAGTTGCTACCACTTTTGTTTCTTTCGCTCTCCTTCTCCATTTAGCCTCGGCGCCTCTAATGCGCTTATGCCATGGCCTTTGTATTACACCTCAAGGTGATCTGCCATGTCCAGCCTCATTGCAAGCAGTAGATTGGTGTGGACATTTCTGTTCATCCCCAGTTACCGCCTTAGATTGAGGTGAGCACTTCTATCTAGCCTCGGGATTGGTTTTTGTTTTTATTGTTTTTGTTTTTATGTTTGTTTCATTCACGTGTGTTCCCACGAGTAGCAAGGGAAGAGTTGGTCACCTCTGGCAGAGCTCCGCATTACTAGAGGTAGGCTGATCACAATGAGGTTTCGCTCAGTTTCCCAAGGAGATCTTTCGTAACCACATATCACCCTGCGGCCATTCAGCTGTCAGCACGATTCCCCTCACCCTACTTATTTCTGCCACTGTCCGTAAGGCCACATTGGCTTCCCGGACAGGGCCTCCAAACTCCTGGCCGTTTCCCTATCCGCCACCTGTGGACGCGCCCGATAGGTAGCCCAACCCACGGGACGGTTTTAGCTGTTCAGCATGTTCAGTATTTTAGTGGAAGGCATAAAAGTAAGGAGTGTTCGAAGATTTTCTGCTATCGAAAAAAAAAGGATCATATAATTTGCATAAAATTTTTTGTGGAAATGAGTTTGATTGCTGGACTTATTCCTACGAGTCCAGTCATCACCCGAAGACAATACTAACAATCGAAACGTCGTGAAGTAACTTGGCTTGAAATCTTTTCATTTTTAATGAATTGATGGATGTCGCCGTTACTACGTGGTAGGAAATCATAATGAAGAAAAAAATTGGATCTTTCTTTTTTTACCACTTTTATTTGAAACTAACGTTACTGCAGTTTTGTCCTATAAGGATATTTTCAAACTTGTACAGTGAGTTTGAAAATTTCCTTATAGGACGAAACTGCAGTAATGATAGTTACAAATGAAAGTGGTAGAAACATACAAAGTTTCAATTCTCTTTTCTTGTTCCAATTGTTACTTGTATTTTATATTTCATTGTGATTCAAGTTTTTTGCTTTGTACAGTTGTTACTTTGTTAGCTGATTTTTTTTTATTCTTACAGGGATTTCAAATTATTTTATATCATATCAGACAATGGAAGTCCGAACTGATAAAATGTTTCTTAAATTTTGGACATAGAGTGTGAGACAGCGAAGCTTGTTTCAAAATTGCTAAATTTTGACTAATGTGCATCAGCATTACTTGGGAATTGTTGAATGACGTCAACGGCGACCGCGGTTTGCTTAAAAAGGATATAACTAGTGACAAATCATGGGTATATGGTTACGACATCGAAACCAAAGTCAAATCGTCCCAAATTTAAGGATCGAGGAGAGCTAAGACCAAAAAAGCACGCCAAATTTGATCAAATATCACGGTATTGCTCATTGTTTTCTTCAAAAACCATGGCGTAGTTCTTTATGAGTCAATGTATGGTCAATTAGGAGTATTGTCTTGAAGTTAAACGCTGCTTGCAAGAAGTAATATTTACAGAACTTCCAGTATTGTGGAAAAACCACCCATTACTTATTGCTCCGTTATTGCTTGTTCTTAATTCTTTGGCCAAAAACCTAATATTATGAAGACTCTGGAGAGGACGGCGTTTTGCGAAAGTTGAGAAGATAAAAATCGATTCACTGAGAGAGCTCCCGGATCCACCAAAAAGTGCATATCGGAACTGCTTGAAGGATCACAAAAAACGCTGAAATGAGTGTTTCATATCTGAGGGGGCTCCTTTGGAGAGAATATAGAGAATTTTATGAATGAGTTGATATATTGAAAAAAAAAATTAAACTTGCCCTTATTTTTGAATACACACTGTATATCATAAACTTACGTGGCATCAAATATTTCAACAGCCTTTCTGAGACTCTTCTTGTTCACATAATGAACTGAATATCACCCGAGCAATCTGAAAATACAAAGTTCATCCATCAGCAAAGTAAACAATCAATTTGGTCCTCACTTTAGAGTTTCTGTGGTTGAAATAAATTATTGAACTCCATTATCATAACAAACAGGCAACTCGGATATTGAGATTGCCAGAATTTCATATAGTGGGATAACAACAAATAATGGAATTTCTGAAAGGATGGCAACGTGGATATGATTTGAGAGTAATGAGTACGTCTAGACTTCATCAAACTGTTGACCAATCAAGAAAATAGCTCTCTCTCTCTTCTAGCATTGTATTCTGAAAGAAATCTTTTTCATTTCGTTCATCTGGGGATTCCATGTGAATGCAATTGGCTTCTTTCGCTGGATTATATGTATTTCGATTCAAAGATCTACGAACTATTGATATAAAAGTTAACATGAAATGAAATGAATAAAAACTGATTCAAACTAAAAACGATTTTGTTCATTGAATTTTTTTTTGTTCTGATATGAGAAGGTAGACAACTGAAACATTTTGATTCAGTCTATGGAAGTGTGCGGAGGGATTGGAAGAACCCAAACTCATACACAAATCAATGAAAATATTTTCGGACAGTCAAGCGGGGTTGGAAGCTTTTGGCTCCTACTGAGCAACGTCTAAATTGATAGCAAATTGCCAAAAACGGCTCTCATCGATAAGAAAACTCAACAGAATGTCTCTGGTCTGGATTCCTGGTCTGGATTCCTGGCCTGGAAGGCCAGCATGGCCAGGAATCTTGCAAAGAAGTGTGTGTCGCCTCTGTTTGGAAAATAATGAAACAGCAGAACATATACTTACAATCTATAAAGGTGGTGATATTAATGACCCTTGCAATTATAGGCCAATATCGCTTATATCAATTTTTGGTAAAATCATTGAGAAACTAGTAAAGGTAAGAATAATGGAGTTCGTGGAAAGAAATAAAATTCTAAATAGGCAGCAATTTGCCTTTCAGGCTAGGAAAGGAACTGGATATGCCTTGTTTTTCTTCCTTAATGAACTGTACACTACACTAAACCGTGGAGACGCATGTGCGGCGGTGTTTTGCGACCTGTCAAAAGCATTTGACTGTGTAAACCATAAAATTCTACTGCGTAAACTAAACCAGTATGGTTTTAGAAGACAGAGTTATGATTGGATAGAATCGTACCTTAAACAGAGAACTCAGATTGTGAGAACACATAGGCTCTCAGATGGAGGTTCCGTCGAGTGTGGGGTTCCTCAGGGCTCAGTGCTGGGACCAATTTTGTTCTTACTGTATTTTAACGACTTAGTAAATATTACAACCGACGGTTCTTTCACAATCTTTGCTGATGACACTACCATCCTATGGTATGATAAAGATGCTGATAAGTTGCACTCAAAAATAGTTTTAGGGATTACAAAGATCAAAGAGTGGTGCTAATTTACTCTCCTTCAATATTAAAAAAACTAACTGCGTATCATTCCACTGTGCTTTGCCGGATATCCCTCTGGGTGATGGTGCAATAAGAAATAATGCATGTAATAAGTTTCTAGGGGTGCACATGGATGGGGAACTAAACTTCCAGCATCATGTTAGACAGCTAGGTTCAAGGATCGCCTCGGGTGGTTATGCACTACGCATCGTTGTAAATGAACTAGGTACAGCGACAGCAATGCAGGTTTATCATGCCTTGATCGAATCGCACATTCGATATGGAATCGCTTTCTGGGGAGTCTGCAATCAAGTACATTTCAACTCAATCTTTGTTCTTCAAAAACGTGCAATTCGCTATCTTTGTAAGGCGGCTCCCAGGGTATCTTGTAAAGAACTATTCAAAACTCGTAAGTTTTTAACTCTGCCCTCATTGTTCATTCTCGAAACTGCCTGTCTAGTATATAAAAACAAAACACTTTACAAGTTCGCTGATGGAATCACCCGCCAGAGAAATGACATAAAACTTCCAATCCCAAAAACAAATTTAATAAAAAATTCATGCATATATAACGCTGCCAAAATATTCAATCATCTGCCAACAGGAATGAAACATTCTGAAACATATGCTGTATTCAGAAAAAAATTGAAAACTTCTCTTCTGGATCTGGCTTTATATAGTATTACGGAATTTTTTGAAACAGTGTTCACTGACGTCTAACATCAGCTCAGTATGTTATATGTGTTATTTAATTTATTTATTTCAATACTTAGTTATAACCAATTGAAAATTAAATGAATTGATAGTCCTATATTTTATTGACAATATCATGTGAACCATGATATATCAAGTTTTATGAATGTCTACACTTTGTCGATAAGATTATTGTATCTTCAGACAATAAAGTATATTTATTATTATTATTATTAATAGACTTTTTGTCTGTCCATAATGTTTTGCATCGTAGTGCTTACATTCAACTTCGTACGAATTCTCGGCTTTGTCTTTTGGACTTCCCAAAAGGCTCTGTATATTGCCTGTAGTGTGTTGTTTTAAAAACCACCTTCATACCTAGTTCCTTGAAAATTTTTCCGGTGGTATGGAAATGAGATGTATTTATCTTGGTTTTTGTCCTTTCTAAAAGTCGACATTTCATTCATTCTTGACCTAAACTTCTTTTTCCTTATTATATCATCTACAATACCCCTCGAGAAACCGTTAGTGGCTGCTATTTCCTGTATTGTACGTCTTTTTTTTTTGTGAACCTATCATGTGTTAGAGGGAAAGTCAAGAGACGATGCACTAAAAAATTCAACCCAGCACGTTTGTGTTGTCCACAGTGTACGTGCTTGTTTCTTGTCTAAATATATCGTATTCTAACTCTTCATATTGGCTCCTCATTACCAAAACATCAAGAAATGGTAGTTGTCCCTTATTTTATAACTCATACGTGAATATTATTGATGGACATCTATAATTTAAATGGAAACAAAGTCATCAATATTCGATTTTTTGGTATCGAATATCGCGAAAATATCATCCACATACCTTAGCCAAATCCTAGGAAAATACTTCGACTTTTCTTTGGTTTCCATTTCGAATCTGCTCATGAACAAGTCTGGCAGGTAGGGGGACAAGGGGTTTCCTTTAGCCGTTCCTTCCTGTTTTTCATAAAAGCAACCTTCTACCTGGAACCGATTTTGTTTCATACACAAATTAGTAAGAGAAACAAATTCATCGATTTCGTTATTTATTTATTGAAAAACAAACCAAACAAAACCAAAAGAAACTCATCAAACGATTGAGAGAAAAGGACGTTTTTTATTTGAAAGCCGATAAAGGTAACAAAGTAGTAATTCTGGATAAATCGGACTACTATGAAAGGGTCAACTCTCATTACTAACGGACCGTATGCGAAATTGTCCAGGAACCCGTTATCAAAGATGATTGCCGAAGTGAAAGACATCCTTAAGAAATGCGACAACATACTTACCCCTCAACTGAAACGGAAGTTACAAGTTTCCAACCCAACGGTGTCGAAACTATATCGCCTCCCAAAAATCCACAAACCAGGAAAATCAATGCGCCCCATCGTGTCAGCTATTGGAGCTCCTACCTACCAAATAGCAAAGTGGCTCACTAAGGAATTTGAAACCTTGTCTATTGCGGAACCAAGTTTTAGTATAAGAAACTCTTTAGAATTCATACAATATACAAAAAATGTGGTTCTGCAAGAAGGTGACATTTTGTTTTTTTTATGTTAGTTCCTTATTTCCTAGCGTCCCAATTCCACAGACCTTGCAATACCTCAGGGAATTACTAGAGAAAAATAATTTCAATAATAACGAAATCGATGAATTCGTTCCTCTTACTAATTTGTGTATGAAACAAAATCGTTCTAGGCAGAAGGTTGCTTTTATGAACAATAGGAAGGAACGGCCATGGGAAACCCCTTGTCCCCCTACCTGGCAGACCTGGCGACTTTGTTTCCATTTTAAATAATAGATGTTAAATAATAGATGTTGAGGTTACTGATTATTACATAAGGACACATTGCAAAAATAAATTTGGATAGGCATTATTGTGAAATTGATTTTATACAGCTGAAAATTGTTTTATATAAACATATATTGTGAAACAATAGATAAGGCAAAATTGTAAAATTAATTAAGGTTGGTGTACCTGTATGGTTGGTACGCCTGGATGGTTTACCTGTATGGGTTTCCTTTATAGCATAAATAGGGTTAGCTCGCATCAATTTCTAGTTTTAATCTTCCTCTTTGAAGATGATCACTTGGTGATCGAAACACGTGTTGAGGTGTTAAAAATAACGATTTGGTTAGGGAAAAAACTCCAGTAATATTCATTACTACCCCCAAAGGTTCCAAACAGTGCATCATAAGCTGGATTTAGTTGGTCGAGTGTGAATAGGTGTGAGCCACAATAAACTCTTGCGGGTTACGGTGGAGGTTCGAATGGACCCATTCACTTTGGACCTCACCTAACCTATGGAAAAGTATTTTTATATGAACTGTGTATCTTGAAAAAAAAAGAGTGTGTGCACTTATGTTCGCACGTACGGAGTTATACTATATCATTCGTTTGAGCTTGTTCATGTATTCCATGTATTGTGTATGGGACAACCCCACAGAAATAATTCCAAGGGTGTGAGATCAGGTGATCCAGCTGGCCGCTCCACTAGACCCCTCCTGCCAATCCAACGCATTGGAAAACGCATTTTTCAAAAAATAAAGTCAAATTCAAATAAATATTGAAGTGAAAAACATTGCACTGGCGGCCGCCTACGCCAGTAACCAGGCTGGATGTTGACGTATTCGACGACGTCGTCAGTTCGATAATAGATGTAAGAGGACTGACAGTCTCCTAGCAAAAAAATGAAGTATCTTATAAAAAAAAGTGGATGTGAAAACTTATAGTGGGAGCTTCGCCTCGAGCAAGACAGCTGCGCCCCCGGACGAAGCGACTGTTCACTGTGGACAGGAGAAGTCTGGTCAAATGTGCTCGACTGAGAAGCAACGGCTATATAAATTAAAGAAGAAGAAGCTAACTTCAGGGTGTCGGTTTTTCGTGACGTTGTGCGCGCGCATCGTCAAAATTTACTCTCATCATTCTTCCCTGAAACGCCAAAAAAAGTATAACTTCAAAATTTGACAGGTAGATGCCAGAAAAGTTTCAGTTCTGAGCCCTAAAGAAGGCATATGGAACATTCAAATGAAGTCGAATATTCCAAGAGGCACATAGATATTTTACAGTTTTCTAAAGCGTTTGATAATTTTCGTTGCAAATTTTCGTACATTACGTAATATCGATACCTCCGTCTCGCCACAGTAAATTCATCGGAGTACCTCTAATATTCATGGATGATCGGCAACTGTCGCACCTGCATACTCTAATTGCTTTGTAACCGTTTGTGCGTAATAATCTCGCCCAACTTGGTCTCTCATCAAAGTGGATTGCAATACTCTGCTGTACTGCAAGATATTTTAGTAATGAGGTGCACATTTATTATTCCATGTTGATGTACTATGGAACTAGCTGTTGGCTGATTGGAAACTGATATTTGCCACTGCAAGTTTGCCATGAGTTATTTACTGAGATACTGGTAGTTTCAAATGTGTGGCTCCTCAAGGAAGCCAGTTTCGTGTGTTTCACGATGTTCCGATGTTTGGTTGTTTTGTCGAATTAGAAATTTGAAAACAGTCTGTGTTAATTGATGTTGAGAAGAGATGTGATCTAGAGGGTGGTAGTTGAAGATTTTTTAGAGCAGTTATGTATTCATGATCAAAAAGTCAATCTCCATTCAAACATTCGAACTGAAAATGTTTTCCGCTTGTTGGTAATCACAAAAAAGACTAATCAATTTGTTGATCTTGCGTGATCAAATGAAGGAACACATACACTTGAATTGATGATACTAATAATACTGATATGATTAAAGAGAGATGCCTAAACTATGAAATCTGGTCAGGCTAGAGTCCTCAAACTGAGAATGTAACTCAAAGGGGTGTATTGCAGGGCAATTCTTTCAGTTTTTTTTGGAATTCCACCATTTTCATTTCAGGTTGTACCTATGAAACATGGGGGTATAACTTCGCAAACCGAAAGCATACGGTCGTTCATCGGTTTTATATAAAAAAATCAAACGTCATGTCTCTATAGAAGAGTATTTGTCCTAATAGGTCATAGAAACTATACGTATATTTCATCAGTTCGGACTTCTATTGTCTAATTTAATATAAATTGATGTGAAATCCCTGAAAAAATAAAAAGAATAACTGAAAATGTTTTCAGGGATTTCACATCAATTTATATTATATTAGACAATGGAAGTCCGAACTGATGAAATACACCACGAAACATTGTCAACCACCTTCAAACAAACTATACGTATGTTATCGATTCAGAATTCGAGATAGTTGAATAGTTAATTTCATGAAAAACACATCCTCAAACCGAAAATGTTTTATGACGGCCTCGACTAGTGCTGATTGGCGAAAGTTCTATCGATGAAAAATTCATCGGACGGTGAATTGTGATAGGTGCGGACGAGCGTTGTCGTGAAGCAGGATCTGGCCTCTTCTGTTAATCATTTCATTGATTTCCTCACAATAAGACCCTGTGGTAAACCACGTTTGCCGCTGACCTCCATAATAATGATAATAGTTCAGCAAGTTAATCGAGGATTTGGTTAGCTATATTAATTTCTGATTACATTACTGAGTTTGGCACCTGAGTGATTGAACACTTGTATTGTGCAACTCTATTATATATGCGGATTTCAAATAAGTCTTGTAACAAAATGGCTTGGGAATAATATTAAAACATAATGAAAACTTCATAAGCAAAGAAGTGTAAATGTTGCATTAATTTATTTATTCAGTATTTTTAGAAAGGTGTAATAATTATGAAAAATATATTTTTTGATAGAACACTGAATTTCTTGAATTTTATTTTTTTATACTGGATGGAAGAAGGTTGAATGCTTTAGGTAAAGTATATATTAAACATCTACGAACAATATTTTTGTTGCAGTTGGGAATTCTTAAGTGATGGTTTGTAGTACTTCTGGTTGTATAGTTATGTGAAGGATGGTTCTGATATTGCTTGAATTTGTAGGCATATATACATAGGCTATGAAAATATAGAAATCTTATGTCACCAACGTCTTCATTATAAAGTAGTGTTGTCTGATAACGTTTTGTTTTCCTATATATTATTTTTAATATATAATTTTGAATGACATTTAGTTTTTGTAGAGCATTTTTGTACATTCCTCCCCATACTAGAATACCATAACGAAAGAGTGATTCGGCCAGTGATAATTGGTACTTATCCAACCAGTTTTTGGCAATTTCCATATCTCTTTGCATAAAATCTTTTGTCTCAGTCCATGTATTGCCATTAAACAACATGACGGTATCATCCGCATAGGATATTACTTTTGCATTTGTTGATGAAGATAAGAATGCGTTGATATATGTTAAAAAGAGAATAGGTCCAAGTACTGTGCCCTGAGGTACTCCTATTTTTATCGTTCTTGGATCATTCAGTGTCATTCAGTTTAACTATTTGTGTTCTATCTGAGAGATAACTGCGAAAGACATTCAATACTGTCCCACGTACTCCATAACATTCCAGTATATGGAGAAGCTTTTCATGATTCACGGTATCAAATGATTTCGCTAAGTCAAGAAACACTGCGATACATTTCTTATTAGCATCTAATTTTTCAGTTACTTCTGTTATGACCGAGCACATTGCATCAGTGGTAGACTTACCATTTCTAAATCCAAACTGCTGTCGGTGGATTATATCGTTTGAGTCTAGAAAGTGTATTAACCGATCTTTCAAACATTTTTCAAATAATTTTCCAAAATTATTGATAACACTAATGGGTCTGTAGTTACATATATCAGTTCTATCCCCAGATTTATATATGGGTGATACAACTGATGATTTAAATTGCACTGGAACGATGTTTGTTTGGAATATGAGATTGAATATATGTGTAAAGGTGTGTACTAATGATGATGTTCTGATTATTAGAGTCCTAGGTGGAATAATGCCCTCTCTACTCTCGAATCTTAAAATCATACCGGCTTGCCGCACTAAGGCAGAAATCTTAGCCGAACAGATGCAGAAGGCTATTATTCTTGGCTCACTGCGCTTGCTCAGGACACATGATTCTCGGACCCAATGATCACTTACCCCACGGTGTGGGGAGTGGTTGTTGGTTGATAATGCTGGCGCGCCTTCCCGAATGTATCGAGGCTTCGGGGGATAGGGCCTGACCAGCGCATACTACGGTGAAATAAAAATTTGACTGCGTTACATAATACAAGCGAGTCATGTTTGGCTTCAAATTTAAAATTTACATGTTGAAATTTACAAGCAAATAACAACAATCACTTATGTAAAAATTCTGAAATTCAAGCAGAAATACCTAGAGACTTGTGTGTTACCACAAAAATGTGTTCTGAAGTCATCAACAGAATAGAAGCAATGCCTCAACAAATTGTTTTTCAATTTTCTCTTGTTAGTATTCTGACTAAGTTCTTTGAAAACTTGGGGCAAAATATTATACAGTGAGTAATCTATGGTATGAAATTGAAAGAAAAAAGTTGACAATGGCATAATTCTGATTTTTTTAAATATTCTTGACAGTGATCCCTGTATCCAATATTAGTCAGCACTCCCAATGCCATCTTTTGCATCCTGAATATTTGAATTAAATGACAGAATTTTCCCATAGTTGTACACCATAACTGATATGGAAGTGGAACAGTGAAAAATATAAGGTTTTTAATATACTTGTAGTGTTGTACTTCAACTGGCGAAGAACAAATAGAGAGTTTTCTCCTCAGTTGAGAAATATGTGCAGACCATTTGAGTCTATTATCTAATGTAATGCCCAGTAATTCAATATTATTAGTAATACAATTAGAGATAGTTTTATCATTAGCAGAAATATAGATGTATTGTGTCTTTTGACCATTTAGTTTCAGCTTATTAGAAATAAATCGCTTAGCACTATCAGATACCTCGTCGAGATGGAAGTGGTGTCGTCCGAAAAGAGTACCGATTTGCACGGAATTATATTTTTGCACATAAATGACAAATAAGAGCGGGCTCAAAGCAGACCTTTGCGGAACGCCATGCCTAATAGTTTGAAAGTATAATAAGGTACCGTTGAGCATCACCGCTTGTTGATGATTAGTAAGGTATGTTCTTATTAAGTGAAGCGGAATACCTCTAACTCCGTAATAGTTTAATTTCTCCAACAAAATTTCATATGAGATGCAATCGAACGCTGGCGACAGGTTACAAAGCATCAACGCAGTGCTCTGCCCAAGTTCCTCAATCACGCCAGACATGACGTCAAACATTGCATCTATTGTTGAGCGCGACTTTCTGAATCCATATTGGGATTTGCTGTAAAATTTATTATTCTCAAAGTAGGCTCACAGCTGAATGTAAATTGTAATTTCAACCACTTCACCAAATATTGAAATAATACTTATTGATCTGTAGTTATCGATGGCTTTTACATCACCTTTTTTAAAGAGAGACAATACTTCAGAAGACTTGGAGATATCTGGAAAGCTACCACTATATAAGATTGAATTGATCAGTATAGTAAGAGGTTGGATTATTATAGACGAGATTTCCTTTAATATTTGACTATTGATTTCATGGGTATCTGAACGTTTGGATTCCTTCAGTAAATTAATCGCTTCTAAAACTTCTATCTCACGCACGGGTCGGAAGAAAAATGTCTTACACGAAAAAGGGCATTTTTTGAAACTCGATAGCTCCTCGTTTGCAACATACGGAAGAGAATTATTGATATTATCAGCTATGTTACTTGAAAAGTTGTTCATCTCATCAGATGATAATTCGATTGTTGGTTTTGAATCGAATTTATTCCTCTCGAAAGTTATTATATTTTGGCAAGCCTAAGATTTATTATTGGACGGAAAAATGCATTCATCATACACCATTTTTAAGCGGATATCAGTTCATCACCATATTCTTTCTTGATCTGTTTGTACGCTATGAAACTCTTTGGGTTCTTGGTTTTGTCTGCTATTTGTTGGATGATGTGCATATTATTACAGTAACCATGGTCATTTTTCGGTGGTGTTTCGAATTTGGGAAGTGTCTAGGTGGCTCATCGATGATCAATATCTGTTCTGAACGTCTTCTGTTGTAGTTGAAGATCCAATTATCATCACATGTGACAATCCGATCCAATAAAGGTTCCTTTTGGTTACACAGAAGCAAACAATAAACCCCAACTCAACAATTTCTGACTGCCGTTCACTTTTTTAACTTTCTGACCTTTTCAATGTGGTTTAAACCATTAAAAACCGCTTGGGAGTTGACGCGCTAGTCTTCCGCCATCCCACGCAACGTTTGTGATGGATCAATCTCCACCAGGATCCTCAAATCCTAGTTCTGGCGATATTTTGCATATCATACGATTTTGTAGATCATGCAAAAATTCCTACATTTTTCCACAAAACCTTTCTGTCCTTGAATTGTAACAATACTACAAGAAGAACCTTTTCAAGTAACAAATAGGAATGGACCATATACTTCGATATCTCGTTCGATTGATGACTTATTTATTTTGAAAAAATTCATGTTAAATATAGAATAAAGAAAATACTTTTCTAGTTTCTACTGTGTTTATTTATTCGTTACTACCGGTTTCGGCTTTTCAAGAAGAAATTAAGATCATAAAGCAAATAGTATATAACAACCTTATTCCCGCCAACTTAATTGAAAAACTGATCTCCAATAAGAACAAAAAATTGATCATAAAGGAACTATACTTAAATCAGGAAGAACATAAAGAAGGTATAAAATATGCTAGCATTAGTTATTCAGGAAAGCTCTCAGAAAATATAAAGAACTATTTTTCAAAACTCAACATAAGCAGGTCAGACAGGCAAAAACTTCGACATAAGATACCGAGAACATATATTATCAGATAAAAAATCAGCCATATATGGACATCTAAAAGAAACGAACCATACAATAAATAAAGGAAACATGAAAATTCTTCATACATGTAACAAAGGAAAGAAGATGAATTTATTAGAAGCGTTGGAAATAAATGAATTGTACAAGAACCCCAAGTTCATAACGGTCAACGACCAACTAGATCTATGCAGCTCGCCCCTTTTGGATTTAGGAATTTTAGGATGCATCCAATAGTTGGTACTCGTGACATATTGTAATATTGGTAACGTGTTAGGTCAGGTACCTTGAGCAGATACCTGTCCACGCTATTTAAGACGCAACTTGACAATTTGTGGTAGTTACTTGAAAATGACCATATAAGCCGAAACCGGTCGTAACGAATAAATAAACACAATAGAAACTAGACAAAAGTATTTTCTTTATTCTTTATACTTTGATATACATATATCAGGAAAATCCTTCCTCCTGCTTTTCCTGAATTCTGTGAGGGACAAGCTCAATATATTGGAAATTTTGTTAGCATTTTCCAAAATATTACCTCATAAAAATTCCCCAGTCTGTCGAGGACGTACGTAGTTTGTCTTGATACTGATATCACATCCACTTCGCATGGATCCTGAAATAACGTTTCTGAAAAATTATACACCATGCCCGAAAATGCATATACGAGGGTTGAATAGAAATCAATCACGAGATTGAATACACTTGCAGCAAATGTAATTCTTCTGAAGAGAGACGAAAGACTACCATCTAGATCATTTTACAATGATTTGTGATGTTCTAGATTATTTCTCGATATTCTAGAATACTTGGGGATGTCCTGGCATGCTTTGGTATGTTGCAAGATACTGTTGAATACTTTCGCATGTTCTGGACTGTTTTAGAATCTTCTAGAGAGGAGGATCTTCAGCAATTGTATCTTAAGAGTTCCAAAACCTGTTTTTTCGACAAAATGTAGCAGAAAAAACTGTTGGACTATACGAGGTCTGGTCAACAAAATGAGGCAAACTTTAATAATTTTCCTCAAAAAATGTTCACTTGTTCATCAATTTCGATTTCGTTACCTCGAAAGTAGGTGGAACAGCATTTTATTCTAATTTTCGAATCAGTTCTAATTTGCATTCTTTGGTATGTCTTTCAGCGGTCGGAGCGATTCGGTTTTCATCTCCTCAATTCTCAATCTACTCATTGTCCTAATGAATACGAGGGCTGAAGCATGATCACCCCTTTTTCTCCAAAAAATTACGAACAGGCTGAAAGGCATTGAGGGGCACCAAGAATCCAATGTATTCACAATGTATTCGAAAGCAAACTGAACTTCTCAGAAGAGGGGAAATACCTTGGTACTACCATCGACAGAAAGCTTACATGAAACTCTCACCTACTGAGGAGATCAAAAATAGCAAATGTGGCTTTTAAGCAAAGTCGGAGGACAGTGGGACTCACATGAGGTCTTTCACTGCGTGTGGTCACCTGGATCTACACTGCAATAATAAGACCTATGTTAACGTATGGAGCCATTGCATGGGGACCGAAAGTTCTACAAGCAATAGCCATTAAGAAATTATATTAAATACAGCAATTGGCTTGTTTAAACATCACAGGAGATATGAGAGCTACACCAACCGCGTTAATGGAATTAATTACTGGTCTGACCCCTCTGGATCTGTACGTTGAGGAGGTTGCGTTAATGGTCATGTTACGATTGCGCACGGCTGGTGTAAACCTCGAAGTATAGAAATGGGTCAATTGAGGCCCAACCTATGGAGAGAAGCGCTTAACGCGCAACCTCTGCTGCAGACAGTCAGTGGTGCAAATGAACCTAGGTTTGTGTTTACTAATCCCTACAAAATACGAATAAAACAGAACACAGAGTTAGATGCTACAAATGCAATACGCATATATACAGACGGCTCAAAAACCAAAGAAAGCTCAGGATGTGTAGTTTACTCCAGATTAGTAAGCCTAGGGATTAAGTGTGGAATGGGAAAAAATACCAGCGTGGTTCAAACAGAACTGGCTGGTATCTCATTCGCCACAAAAAATAATCAGGAAAGGAATTTCTGGCAGAAACGTGACAATCTGCACTGATAGCAGACAAGCCCTATCAGCCTTGAACGGAGAACGTGTTACCTTAGGGCTAGTACTAGAGTGCCACCAAGATTCAATCAAAGCCTCTGTAGATAATTAACATTATCCTGAGGTGGGTTAAAGGGCAAGACAGATGTGAAGTTTATCGCATTGCCGACTCTTCAGCCAAGGAAGTGGCTGGACTAAGAATTTTAGGATACAGTGACACTTACGGCCTGATTAATTCGACAATTGCGGAACCAGCCAAATGTTACACCCATGCTCTATCCCTAAATAGATGGAATGGAATCAAAGGTTGCAATTCTGCCAAGTTCACCCTGGGCGACCCTGTGAAGCTGGCGCTGAAGAAATATCGGGCGATGACCAGGAAAAATCTATGCTTAACAGTAGGATTTCTGACTGGTCACTGTCAACTAAGGAAACACCTCCACAATATGGGTCTAGTGAACACACCTCTATGCAGGATGTGCGAACAGGAAGATGAAACTGTCTTACATGTCCTATGCGTGTGTTCGGAGTTATCGATAATGAAAGGTTGTGTGTTTGGCGAGTCTATGCCTACACTTGCCGATATAAAGGAGGACAGGATGGGCGATGACCTAAGAACTCTTTGGAAGGATGTACAATGGAACACATGTGGCCTAAGTGCTCTGGACCTACACCCACCCTTTCTACTCTACAGATACAGATTCACAAGTTTGGCTCACGTATAAAATGAATGATTAGTTGTTCATTTTCCAGAATTCCGAAGGAATATGCATTTTGAGGATAACCTGAGCACGTTGTTCGTTGCTTAATCGATTCTGATAATATCTACCGCCACAATAGACGAAATGTCTAACCTGAAAGCCTTCAGTTCACAACAAACAAGCCAAAAAACATATTTGACATGAACAGTTTAAATTCCTCATAACTATTGACCTTCCCTCATATGCTCACAGCGTGCTAGACGAGCAAAGCTCCGTTATTCAAGTAGCATCGTACCTCGATGCTCCGAGCTTTCAATCGCTCTCGACGAGCCAAGCGATTTATTACATTCAGGTATCCATGTCATGATGTTCCTCCACCGCGCGCCCCTCTTTCCCGACTAGCGACTGGATCCACCAAAAAACAAGTGACGGCACCAATTCAATAAGCGCTCACGGATGGTTATGATGAAAGCACGTATTGCAGGAAAAGCTTTTTCGGACCCGGGCAGATAGTTCCTGCATTTTATGTTCCACTTCGAGATTCGCGTTCATGTTTCAAGGAATAATTTGTCCTTTAGTGGTCATAACGAGGGATTTTGTTACTTTCAGCTGCAATGCCGTGTGCTTGGACTCTGATTGGTATTGCTTGAGAGAAACGAGGAATTTTATAACCGTCTGTTCCGTTCATGTTGAATGTAAAAGTGTGCTCTTGAAATCTGAACGGATATTTTTTATTGTACACTGAATAATAATAATAATAATAAATGGGTTTTATTCATTGACATACATTGTTTATAAAGACGAAGTAGATACAAAAATTGATGAAAGGGCGAAGTTCAGCCGAAGCTGTTCTACAACTAAACTTAGGGGATAGCATGTATTATACAGTGCGAGTCTCTAACATGGAACAAATTCACTAAATCGAAGGTGTTGTTTCTTTCGGAAATATGCTCAGACACCTCGATTAGTATTTTGAATTGCCTTAATTTTTATGCAAAAAAAATTGTACAGTATGTCTCAAATATGAGATATGACGTCATCGATAATTTTTTTTAATGACAACCCTGTTTTTTTAATGACTTTTATTAAAGGATTCAACAAATTGCACATGCCTGCCAAATTTAAATTTTTTGCTCCTTGTCCTCTGAAAGATATTCAACAAACATTATCTAATTCAAAAAATGAATTCAATTCAATAGTCTTTCTTCAACAAGTGTTCAAAATGCTGTCCATTTACGAACTGACAATACCCTAAACTCAACTGAAACTCGTTTTGAACATTTCTGATTACTTCTCCGGAAATTAGCCTACACTCCTGTCTTATTCGTTCTTTTAAATCCTCAATATTTGCCGGTTTTGTCTTAAAAACTTTGCTCTTCAAGTAACCCCATAAGAAAAGTCCAAAGGTGTTGAATCCGGAGACCTAGGTGGCAATTCATAGGGTCCTCTTCTGCCAATCCATCTGCCTGGAAATACATCATTCCGGTACTCACGGACAGGTCTTGCAAGAATTGAAAATATCTTGCTCCAGTAAAATTTTCTTGGATGAAAATCGATCCTGTAACTCGATCACCAACAATCCCTGCCAAACATTGACTTTTTCTGGATGTTGAGTGTGGCCTTCGCTCATCCAGTGTGAGTTTCTGTCTGCTCGATAACGACAAATTTGACGATTCACCACACCATTCAACATAAACGTTGATTCGTCAGAAAATAGAACGTTTTCTTTTGGTACAACATTCCTGTCTAGTAGATCCATCATTTGTTAGCAAAACTGGGAATCTTCTATCTGGATCATCTTCGGGGAGTTCCTGGATGATTGTTATTTTATATGGATGAAATTTTTCAGGTTCAAGAACTCTTGCCCCTGAAGACTGGCCAATTTCGAGTTCCCTAGCCATCTGCCTAGTGGAGACATGGGGATTTTCTTCGACAGAGAGAAGAACATTTATTTTGCCCTCATTACTGAGCACACTCCGTCGATGATTATTTGTTTTTCTTAAAAGCCCATTTTCCCGGAACTGTTTTTCGAACTTGCTTACGGTACTTCGCGATATGGGTGGTAAATCAGGATACTTCTCTCTGAATGTATGGGTAACTTCATTTTGTGTTCTTGTCCGTAGCCAATCATCATTAGAATTACTGTGAAACGATTAACAATGGAATGCGATACTAATCTCTACGAAACCGTTGAAGGGCCACACAAAAATATTTTTTTCGATTTGTATAATTCTGACTTTCATCTCAGAATTCTGAGTTGCAAGTCGGAATTCTGACTTGAATCTAAAAATTCTAACTTGCATGTCAGAATTCTGACTTGTATCTCAGAATTCTGACTTGTATCTCAGAATTCTGAGTTGCAAGTCAGAATTCTGAGTTGCAAGTCAGAATTCTGACTTCTTTCTCAGAATTCTGACTTGCAAGTCAGAATTCTGACTTGTATCTCAGAATTCTGACTTGTATCTCAGAATTCTGACTTGTATCTCAGAATTCTGACTTGCAAATCAGAATTCTGACTTGTATCTCAGAATTCTGACTTGTATCTCAGAATTCTGACTTGTATCTCAGAATTCTGATTTGTATCTCAGAATTCTGGGAAAATGGGCATTTAAGAAAAACAAATAAACATCGTCGGAGTGCGCTCAGTGAAGAGATCAAAATAAATGTTCTTCTCTCTGTCGAAGAAAATCCCCATGTCCCCACCAGGCAGATAGCTCGGGAACTCGAAATTAGCAAGTCTTCAGTGGCAAGAGTTCTTGTAGCTGCAAAATGTCATCCATATAAAATAACAATCCTCCAGGAACTTACTGATCCAGATAGAAGACTTCAGTTTTGCGAAAAAATTATGGATCTACTAGACAGGAATGTTGTACATGAAAAAAACTTATATTTTCTGACGAATCAACATTTTTGTTGAATGGTGTGGTAAATCGTCAAAATTGTCGTCATTGGGCAGATAGAAATCCACACTGGATGAGCGAAGGCCACACTCAACATCCAAAAAAAGTCAATGTTTGGGCAGGGATCGTCGGTGATCGAGTTATAGGACCGATTTTCTTCCAAGAAAATCTTACTGAAGCAAGATATTTAGAATTCTTGCAGAAGGACCTAGTTCCGAATTTGGCTATTTTGTTCCCTTGTCCTATAGAAGCTGACGTGCCAAATAGAAACATCTGGTTTCAACAGGACGGCGCGCCTCCTCATTTTGCAAGACCTGTCCGTGAGTACCTGAATGATGTATATCCAGGCAGATGGATTGGCAGAAGAGAACCTTATGAATGGCCACCTAGGTCTCCGGATTCAACACCTTTGGACTTTTTCTTATGGGGTTACTTGAAGAGCAAAGTTTTTAAAACCAAACCGGCAAATATTGAGGATTTAAAAGAAGGAATAAGACAGGAGTGTAGGCTAATTTCCGGCGAAGTAATCAGAAATGTTCAAAACGGGTTTCAGTTACGTTTAGGGTATAGTCAGTTAGTAAATGGACATTTTGAACACTTGTTAACGAAAGACTATTGATTTTGAATTCATTTTTTGAGTTAGATAATGTTTGTTGAATATCTTTCAAAGGACAAGGAGTAAAAAAATGAAATTTGGCAGGCATGTGCAACTTGTTGAAGTCATTAAAAAAAAGAGTTGTTATTTAAAAAAAAATATCGATGACATTATAACTCATATTTGAGACACACTGTATTTCATTAAAATAAGGGCACTTTAAAATACTAATCGACGTGTCTGAGCATATTTCCGAAAGAAACAACACCTTTGATTTAGTGAATTTGTTCCATGTTAGAGACTCGCACTGTATAAAGTATCGTTTATATCTTTTTTGAATATCGAGATTGCGTCAAAAAATAAATCTGCTGTAACAAGATATTCACTGGCAATCCGACAAAGTCGATAAATAGGACTATTATGACTTAGATTTGACTGAGGTGTTGGAGAAACATAAAGAACGTTGTATTATTTTTTTCAAATTAGGAGATAGCTTTGATAAAAATTGAATACAGTTACTTTTTCCATTGTAAATGAAAATTAAACGGGCTATTCAGCATGTCCCCCTCGTAATGTTTTGAGGATTTTCCATTGTAGTTTTATTGGTTCATTTTCAAAAAATATCGCTTTCTAGGTCGGCATCACTGAGAAATCAATAATCGAAAAACACATTTGTTAATGAGATATTCAATGGTTTACAGTATAAATGAAAAATATTAATTTATACCTACACTTTCAAACTCAAATACAGAACTAAATGTTTTTTTGAGAGTGATGATTGGCATCCTACCCAGAACAACATACTGTAATAAATACTGATTCAAAATACTACAATAAACACTATGGTAGGAAGTTTTATCTATTGAATAACAGATCAATTCGGACAACGATACAGGCATAAAAGCTAGTCGACTACAAAGTCAGAATTCTGAGATACAAGTCAGAATTCTGACTTGTACCTCAGGGAATAATAATGATACATTCAGTATTATAAGGCAGTTTTTTGCATTTATCAAAATATGAAGATTATGAAATTTTTCTCATTGTATGAATCGCTTCTTTCGATATAACTGGAGATACAATTGCGGTATCGCCAAAAACATATGCAGGCATTTCTTCTGCGAAGAATCCTGCACTGACACCTATCGGATACAATCCCACGCCTTTCGTAGTATTATCCAGGGGAGTAGTTGTGTTCTGACGATCTCACACCATTAAACTACTGTGTAGGTAAGTGAAGACTGGCACACACAAGTCACTTACAATTCAGAATTCTGAGATACAAGTCAGAATTCTGAAACACAAGTCAGAATTCCGACTTGCAAGTCAGAATTCTGAGATACAAGTCAAAATTTTGACTTGCAAGTCAGAATTCTGAGATACAAGTCAGAATTTTGACTTGCAAGTCAGAATTCTGACATACAAGTCAGAATTCTGACTTACAATCAGGACCAGGCATTGATTTCAATCTCATAATTTTTTTAACGAAAGAATCAATCGACTTGTTGTACTTTGGCGAATGTTCACTATTGCGCTCATTTCGTTCAAATTAAATGTTTTCACAGAGATATTACAGTTTGGAAAAACCTTATGGTTACGCCACTGTGCTCATAACCAGCGGATTTGGAATAACAAACTCCGTATCAATAAAGGAGTTGAACAGTTCTTGAAGTTTGCTCTACGTAAATCAATTAGGATTGGAGAATATTGGAAAATTGCTTTTCTTGATACAGCAACTTCAGCGAGTGAGTGATGGACTGTTTGAAGGACCGAAATTAATAAGGCTTCAAATGGAGTTTGTTAGCGAGAAGTTGATTCATAATGTGGTGGGACAGACTTCGACGAAGTGAGAACGGGAATTGCTTCTCAAAGAAATGATACTTCAACTTTGGATTACAATTTGAGATCATGTGATGATTCTTGTCAATACTTTGACGAGTTTCGACGAACTTTTTTATTGCTGTGAATCTTTATAATGTAATGTAGAAATAGGGTGGAATTTCACGTACTTTTCATGAAAATGGACGCTAAGAAAGTGTATCTTCTATATTTCAAATACAAACATCTGAGAAACATTCATGAGCAGAGTTTGTTATTATAGTTCCAATGACCTTTCACTTTTTAATTTCGATCAGTTCTTACTCAATGAATATAGTTTAAACAACTGAAAAACCCGCCTTTAAAGAACATCGAACTACAAAGTTAAAAATATTTTTCTAAATAAGCTTAGAACAATAACGAACGATAAATACTAATATTATTGTAAAAACGTATATACCCAAAGGTTTGTTACTTACTTTGGACCGAAACTTGTCAATCAAGTTCCCACTGAATTAAGAAATATAAAAAAAAATAATGAACGAAATTTTCTTTTATAAATTTTCATATCTTACCGAAAGGAATGAATATTTTTTTTCTCACATTCATGGTTGTGTTCAGATCTGGGAAAATACTCAACACAAGCTTTGCTTAGGCGTTTCCCAAGAACTGAACACCACCACTTATTTATTGTTATTCATTTACATTTCATTTTTTTCAATTACTGTAATTATCATTGAAGATATACTATTATAGACAAGAATATGTATGTGAATTGAATACATTGATTGATTGATCTTGTTCGATTGATGACTTATTGATTGATTGATTGTGAAAAACGCGACGGGCGCTTGATATACAAAAAATATGGCACAAAGCGCACACGCTTTCTTCACAATAGTACTATTATTTTTCGTTCGTTATTGTTTCAAGCTTATTAAAAAAAAATATTTCTAACTTTTTAAAATATTTTTAAAATCTGTTTTTCCATTAACCAGCTGTCGCACTCCTACGAATGACAACCCTCATAAGTCGAAACTTGGGCGAGCTGAGGATTAACGAGGTCTTACCTTTCAACGTGTTCTTGAAAAGTGTATTTTTTAAACTATACTTATTTTTCATTTTTTAGTTTCGTATGCTATGGAAGCGTGTTTTTTAGTCTTCTTAAATCATATTTATTTCATCTAAACTTTAGGATCAATCAGCCGTATATTGTTTAGAAAAATGGCCATCGATATTTTCCGATTCCGGAAAGGAAGCCTGAAAATCAGCTACCAAGGCTAAGGAGGTCAGCATGCGTGCAAAGGAGGGTTACAAATGAGGCATCAGGCGCGCGTGTCAATGAAAAAAAATATTTTTTTTCAAATGAAGAAATACATGTAAAGTGAGTACAAATTATATCAAGGATGTTACGTACAGCACCATCTGCCCGCGAATAGATCAAACAATAATGTCGATAATTCTGTCAAATACAGATCCTGAGCTTGAGAGTTACAAACAAACAAACATACATACAGGTGAAGCTAGTATGAAGCGTGTAAAATTGACTTTGAATACTTCAACTTTTCTCTCAGGAAAAAACACTGCAGAAAAATAATTGGGACGCTCTTAGAGCGGCGCCTGTGCGAAATTAGCGATTCACGTTGGATTTAGATTGCTGGAGATTGAATTAATTTGAAAAAACATTTTCAGATAGTGTATTGCATATAAACGCAGTTCTTTAATTGAACAAGTTTTCAAACAGTAAAATTCGAGGTGTACTGAGTGGAAGATTTTTCATGCCCTTTTTGGGAATAGACTGAAGGCGAGCAACAAGAAGGAAATAACCCTTTTTTGTGGGACACGTTGAAAAATCAGCAGAATACTGGTGCGAGTTAACTGGCTAACTTTTCAAATCACTCAAATAGAGGACGAAAAGAAGTGGTTCCAATAAAGAACCCTGTGGAACTCCAAATCTTCTGACCGGTGAAATGAATTGATCACCATCTATTGTTTGAAGGTGATTGACAATGTTTTGTGTTGTATTTCATCAGCTCGGACTTCCATTGTCTAATATAATATAAATTAATTTGAAGACCCTTAAAAAACAATTGAAAAATCAATATGTTTGACCGAAAATAACAATTTTATTAAACGAAAAACTGAAATTACAAAGAAATAACATACAAGCAACAACCAAACAAATAAAAAGTTGAAATATTAATGAAAGCTGAAAAATAAAAATTAAAAGATTTCAAACCAAGTTATGTCACGACGTTTCGATTGTTAGTATCCACAATCGTCTTCGGGTGATAACTGATAACGTCGTGACATAACTTGGTTTGAAATTTTTCAATTTTTATTTTTCATTTTTGTTAATGATAATTTTTAATTTTTATTCTTCAACTTTTATTAATATTTCAATTGTTTATTCATTTGGTTGTTGCTTGTATGTTATTTCTTTGTAATTTCAGTGTTTCGTTTGATAAAATTGTTATTTTTGGTTAATCTTATTAATTTTTCTATTGTTTTTTCAGGGTTTTCAAATCAATTTATATTATATTTGACAATGGAAGTCCGAACTGATGATATGATCACCATCTAGTATGACACTTTGAATCCGTTCTGATGAATAGTTGTCTATAAAAAATATCGCGCTCCGAGAAGAACAAAAAACTGAAGTTTGTTGCATATCATTCAATCAACCAATCAATATATGCTTCATTGTCGGAAGATTAGTATCTTATTAACAAAGTCTTACAAAAAAATCAAATGAATGTCATAAAATATACAAAATACAAAACACAATATATGGCATAAAATATAAGAAATACAAACATCACAAATAAAACAATAAGAAGACAGATGAGTTTAGGTGAATATTGAACAATCAAGTAGAATTCACAGGTTATCATGGTAGAACTCATGGATCGAATAATAAGCTGTTTTGATCAAAAGATCTTTAACTGTACTACGAAACTTTTTGATATCTGTGCTATTTTTTAAAATGGTAGGAAGGTGATTATATACTTTAATACTTTCATAAATCAGATAATGCTGAGTCGAAGTGAATTTTGGAATTGGTAATTGAAGCATATGGTTCTCTCTGGTGTGACAATTCGTTCCGGGATTGTACATGCTAGTTTTATTTTTATGAATCAAGCACACTGTTTTCATTATGTATAAACAGGTGACAATGAATATTTTGTGGCTGATGAATAAAGGCTTGCAGTAATCTCTCGGCTTAGAATTTGTAAGGTATCTCAAAGACCTCTTCTGTAGCACAAATATCGTATTCTGTAACTGTAAATTACAATTGCCACAGAAAGCTATTCCATAGCGAATATGAGATTCGATCAGTGTGAAGTGAGCCATACTAGCTGTAGTGTACCCTATTTCATTTGATATCACTCTAATAACTCAACATTCACTAGATACTTTTTTACTGTTTGTTTTCTATGTAGTGGTTATCCAAATCTAAATCGTCTAGTATACATTTGAAAGTACCTGGTTTTGTTTTGTTTAGGTTGAAGCACTAGGAGTTCGCGTTACATCAGGCTTGAATTTGTTGAATATCTATTCTTATCATATTCGATAGCTGATTAATTTCTTTACTACTCCATATAATAGTGGTATCGTAGACAAATACAGTAAATTATCCTGCGATGTTAATGGTTATTAGGTCATTTGAATATATTTGAAACAACATTGGTCCTAAAACAGACCCCTGAGGTACTCCATGTTTTATGTCACTGAGATCAGACTGTCCACTTGATGTTTTTACCACCTGTCGACGTCTTTTCAAATATGAACCATACCAAGTCAAATTTGTTCCTCTTATCCCATAATGGCTGAGCTTCCGCAGCAGTGTCTCATGATCAAAGCAATCGAAAGCTTTCGAAAAATCACAAAACACTGCTGCAATAGCCTGGCCATCATTATGCTAGAGTATGCATTTTCTAGAAAGAAGAAAATGGCATCTGTGGCATTTTTCGAACTTTGAAAGCCGAACTGAAGGCTAGATAGCACATTGTTCATCGATAAGAAAGACATTCGTCTTCTGTTCACTGATCCTTCAATAATTTTTGAAACGGTCGATAATAAAGAAATGGGCCTGAAATTTGAGGGGTCTTTCAGATCTCCGCCCTCATGTAATGGAATAACCACAGCTATTTTCAAACATGTGGGAAATATTCCATACCTGAATGATTCATTAATGCATTCAACCAAAACATGTAAAGCACTCAGAGGTAGATTTTCAAATATTTTTACAGACATTTCACCCATACCCGCCAAATTTTTATTTTTGATTTCATTGATTATCTGTATAAGCTCATGTACATCAGTATCTGTAAGAATAAAGTTTTCAACAGCATTTACATGTTTAAGGAGCAATAGAAGGAGCAATAGAAATCATTGAGTTCTTTTGGAGCTACGTTAGTTTCAATGGGATCAGCCTTATTTTTACCCCAAATATCATTCATTACAGCCCAGTTTTTTTTTGTTTTATTGTTGCCTGTTCTGATTCATGAGATAGGTTAATCTACTGTGTCGAAAGCCTTGCCTTTGATTTCGAACTGTTAACAGATAATAGGAAGTCGAATCCTACATCATTCATGAAGAAACATTACCTCAGCTACAAAAATATAATTGATGTTTTATTTCTTAACACAACTCTGATCTGCTAACAAAAAGTATTGAAAATCTTATGGAAATATAATCATCCACTAATTTCCGAGACTAAATTACGTCGTAGAAAATTCTCAGCTATAATCTCTAAGGGTCAGACATCAAAGGTTTTGATTTCGTCGGTAAAACGCTTTCACGAAGAACAGCAGCATTTCAAAATGAAACCTCAAAACCGCGACAAAGAACATTTTAGCAAAACGCCAAATGCTTCAAGTGCACTTTGATGTTTTCCTTCACGCACAAATACCCTTTTCGAAAAGACTTTCCATCGAAAAATTTCCATATAAATGTTGCATCCATCATCTCTCTGAACGGCCTCCGATCACGATAAAAAATTTATTATGTACTCGAGCTGTATCGATATCTAGGAGGGTTGGAATCCTGTTCGGTTTTATTCCTCCCCGAAGGCTGATTTTCGGTCATCAAAAATTGCGGAAATCATTAGGTTAGGTTCGTAAAATTTACTTTTACTGTTATTATTCTTGTAGGTAATTTATATTTGGGTAGTTTGGTTCTCCTCTTAGTATTTGTAGCCGAATGAGAGTCTAGGGTTGAGGATGGTTCTAGACTATTATCCAGGCAGAGTTCGAAATTGATTTACATCATGTTTTTTGTTTCTATTCAGAACAACAATTGATAGAATCGGTGGTGTGTATATTTGATAGTGTTTCAACAGAGCCTGTTCTGGGAGCGTGAATATACGAGGTGATATTTTGGGGTTTATCTACCCCAGCAAAAGATATCTTCTTGGCACAAAAACGAATTTTACGATCAATGACAGGACCTTCAGAGACTGATTCATGTAAGGATATATTCAAGGAATGGATCAATTGATCCATTCACTATCATAGAATTATAATGGTCTTCACATTTTTGAAATGATGTCTTGGAATCAACTTGTATGTTATACAAATTTACAGGGAACGAAGTTGGAATGGGGAATGTTCCTCCTGACGAAAATCAAATAGTTTTCATAAAAGAGCTCTAAAACAACGCATTTAAACTTATAATTTCAACCTTTTTATGAAACAGCAAATAAAAATCCTCTCGTAAATAGCCAAGCGAGAACTGAGTTGCGACAATATTCCGAGTTCCGAGACATTCTGTGACATATGACTTTTTTGTGCACCTAACCTATCTTCCTCTATATGAATGAATAACAAAACAACTGTTTGTGGAGGATTTATATTTTGCCCTAATTGTTGATTTATAAAGATAATTTTCCTTTTTTGAAGTAGAATATCTAGGTACGTATAAATTATTCCAACTTGATATAGGCGCTGTTGCCATTATGTGAATGGGAAACAAATCCCTTTAAAAATTAAAATCCAACATTTGAAACATCAATTCAAATACTTTTCGAAGTGAATTTGAAAAACTCATGAATTAAACTCAACTTTATTTTGTTCAAACTTGCATTTGCTGTAATAACCCAAATTGAGGAACATTTCCCATTGTAGAATTATTTTCGAATCCATCCTCAATACCAGACGTGACCTCTATTCAAACTAACGAGCTTTCGAATATTTTTGAAATCAATAGTTCAGCATTACTTTTCCCTTTCATCTGTTGACTGCTCAACCGTTTGACTGTTTGAATTTTCTTCACGGTCGAATAACTCAACAATTCAGATACTGAATGGGTTAATAATTGTCTGCAGCAAAATTGATTGTTTCGTTTATAAAACGGATAGCATTTGCTAATTTCGGTGCCAGTATAATGACGACCTGTGAGCCATCATAATAACAAACGGTTATTGGTCCACTTGAATAATTATTAGGGTCATCGATATCCATTTCGATGCCTCTCCGGCCTCGTCCCACCTATCAGTAACATGAAATATCGAAAACAATTAAATGTTTGATTGTGTAACGTGTTTTATATTTGTTCGCATTTTGTCCTGGATCGAAATCAGTCTTTTGAAAGGGATGGAAATATGGGATACATTTCAGGTGACAACAGTGGTGTTTGAAATCATTTGCATTTGTTTATTCGGTGGAAAATGTTAACTCTGAAAATTTGATGAAATGAAAACATGAAAACCATCTGTTGAATACCGGAGCAAAATAGTTCCAAACAATAACATTCGTAATGAGATGATCATAGAAATGATTCATAAATTATGTATATTATATGATCGTCATCAAAATGATGTTTGTTATTGATCACCAAATAGGTATACTTTTTTTTTCATCATCGAAAAATATCATAAACATGAGGAAGAAAAACTATTTGATCAGTTCGGATTTCCATTGTCTAATATAATATGAATTGATTTGAAATTCCTGAAAAAAATTAAAAAGATTAACCGAAACTAGCAATTTTATTGAACAAAAAACTGAAATTACAAAGAAATAACATACAAGCAACAACAAAAAATGAATAAAAACTGAAATAATAATAAAAGCTGAAAATTAAAGAATATTATTAACAAAAATGAAAAATAAAAATTAAAAGATTCCAAACTAAGTTACGTCACGACGTTTCGATTGTTAGTATCCACAATCGTCTTCGGGTGATAACTGGACTCATTCCTCCGAGATCTGACTATTTATAGGTCATTCGAGTGCTTTCATCTATCCCCTCTTTCTGCTTCATTGGTTTTGGCGGGAGATGACCGTTTGGCAGTAGTTGGTCGTTTTTCGCTCGATTAGAGGTTCTCATACGTTACGCTAGCTTGACTAAATGCGTTGTTGAATTTTTTTCTAAGCCAGTGTTCCTCTTTGTGGATGATTTCAGCTTGAGCCCACTCGATGTTGTGTTGATGAGTCCAAACATGCTCTGCCATTCCGGATTTGCTGGTTACTCATCTCACAACATCTCATAAACACAACATCAAGTGGGCTTGAGCTGGAATCATCCCCAAAGAGGAACACTGTTTTAGGAGAAAATTCAAAGAAGACGCGTATATGTTGTCCAACAACACATTTAGTCAAGCTAGCGTAGAGATACGTAACATATGGAAACCTTTCATCGAGCGAAAAACGATCAACTCCCGCCAAACGGTCATTTCCCGCTGAAACCAATGAAGCGGTGAGAGGGAAGAGGAGATAGGTGAAAGCACTCGAATGACCTATAAATAGTCAGATCTCGGAGGAATAAGTCCAGTTATCACCCGAAGATGATTGTGGATACTAACAATCGAAACGTTGTGACATAACTTGGTTTGGAATCTTTTAATTTTTGATTTNATTATCAATTTTAACATGTATTTTTCTTAGATTCAGGTAGGACTTAAGCCACGATAGAAAATTACCTCTGAAGCCAAGTGAATATAGTTTACTGCAAATAATAGCTGGATCAATAATGTCAAAAGCTTTCGATAAATCAAAGAAAAGGGCACCAACATACTTTCGTTTATCAAGTGAATCATAGACATACTTAAAGCACTTACCTACGTAATTACATATGGTGCTTACTGTAAAACACCGTCATACTCACTGGTAGACTTCGATGTTTCGCAGTAATATTACTTGCCTTAGGGCTCTTCAGTATCAATCTGAAAGATATGAATTGTGTGGTTTTTTCTTATATTCATCGAGAAGAATGAGTCAAATTTTGCAACTGACGTTCGTGCATATCTGAATGAAGTTTTTCCTAACAGATGGATTGGCAGACGAGGTGCCATAGAATGGCCAGCCGGTTCTCCCGACATGACACCGCTTGATTACTTTTTTTGGGGTTACGTTAATAGACCAAAAAATATTGAAAGTTTGCAAATCAGAATCAGAGAAGAAATAGAACTTATCACTCCGGAAACCATTCAAGATGTTGTTGATAACTTTCAGCAAAGCCTTTATTATTGTCAAGAAACAAATGGCTGTCAGTTTGAACATCTGATCTGAAGACTTCCATTAGTTGCACATTGATTGCTACCGCTTTAATGAACGATTTATGTAACACAATTTATTCAATTGTTTTTTTTTGACGCATGCACGAAATTAAAAAATAAATATATGACTGTACAGAAAATTGAATACCCTTCAAAATGAGGTATCACTTTTGCATTTAAAAAATTGGGGGGGTGGCTGTAACGATGACGAGGGTGAAGGAGGGGGGATTTTTTTATAACACAGAGTGTCTTTTCTTTACAAATACATAATTTGACGTGTTACAGGGTTTTTCTTGAAAATGACTAATAACGTAAAAAATGAAATTATCCGTTACATATGGTGTTCACTGTAGAACACAGTAAACCCCTAGTTTATCAAAACGCAAGGTAACGAGGTAAGGTAAGGTAACGCAAGGTAACAAGTCGGCTATTTTCAACTTTCAGAGTTGCGTTCTTACCTCCGACCATTCAGAAAGCGCCAAACTACGAACATTGACGGATATATCCGAATGGTGTAAAGGTAATGTCACCAGATAAACGTAAACGTCACATTGTGAAATTCGATTTTTCTTTTGATGGGTATAAATACAAAAATTTCCGCGATCGTGTCGATGGTAAGTGTGTATCTTTTACTCAAGGGAAAGAAACGAAAAAGTAGGAGGTTTAATGTTAGACCCATTCTGAGATGCAGAAATACTCAGATGTACACAAGAATGAACAAAATATGTTTTGAACATTTAGTAACATTGTTAGCGCCTTCATTGTCAAAAAAATATTTGGATCGATATCTCCAGAAGAGAAATTGGCTATAACACTCCAGTAAAGTAAATTTTTGAAATTGTAAATATGTATTCAACAAAATTTTCCAATAATTTATCGCAAGAAACTTCGCAACAGTTGGAGGCGTGGGCATACCATTTGGGAAAGACCACAATCCATGAAATCATTAAGGAAATTTGCGGTGTTCTGTGGAATATTTTAGCCACAACATATCTTTGAAATTGCTCCTCTGGTAGCCCTATTATTTTGGCAATCACCTGCCATGCCTTCTTCATTAATTTCATCATCATAAATTATTGGGTAATGTTCTATTATTGATATAAAATATGCGTCTTCCATAATATTATACAAATGAAAGTTATTGTTCATTTCATATGAATGATTACTGCTGTCAAGATTATGGAAATGAAATGTAATGTCAATATTTGTTAACCCTGCCAACCCAAAAATTAACAAAACCTATAATCACTATGGCAATTCTTCATACTTCATTTTTTCGTGAAAGTCAAAAAATGGATACCTTACCTTACCTCTCTGCATAACCTAACCTTACCTTACCTTGCATTATCATAAATTAGGGGTCATACTCACTGGTAGACAGTATCAATCTGGATGATTTGAATTATGTGGTTATTTCTTATAGTCATAGAGAAGAATGTGACAGTTCTCGTTGATGGAATAAGTAATCGATATCATGATCATCATCTAATATTTTTTCCAAATCCCCTATTTTGTTCATCACCCCCATTATTATCCATGGCTCCAGTTGATTCACATAGTCCTGAATGTAATAAACGACCCAGACAGCGACTGTGAAAATACTATTTCGAGAAACGGTATCAATCCAACGCCGACGTTCCGAAATCCAGGTTCTGGATTCGTTTTAATGAAAAAACTAGATGAGTTATGATGTCAAGCGATAATACCGTTTTAATAACAGGTAGGCAATTCATTCCCCCATGGAAACAGGTGTCCTTGACAGCAGGACGCGTTGCGAATCTCCCGGGCTGCGACATTTCTGACGAATCCTGCAGGAGAAACAGGAAAGTGGAGTCGATACTGCTAGCAGATATCACTTTCCGAACTCTGAGAAACTAACAACTACTTTATGATATCCCATTGAACTTTTTATTCAAGAAGAAGATAAAATATCAATGTCACATTTTTTTCATATATTTTGAAAATATTCTCAATGTCAACTACAAAAAACATTCATTTCACGAAGAGTATGCCTTTCAAACATTGTAGTAGAAACCAACCAAATGAGCACTCAAATCGCCGAGTGACTAAAGTATGGTAAACTTATGGTAATGTACCTAAATCGAAGCGTATTAGTGTTGATTAGTAAACAAAAACTGTTTTTTCGTTAACCCTACGAACGATAACTCCCAGAAGTCTAAACTTATGCGAGCTAAGGATTAACGAGGTATTACCTCTCAACGTGTGATTCCTAACACGGGTTAGACGATAACAAGTGAAAATCGATCGTTCAGACTAGGGCTTGAACCACCGACCAACACGGCAGTCTATTCGAGTGAGTGAACAAAGCACTGTTCGTCGTGGGTGCTTTGCCAGGCTACCGTGGGTGCTTTGCATGAAAACGTACAAAATTTTCGGAACCTTCCAGAAGCACGTCAAAAACGTAAGTACTTCCATCACTTTTACAATGGAGAAGGAATTCCACAACGAATTGCCATTCTGAAACGTATTGGTGAAGATGACCGACACTGAATGGGAAACATCTATATACCGAAAACCTACTCATACGGGATAGTATCTGAACCAGGAATCCAACCACCATCAATCGACTAAGAGAGGAATCATCAAAACTTTTCTAGACCGTGCTCTGTATTCGAAGGAAGGTCTCGAAAAGGAACTAGGCAGTATCAAAAATGATCTTCAACGAAATGGCTACTTCAAAGTTATGGTGGAACAGGCTTTAGCTAGAAGACAGAAAGAGCTGCACAAGGAAGAGAAGCCATCACAACCAGTACTTGTGCTTTCCTACATTAGAGGATTGTCGGGAAGGATAAGATGGATCGGGTCCAAGTATAACATCAGAACCTGCTTCAGACCTGGGAACACTATCCGTAGCAGCCTCTCGAAAACCAGGCCACCAAACGCGGACTGCGATTCCAAGAATTGCATTTACCGGATACCCTGCGAGTGCGGAGAATTATACATCGGTGAAACTAAGAGGCCATTGAAAGTTCCCTTTGCCAAGCACAAGAAACACACACAGCGAGGAGAAACGAGAAAATCAGGAATAGCAGAGCATGTTTGGACTCATCAACATAACATCAAGTGGTCTCAAACTGAAATCATCTAGAAGGAGGATCACTGGTTTAGGAGAAAATTCAAAGAAGCCGCAATATGTTGTCCAACAAAGCATTTAGCCAAGCTAGCGTAGAGATACGCAACATATGTAAATCTGCAATCATGCGGAACACGACCAACTCACGCCAAAAGGTCTTCTCCTGCTAATACGGATGGAGCGGTAGAGGGAAGCGGGGATAGGTGAAAGCGCTTGAATGACCTATAAACAGTCTGGAGGAATAAGCTCAGTTATCACCCGAATACGATTTTGGATACTAACATTCCAAATGTCAGGGAAATAACTTGGCTTGGAATACCTCTCAACGTGTGATTCCTAACATGGGTTGGACGATATCAAGTGAAAATCGATCGTTCAGACTAGGGCTTGAACCACCGACCAACACGGCAGTCAATTCGAGTGAGTGAACAAAGCACCCAGTATCAAAAATGATCTTCAACGAAATGGCTACTTCAAAGTTATGGTGGAACGAGCTTTAGCTAGAGACAGAAAGAGGTGCACAAGGAAGAGAAGCCACCACAACCAGTACTTGTACTTTCCTACATCAGACGATTGTCGGGAAAGATAAGAAGGATCGGGTCCAAGTATAACATCAGAACCTGCTTCAGACCTGGGAACACTATCCGTAGCAGCCTCTTGAAAACCAGGCCACCAAACGCGGACTGCGATTTCAAGAATTGCATTTACCGAATACCTTGCGATTGCGGAGAATCATACATCGGTGAAACTAAGAGGTCATTGAAAGTTCCCATTGCCAAGCACAAGAAACACACACAGCGAGGAGAAACCAGAAAATCAGGAATAGCAGAGCATGTTTGGACTCATCAACATAACATCAAGTGGTCTCAAGCTGAAATCATCTAGAAGGAGGATCACTGGTTTAGGAGAAAATTCAAAGAAGCCGCACATATGTTGTCCAACAACGCATTTAGCCAAGCTAGCGTAGAGATACGCAAAATATGAAAACCTGCAATCAGGCGGAACACGACCAACTCCCGCCAAAAGGTCATCTCCTGCTAATACGGATGGAGCGGTAGAGGGAAGCGAGGATAGGTGAAAGCGCTTGAATGATCTATAAACAGTCTGGAGGAATAAGCTCAGTTATCACCCGAATACGATTTTGGATACTAACATTCCAAATGTCAGGGAAATAACTTGGCTTGGAATCTTTTAATTTATAATTTTCATTTCTTGTTGATAATTTTGAATTTTCATCCCGTGTTTATAGTTCAATTTTTTCATTCTTTGATTGTTGCTTTTAGTTCATTTCATTATTATTTCAGTTTTTTCACTTAGAAATAATCGTTATTTTTCAGCTAATTTTTTTAATTTGTTATAGATTATTTCAGAGATTTCAAATCAATTTATATTATATCAGACAATGGAAGTTCAAACTGATGGAAAGAACCTAATAACTACAGCATCAACGTTAAAGTTGTTTTTAATTGACTTCATAATGATGGAAATGTAGCATCTTAGAGAAATCGTAAATATATACATTTTTAAATTGTACAATAAACGATTATTCCTTCGAAGAACCAAAATGCTATTTACTGAAGTAAAGCAGAAAAAGAAGTGCTCTGAACTATATTCCAATCATAAGTTCAGTAAATGCACACAAAAGCACGCGAATGTAATGCTTTACCAGGGCCGCACTAGTGACAAAATATCCTTGCAATGTAGTTTGTATGTATTCAAACTGAGAATTTCAAAAATATTAATTTTCAACTTTTCAATTCAAATGGTAATTGAAAAAAAAAATGTAAAAAATAGTATGCAAGATGACGTAAAAGTACATGTGATCATTAATCTGATATAAAATCTAGTATTAAATGAAAAATGAAAATTGTAGATAGCTCTAACTGCGTGACATCGTTTTTAAACAGTTTCAACCTGTAAATGTGAAAGTAACTCGCATCGATATACCTGTTAAACCTGACAAACCAGTAGTTCGCACAGGTAAATAATAGACAACCCAACGGCTGCATATTCTATACGTTTTATACTTCAAGTAAGGACAAAAATTTTTTTATCTTGATGTTGCAAGGAAGAAGAAATCCTACATTATGTTATTGCGAAGGTGCCGACTTTGAAAGGAAATAGAATTGAAATCTGTTACAGCTTTGTCGCTAATTTAATTCACAATTAATTTACCGCGTCACCGGGAAGAAAATTCGAAAGCGAAATTGTTTGTGATGTGGTTACGTGGAGTGTAAGAAGATAAAGCGAATGGCGGAAACGGTTGGCGGTATTTGAACTCTGTTTGAACTTGGATTAATGTTACAAAAACGAATAACACTGTGAATATATGATGAAACATTGTAAAAATCTCTGAAACCGAAACGAAATCAAAGAAAGACATTTGTTTGAAGGTGGTTGACAATGTTTCGTGCTGTATTTCATCAGTTCGGACTTCCATTGTATATTTTTGAACATATTCTCAATCAAGATTCTGCCAGAGCAAAGTACAGCATAGTCAACTGGTCATGAGTAAGAATACATCTAAAATTACGAGGCTTGCAAACCACAGAATTCATATTTGAAACGACTTCCTCACATTGTCTCCTCCAGTGAAGATACTCATCGACATCAAGCTTTCTGAGTCAGAGTACAATCATCACTGTCAACATTTCGAGTATTTTTGAGCACTTGAATACATTTTTATTGAAAATCTCTGATTATTTTTTTTCGATAGTGGAATTTGTAGAACATGCAAAACACTTTCAACTTTTATGTCTCTCAGCAACAAAGTAAACATGATCAACAGCTGGAATTATGAACTTATGTTCGAAACCAGTGAACCAACGAAAAAAAAAATTAATGAAAAACCCTAATTGGATATACGTAGCCTACTACACCTGTGTGTTACCAAGTTTGCTTCTCCAGAACTCTTTGTTTCTCATACACCCATTTCCCAATCTGGTTCCGTAACGAAGATTTTGATATTCCCATAACTGGAACGTTTTGGTAAAACTCTCCAGAGGTTCCCATAATTCTAGTTCTAATTGCATTGCAAAACCTATATGTAACTGTGATGAATGTAGGAATAGTCCTTCAAATGAACCAGTAATGGTTGAACTTTGTATTTTTTTTGTTTCGGTATCAAATTCGTAGTTGTTGATGCGGAGAGTTCCACCAAGAGGAGAAATAATACAGATCTGTTTCTTGAACCTCCAAAGATCCATTGCAGAAAACTTCCTGTCGTGAGGCGTGAAATTTCTAAAATCTCGGAATCCACGGCAAGTCAATAAGTCTTCATACTGTTGAACTGCATTTTTGAGAGCTCAAATAAAACAGATGAAAAAACTCCATTTTGATTACAATTCTGAAGAACAATTTTAAACAACAATTCACTGAAAAATGTGAAGAACAAGGGGAAAATTGTCCAGAGTGAAGATTTCAATTCTATACCCAATAAATAAGTTTTGCATATTGAGTAAAATGTTGATTTATTCATATTTTGCAGAAAATAACGAGTCACAGTCACGGGGGGGCATATGCCCCCATACCACTCACAAGCGATTTTTGTGAAATTGAGGACACGTGTCAATCGTCATGTTCATGCCACGTGGTAGAATAAGGGTGTGTACAATATCCTCTGTAATGCCACTTGTGAATAGTCCCTCTGTGAATCGAAGGTGCATATAGATTATAGCGTTAAGGAGCCACATTGTCTGCTGCATAATAGCTCATATCTATTCCTTATGGAGAGAAGTCAAAAACGGGGAAACTTATGGATTGATAGGGACTTTGGGCATTTTCTTTTTTCCTTGCACCTCGAACACGTTGGTTTTTTATCTCTATCCAGAGTTTTTTCTGTTGTGAAGGAATCCAAGCATTGTGACAAACTAACTTGTCTAGTTCTTTGTGGCATAGACAATTCCCAAGAAAAATCGAAATTACCGATGAGTGTCCACACTATGTGCACTTCTTAGTGGATTCCAATTGACCAACTAAATTGTCTACAATCTTAGAGTTGTTCATGTTCAAATATCTCAGCCAGAACTCTATGTTTATATCATAAAATTATTGTTTATTATTGTTGTCGCCATCGATTTCATTGAAGAGAATTGTAGGTGAGGGATAAGTTCCAACAGGTATCACCATAGCATTCCAAACAAGCTACAGTACAATTCAATTCAATCTTTCTTCCCACAAGATACTCCGCATCCTGTTTTGTACCTGTATGCAAAAATCATTTAAAAAAAGATTCTAGAGCTAGTCGCTGCGTCATTGTTTGCGGTATCATGTTTGAATTTGCAGATATACTCTTCTGAAGGGTAGATGGCTATCTCAATATATTCAGATCTGGGACTCTCTAACCAAATGCTTACTCTAATTGAATCATAGTTAACAGAAAACAATTCGTCGAATGTGAATCTTTCAAATCGGCTCAGTACGTAGTTACATCTGTGGTGCCACAAGGCTCTAATCTTGGGCCTCTTTTATTTTCAATTTTTGTTAATGACTTGTCAACCTCTTTGGATATTCCTAGCCTATTATTTGCAGACGACCTGAAACTATATTATAAAATCGACGACATTACTGACTGTCGACGTCTAATCAAACTTTGTTGTAATGATAATCGTCTACAGCTGATCGTACCCAAATGTAAAATAATATCATTTACAACAAAAAAGCGAACTTTAATGTACGAATATTCATTCAACAAATCTACAATCAACAGCGTACATGAGATAAAATATATTGGCATAACATACGACAGTAAATTAACATTTACAACACATATAAGGAACGTGACTGCTGATGCAAATAAGATGCTTGGATTCATTTACAGAAATGGTAAAAACTTCTAGAGTATTGCCACCTTGAAATTGCTATATTTTGCGTATGCCAGATCTTAGTTAGAGTATGGCTCTGTGTTATGGAATCCAGTTTACTACTACCAAAAAACATCAATTGAGAACGTGCAAAGGAAGTTTCTAAAATACTTATGTCTGAAAGTTGATGGTCAATACTCCACGATCATAGCATTTCGTTGAACCAATTTGATATAACATTTTTGGAAAATAGGAGAGTTATCCTTGGTATGAAATTCCTGCATAAATTAATAAACAACAGTATGGACAGTACAGTTCTTGTACCCGAGATCAATTTCTTAGCACCAAGAAGTGAAGGTCGACACAATCTGAAATTCTATTGTGGAGCATCACGCACATATGTTATGCTACGATCACCGTTGAATTTCATGTGCAGTAGCTTTAACAAAATATGTTAACATTGCGATATTCATTTCTACTCCCTGAATGCCTTGGTATCATGTATCCACAATCACTTTTAATAATACTATGAATAACATTCGTGTCAGTACTGCTACATTTCTTGATTTGTTACTTTTTGTGTTGTATACTCAATTTTTCATTCCTTTTTTGAAATTCTACGTATACGAATATTTTATGTATGTATACTTTGTGCACTCATTTCTGAAAACTATGGCAGCAAGTCCAGCTGTTTTTCGAAAAATTAGAAATATTTCTTCAAAACGCTACAGCTACATATTTAGCCTAGCTAGTTGCTACTGGTACTAATCTGTTAGGGACAGCGTCAACAGCTGTTGTTGCTCCTTCTATAATCCAACCCCAGTTACATTCACACTTGCAGACCCTTGTGGCCCAAGGCCAAGATTGTGATAGTTCTCCTTTTCAAAATTAATGAGAGTCAGAGAAAAATCTGAATATTTGTTTACATACGATTTTTCCTCCCCATTCACCTCAGACGACAACATCAGCAAAATAAAGTTCATATTTCCTTCCGGAATAATTCAACTTCCCATTGTATACGCAACAGCCATGTTTATTTATGTTGGATTAACGGAAAAGTTTCGATGACTTCAGCAGGAGAATACAAATGCCTGAAGTGGCGTCGCGCCGCCTGCGTCCCTATTGATGGCGCCACGGCCGATTTAAATGACGTCATCTAACAAGAGGACTTCCGTAAAGAACCCTACCCTTCCGAGGACGATATTTTTCTTTCACTTCGGATCAGGATGTATGTGGATATGCCTGCGTAGGGCCGGAATAGGGATGAATTGGAAAGTTGGAAACAGTAGAAAGTGAAAAACAAGCGAAATGTGATGGGAGTGAATTTAATACAGTTCATTATAGTCAATTTTCAGAACGCGTGCCCTTATGAATTACTCGAATCGAATGGATTCAATGGCAAGCTCCAGTGAATAAACAAATGTTGTCTAATTATTGAATTTTTTTGCCACTGATAATGAATATTTCCTGGGAAACCTATTTTTGGATTGAGAGAATTTTGTTGATGAACGTTTTTGAACTATGTTGAATCAGAATAAAAGTAGCACCTGAAATCTTATCTGTATTCAGAGCATGTAAATGCTGTACAAATTGAAATTTTCTTCAAAAATATATATAATATTATAACGACATTACAGTTGCTGTATTTCTCGATATTGAAGGAGCATTTGACAATGCACTTCCTGAATCTACAAGATCATCTCTGGCTAGGAAAGGTATAGAACATAACTGGCTGTATCTATGCCATGCTGGTGAACAGAACTGCAACTACGTGGGATACTATCTTCCCATCTGTGGTCGCTCCTGAAGGATAGTCTGTTTGATGCCCTTGACTGAAGATAAATAGATCTGCAAGCTTATGCAGATGGCCTCATCATCTTGGCACAAGGTCCACGTCGGAAAGGGTAGCTTGTAATATCCTCCAAAGCACGATAGACGTTGTTCCTGAGGGAGCAGATGTCTGTCATCCCCAGCAAAACTGTGATAATCTCCTCCACCAGGAGGAGAAAATTGGACGATCTAACGCCACTTCTCCTCATTGGTGAGGTCATTCCATTTGGAATGGAGGTGAAATATTTTGGCATTGTCCTTGATGAGAAACTTACTCATAGCTCATTGTCATTTGAATCATCATATGAAGAGACCTAGTCTGTCGGGAGACAGTGTGTGTCGCCTCTGTTTGAAAAATGATGGAACAGCAGAGCACATACTCTGCGCCTGCCCCGCTGGTGATCGAAACGGGTTTCAAGAATTCGGTACTCTCACTATCTGACGTGAAAGATCATGCCTCATACAAACTAATCGGCTTCGTTGGGAAGCTGGGTTTATTTTGTCGGGTGTGAATAGGTGCGAGCCACAATAAACCCTTGCGGGTTGCAGTCAAGGGTCGAATAGACCCTTGGACCTAACCTAACCTAACTCAGTGAGATATTATAGTAAATTTCATAATACATGAACAGACTAGTCATTGTAAAATTCATCCAAATCTTAATAAGTTCCATCAATTACAATGCCGCTTGATTCATTCATAATGAACTTTCATTATTGGACCGCTCTTCAAAAATAACTGAATTTTCTCCAAATTAACCTCTATTGAATTAACAGAATACATACAACTCTGAACTATGTAATGAAACAGGACGATAATAATATAGACTGTTTGACAACGTTCATTACATTAACAGTTTTTTTATTTTGAATATATGTTCACAGTTTCAGCTCTTTAGCATGTTTAGTTCCTTGGTGAAAGGCATGAAAGTTGAAAATGTTTTGCGTGCTCAAAATCTCTTGAAATGTTGACAGTGGTTCACGGTGATTGTACTTAGGGTCAGGAAAATGTTAACAAGTGGCCACCGTATTTACCAGATTTGCCCCCCTGCGAGTTTTTCCTATTTTCAAGATTCATGGGACACATGAAAGTAGGGCGTTTGTGACGTTTAAGGAGATAAAAGGCCAATCTCTGAAAAAGCTCAAGGACATACAAAAAATTACATATCAGAACTCCTACGAGGATTGTATATAACGCCGATACAAATGTAAATGTTTTTCCAAATGGATTTAATCTCCAGCGATTCAAATCGAATGTGAATTGCTACTTCCGCCTTAAGGATTTTCCTGTAATGCTTGTGGTTTGTCCCTAAAAAAAAACTGTTTCGTCTCCGTTTTCTACTTGTGAAAATAAATGTTAAATAAAAGTGTTTTTATCACCTCAAGTATTGATGGCGAGTGTGCAATGATTCTATAAACCGAAAGGACAATATTTCTTCCTCACTCCAATTCACAGAATATGGAGGGGGAAAGAAAGGTAAAATGTATGTTCTTGTTACACTGACTGTACTGACTTGACGGGTATCCATGCCAGATATAGAGTGGCATATGTGTATCGTACTACTATAACACTTAATTTTCCACATGGTGAGCTGAACATATATGACAATGAACAGGTAGAACACAAAACACATGTAGGTAGACCGCATTGTGTGTCACCCCTTATTGAATTGCAGTAATATTTACTCATTGTCTATATTACTGCTGGAGCCTATCCTGCAAGAGTGTATTTTAAATGTTATTCTCATTTCCCAAATCTACATTTGCCACAAATACTCCCGGTTCTCTGCTTGCTGTGCTCAACCATTCGAAATTATGACTTTGTTTTATGAATTTAGTTGGCATTTTGAGTACCTTATCGAAGATGAGCTTCTTTTACAGGGTGGATGAAACTAGTTTCTGATATCAAATATCCCACATTTACCTCCATATTTCTCCCCCCCACTTCGATGCCCTTGTTTCTGCATTTGGCCAATTTCCTCGTGTCAACAGTTGACAGGAGCTTCCATGGGAAAGAACGTAGCAGTTTTGCTCTAGCCGATGCTGTAATCTGGATTTTTCACAAATTTTTTGTTCCTTCAAAAACAACAATTTTTCAGTTCGCCCTCTCCTTAGTTAATCTTTTGTTTGATTCACACACACGGCTTCCTTTACATGGTTATCTGAACCACCCCGCCCTGGATACTTGCGTGTTTAAAGGGAAGCCCCCTTTAAACACTGTTTCAATCTGGTTAATGGAACTTTTTTCATTTCTGTGTAATACAAAGATAAACTGGTAGCTAGCAGAATTAAATGATCACGTGGTAGCTACAGATCTCCCACCATACAGATTATTTTTATATAAAACTCCCGTTTTGTATCGGTAGCGATAAAAACAAACATTGAAGCGAAACAAATCGTATGCCATTGAAATCCATCGAAAACAAAGACCAAGTTATTCAAATGAACGAACTCTGTTGATTGCCGTATTGGGTCGCTTTTGTACCTCTGTTTACTGACCGATTCAGATAGATTTGTTTTCGATAGTCAAGACAACATTTCACCTGGTAAAAATAGACTGTGGAGTCTAGTGAACATGTTATTTCTCTTCGTGTATATTTCTGAAAAAATAATAATAATGAAAATAAGCGTCTTTATCATTTTCAAAAAAGCAGGATTGAAAAACTATGTACAAGAGTTGATATTCCCAGATCAATTTTGAAAGTGGAGGACGAAATTCAGTTCAGTTTATGAATGAATCCAACAACTGAAGTGATTCTCCACTTCTCCCTGGAAAATACTTCTTCAGTGTCTGTTCTCAATAAACTAAAATAACAGAAAACAGGAGTAGTATATGAATTTATCAGTAGCGCCATCTGCGCGTTAGCCTACGAACTTGTCAACTCATCTACTATGATTAGTGAGTTTGGAGAAACAAATGAATAATCCAACAAAACGAGGTGAAGCTCAGAGCTTCAAAAAAAAGAAAAGTAGTTTGAGCTGAGATTTTTGAAACCCAGCTGTATGAAATTCGAAGAAAAGATCATCTTTCACATGTCATATTTATTATCTAAAATGCCACCGGAACAATTCAGTTTCAAAAGAAGAAGAAGTAAGTGTTTTCATTATTCTTCTGTTGATGTTATGAACATCTGGAGAAAAATTATTTCTCAATGAAAATGGGCACGCTTTCTGTTGAGGATAATTTCATGAAATAGGTTATCGTCATGAATGACCCTTCAGTTACTAATATTTAAATAATAGACATATTCGAGCTGAGTACAACAATCTATATAATATAGCTGTTTTCGATTGCAGGGACAATATTCACCAGGTAAGAAATCTACTATATAAAGGCAAGATGACATTACAAAGGGAACAGAGACATTCTATGAATGTTCCCAGGATATCCCTATTCTTCAGGCAGGACATTCCAGGTATATCTCATCGGTACTTTGCAGGGATGTACCAAGTCTTATGTTGTTTATCCCAGGATCATTCACTGGATATCTTGAAGAGAACAGAAAAAACCCCACGGACGTCCCAGGGATATCCCTAGTCTGGCATTACATCCCTGAGACAGTCTATATCAGAACAAAGTACTTGCAAAGGAATATTCCTGGAATGTACTGTATCCCTAGTATGTACTATATACTGTTCTAGGTAAGTATCAGGAATATCACATAAGTATGACACTATAATTACATTTCTGTTTAATAATAATATATATTTCATTGCGCAGTTATCGTAAACATTATGCTGAATTTTCAAATAATTCCAATGTCGCTAGGGATTTGAGTGGAACACTTCTGAGATGTACTGAGTAGGACACTTCTACGATATAACAACCAGATGATCTCGGGGATGTTCCACCTAGGATTATAATAAGAATATCTTTCGGAGAATGTCCAAACGATAGACCATTCAAGTACAAGTACAAGACATGATGAGTCATGAAACCTGTTATCTTTGGTATGTTTATTTATTTTCGACTATATGTCTGTTACAGCTGTTCAAAAAATAAAAGGGGAGGGGGGGGTCATTGAAGAAATGCACGGTATAATATTCAACCATATTCTCGATAGTAGGGACAATATTCACCTTCTAGTAATCTACTATAGAGTCTAATGAACATGTTCATTCTAGTCTGGTGATCTTTCAACCCGACTGTATATCTGAAACTGCACTAGTACTTCAATCTATATAATATTGAGAAGTATACTATAGCTCAAAGAGAAAATGATCAATCATAATCAGAATTACAATAAAGTCGTCTCCACAATATATACGAGTATATGAATATTTGGTAGTCACTAAAATAGAAAAGGTCTGAAATTGATTGATTGATTGATTGATAGCACTTTATTTCCAACAGGCATTCACTCAATTACAGGAAATGTACAAAGGTGTTAGTGAAAATATATGCAAGACAGTATAATCAGTTAAAAAAAAGATTGCTACAACTGAAAGAAAAATAAGTAGACATAGAAATATATCACAAGAAGCGAAAAGAAAAAGTGATCACAGTTGAAAGGTTCTAGTGAGAATACATTTTGAAATAAAACTTTGAGAACTGTGATTAATATTGCACATATCAGCATGTCTGTGTAAACTACGTCAACTTGTTGCTTTTGATCTAAATCATCTGAAACATGTTGTGGAAGGTATGCAAGATTGGTCACACATGACTTTTGTTCCACGAACCCATGTTGATCGTCCGATATTATATTTCTGATCGAGTTATAGATAAAACCGTATAGAATTATTTCGAAAAGTTTCGAGAAATTGCTTAATATAGAAGTAGACCTGTAATTTTTTATAACAGTTGCGTCCCCTTTCTTCAAGATAGGACATACTCGTGCTGTTTTCCAAATCTCCGGAAACGTAGATGTTTTCAGTGAAAGGTTGAAGATGTGAAACAAAGGGCTTAATAAAGGGTGGATACAATCTTTTACTAGAAAACTCGGTATGTGGTCCGGTCCAACAACTAGTTTGTTTTTCAATTTCTTAGTGGCCTTAATAATATCTATCTCAATAATATGTTCGATATTGATACCCGGAAAATTGTTTGAAAAATTATCTAGCATACCACACAGGGAAATATCCGATATGATGGATACACTTTTAAAATAATTCGGAAAAGCGTCGACGATTTCCTGAAGTTTGGAATAAGAGTTATTGTCAGCCTTCATAATGCCGGGAATTCTAGAATTGCATTTTTTAGTCTTAATAAAATTCCAAAGAGTACTTGGATTTCCGTGTATATCTATTGTTTCCACTCTCAACAATGAAGTTTTTATAAGCTTCATTGATTTGTAGCTTGACTCCAGCTCTTAGCGAAATAAATTGTTCTTGATATAAAGAAGTTTTATACTTTTTTAAGTTTTTGTGGGCCTGCTCTTTCTTTCGAATATTTATTATAATAGTTGATGTGAACCGGTGCGGATATCTACGAGTACGAGTAGATTTTTAGGGAAACAGTGACGTCGAAAAGGTTATACAGAATATCTATTGTTTAAATTATGATATGCAGTGTTTACGTCTGTTTGTTCTAAAACACGAGACCAATCTTCATTGTCAACAAGTTGATGATACATCATAGGAAAATTGGCTTTTCTGAAATTATAATTTTTTGATATGTCACAAGAATGAGAGAAGTTATTAAAACTATCACGACTATGTGAGGTTATCAAATTTATTTGTATGGAAGGGTGATGAATATTACTGAAGTTATATCCCAACATCAAACCATTATTTCAACACCTCGACACTTATTTCGATCACCAAGTTATCATTTTCAAGAGGAAAATTCTTCTTCTTGATCACCTTGACCACCTGTCGTGGTCTGTTTGTCCACGTGGTTTGTCTGACCACGATTAATCCACTAGCTTCTGAGCCACTCAGTATAAGATTAAAATCTGTTGAAATATGCTTTTCCGTTATCCAGCTGTCACTGCCCTACGACACTCAGAAGTACGTCTAAACGTGTGCGAGCTAAGAATTAACGAGGTCTCACATTTCAACGTGCGACTCCTAACACGTCTGACGAAGGTAAAAACGTATATACCGATTTCGACTATTGAATTTCGTTCGATATCATCCAATCTTGGTGATTGGGAACTGAACTTCTCATTTCTACATAACCGAACTACCATAGTCACACCCAAGTTCGAATTTTCTGCATCGCTTCACGTCATTCTCATCTCAGCTCCACATCATCAATAAACCACCGTTGAATATCAGCTCGGATATGTGGGGGTCTCATAATCCCCTGCAATTTGCCTTGTCAACATAATATGCTTAGGAGGAATTTCGGGATTCGAATGTTTGGCTTAGCTCAATAATTCATGATGATGTATTTACAAGTAGAAGTCGAGCCTTGTATAAATAGTCTTTTGAAGAAACTGGAAAAAATCTCGTACGTCTGTTTATTCATAGTAACAGGATTTCGGGATTATGGTGAACCTATTTTGTACGTGAATGGAATTTCAGGATTTATCAAGTGAGGCATGCTTTTCCACTATTAGATTATTTCAAAAGTTTCAATACCTATAATGTGTTTTTGTAGTTTCATATCTCAATAAATATTTATTCTACCATGTCACGATATAATCTAATCAATAGAGCGTCAATCTAATCTATAGACTGACACTGTTCACTTTTTTTTCAATTTCAAATTTTTGCCTCTTTTCAGATCATAACGATATTATGTCGTTCAACGATTTTTGGCTGAAAAATCAATCAGGCCTATGACAATGAAAGTGTTGATGTTGGTTTATGAAATTTCTTTCCGGAGCGATGAACCCCAAAGCGGTCGACCTACAGCAATCAAGGACGAGGATGAAAAACCCTGGTGAAGACTGACCCCTCACAAAGGGTGCGTGGGATTGCGAACGAACTGGGTGTCAGCTTCCATGCGGAATTTGATGGTTTGAAACGTATTAGAAAGGTTAGATAGCTCGGAAAGTGTGTGCTCCGTGATTTGAACTATCAAAAAATTGTCTCATTCAGAGGTCTGTTCTTCTTTGCTTATGCGCAATCAAAATGATCCTTTTTTAGATTGGATCATCACGTATGATGAAGAGTGAATCCTCTACGATAACAGAAGACGTTCTGAACAGTTCAGGACACCTATAAGCCACCCACGCACTCACTATGAGGCAATTCACCAAAACTCACATCTGACACAACCTAATATTTATAAATCACGATATTTCTCATTATTACTTGTTTTGAACAATGAAATTGTTCGGTCATATGATGATTTCCGTAAGATATCTCCAGCTAGATAGATACTCTAAACAATTACGTTCATGATGGGATGATCACAGAAATAATATATAGTGTGTAAAAGCCAAATGGAATAAATTAATTATTTCGGTTACGGTACACATTCTGACAAAATCCCAAAACACGTCAAATTCAAATTATAATTTGAAATTGGAAAAATACTACCCCTACCGAAATTCGTTAAAATTCACTTGAAATTTACTGCAATACACTTAAAACTTATTCATGTTGAGATATTGATAATGAGAAAGTGAGCAAAAACCATAGCAATGTTCTTTTTGGATGGTTTTTAGTTGTCAGTATTTTAATTTGAGTTTGAAGTTAGTTAACTACAAGTCTGACAAATAATTAGATTAACGGTAATGTATGAAATAACAGTTTTACTAATGATTGGTTACGGAGATAAAACTCAAAAACAACAGAAAGTACATCACCTATTTCATGAGAAATATCCTAATTTACCGCCCTAAATATCAATAAGCAAAATAGAGAAGTAGTTTCGCGAGCGTGGTCATGTGGGGCAGATAAAAAAGCAGCTGCCAATGCAATGAGTGATGAACTCAAATTAGATGTGATGCTTGAGTTTGAGAAAAACCCACATACAGCGAGTAGACAGGCATCCACTACATTCAATGTTAGCCGTACATCGATAGTAAACATATTAAAAAGAAATAAAATTAATCCCTATAAAATCATACCTACTCAGGAGCTCATAGATTTTGATAAAAATCCCTATTTTTGAGAGAAAATGATGGACATGTTGGATAACAATATCATCCAATTAGAAGACGTTATGTTTTCTGATGAATGTACTTTGTCTCATGCTAATCGGCAAAATCGCCGCTACTGGTCAACGGAAAATACTCACTGGATGAGAGAAGAACATACGAAATACTCTTAAACGGTTAATGTTTGGGCAGGGATTGAAATATTGAATGCATTCCAATTCTTCATACAATAACCTTCACTTTTTTGAATAACCGGATGTGTAAATATTGAAATTTGAATTTGGGACCAGGATATTTGTGACCCTATGTATTTTTTTCAATGTGAAACATCCATAACCTCACGTAAAATCGATTGCTGGCGCGGCGACGGGTCGCTATGCGCAAGCGACTGTGCGGTTCTTTTTTCACTTGTTCGGCGGATACTTATAGTATGTACAGTTGTGTTTACTACAGTTTAGTAACCTAACCTGTGTCACACTGAATGAATGACTCTCAAAAATAATCAAGAATGGAATATGTATGACAGTGATAATTGAGAAAGTGGAGGTAAGCATCCTTCTTCAAAGAAAACAAAATCACACTACGACACCCTGAGAAGTCATCAGTAAGTCAATAATTTGTTTATATTTCATAATTGAAGTGTGCCTTTTTTGTGGTCTGTCTCAGNCTCTCAGTTTGTTTTTTACGTGTGGGAATAAAAAAAACTCATTCGGTGCCAAGTCAGGACTATACGGCAGATGACTCATCAAATCAATATTTTGGGTACTCAAAAATGCTGTTGTTTGAACCAATTGTCGAAGCATTTTTGCCACTCTGACTGAGGTATCTCCAAAACATGCATTTTGAATGCAGCAACCGCTTCTCCAGGTGTCGAAAAACTTTGGCCTCTCAGTTTGTTTTTTACGTGTGGGAATAAAAAAAACTCATTCGGTGCCAAGTCAGGACTATACGGCAGATGACTCATCAAATCAATATTTTGGGTACTCAAAAATGCTGTTGTTTGAACCAATTGTCGAAGCATTTTTGCCACTCTGACTGAGGTATCTCCAAAACATGCATTTTGAATGCAGCAACCGCTTCTCCAGGTGTCGAAAAACTTTGGCCTCTCAGTTTGTTTTTTACGTGTGGGAATAAAAAAAACTCATTCGGTGCCAAGTCAGGACTATACGGCAGATGACTCATCAAATCAATATTTTGGGTACTCAAAAATGCTGTTGTTTGAACCAATTGTCGAAGCATTTTTGCCACTCTGACTGAGGTATCTCCAAAACATGCATTTTGAATGCAGCAACCGCTTCTCCAGGTGTCGAAAAACTTTGGCCTCTCAGTTTGTTTTTTACGTGTGGGAATAAAAAAAACTCATTCGGTGCCAAGTCAGGACTATACGGCAGATGACTCATCAAATCAATATTTTGGGTACTCAAAAATGCTGTTGTTTGAGCCGATGTTTGAGAGCTCGCATTGTCGTGGTGAAGAGTGATCCGTCTTCGGCGGTTGGTTTTCCTAATTTCTTGGAAGACAACTGGCAAACAAATGGTTGTGTACCACCCAGAATTGAGTGTTCTGCGTAGTTCTAGTGGTACGGTTGCGACATGTCCAGTTTTTTCGAAAAAGCAGGCGACCATTTGCTTGGAAGTGCTTTGTGTGCGAACAACTTTTGTTGTATTTGGCTCCTCTTGAAACACCCATACAGTCGACTGCTGTTTACTTTCGGGCTCATATGCGTCAATCCACCATTAATCATCCGTCAGGATGTCATAGACGTGTTTCGAAGCACCGCGATCGTATTTTTGAGCATATCCTTTGACCAATCAACACGAACCTTTTTTTGAGCGATTGACAAATTGTGTGACATTCAACGCACAAAAATTTTTTGTCAATCAAATAATTATGCAATATTGAATGTTTGCTAGTCCCACTGATGCCAAAGATTGTCTTAATCTCACGTTAGGTCACATGACGATCTTGCAATATCAGTTCGCGCACAGCATCAATGGTTTTCGGAACAACAACTGATTTTGGACGAGCTTCACGAAATTCGTCATGGAGTGAACTACGACCACGATTGATTTCACCATACCATCGATAAACACTGGTCCTTGATGAAGCTTCATCGCCAAAAATTGAATTACGTTCATCCATGCACTGTTGCGAATTGAATCCACGTCGAAAGTTGTAAAAAATAATCGCACGAAAATGTTCTTGATTCAATTTCATTTTCGGGCCGAGATGAATTTTTCAAGTTACTGTTAACAACACAAATAGCGCGCATGCGTAGTATCAATAATTCTTATTAAGTAATGAGTTAGTGAAGTCATATATTTTGTATAAACTTTTGAACTCCCTTATTGACTACTCCTTGTTTTTATGAAAATCTTCGTTTCTCGACTGATAACAAGAAGAGCCTGTCTTTTTTTGAATAAAATGTGCGGTTTGTTTGACATTTTCACTCGTAGAACTCAAGTTTGGAATGAATAGATTCTTGTGATTTTCTTTCAAATGTATATTTTATATTTTTTTCTTTCCCTTTTTTCCACACACATAGTTACATTACTTAATGTACCTCCTTTTAACAAGTTGTGTGTGAATTGTTTCACTGTTGGGCAATGGAAGATATACTATTATTATCATCATTATAAATATTCTCAGAAGCATGTCATCAAATACTTGTTATGAACAGAACATCCCTACCCACCCTTACAAAATTTCCAACAAGATATGAGTTCAAAGGCGACCAGTTACTCTCACTCTATTTACAAACACCCCCTTCCCCCGAACCCCTCGTAGAGCAGGTGAACTGGATAGCTAGTGGCATTACAAAATTTCAAAAAGGATTATTGTGCAAACAGTTTCGTTAGGGAGGATTACGCCCTACGTACCAAATACCTGGCGATCTATTAAACGGGACTGGAAACTTTCGCGGAAAACGCCAATGAAGTTTTCTTTCGCCTAATCCTAAATTAATTGGATAACTTTGACCTGGAACCTGGCCCGGAGAATGGGGTATTTGTGTGTTTGATGCGAGGGCAAATCACGGGGGTGGGATGGGGTTGGTTTTAATTCGGTCGAGAAATCACTCAGGTATATGTCCGAGTAGCTGCTGTCCGGTTGTGTCTTTTTTGGGGTCCTATCTGTACACAGTGTAGTATAGATTTGTAGTGCCCTACGAATAAAAATTAAATTGAACTGAAGAACATCGAACTACAATTGGTAACTAGTTGATATTCAACAAATTAGTTGAAATACTTCAATAGTCTGCTGCCGAACTAGATAAAACTGCTCCTAACATGATAATTATTCCGGAGATTATAATTCTCAATAGTCTAAGATCCGAACCTAAATCGACCTTCATCGAGCAAATAATAGAATGAAATATATTTTATAATGAATTTAGTATATTAGAAAATATGTTGAAAATGGGTTCGCTAAAAAAATCCTGGACAGACTATTTTTAATTATTTTTTGAAAAATGATTTTTAATTAAATTTTGCAACATCAAGATAATAAGAAAATTTTTGTCCTTACTTGAAGTATAAAACGTATAGAATGTGCAGCCGTTGGGTTGTCTATTATTTACCTGGGCGAACTACTGGTTTGTCAGGTATAAACAGGTATATCGATGCCAGTTACTTTCACTGATTAGATAATAAAAAAAATGTATATCATCATAAGCGCTGTTTCATTGCGAACACGTTGATATAGGGTTGTCTCCAGAAAATTCGGTCCTATTAGGGGTTTGCGAACTTTAAAGATTTGAATTTCAATGCGCGTGGAAATGTGTGACAGAGAGATCCGAGGTAAGTATACTGTGTAATAATAAAGGACCCAACATCGTAGTCGCCTCGAATGGCATTTAGATGATTTTTTAAAACCAACAGGTTTCATCGGAGATCAAACTCCTTTGAAAATCCAGGACATCGTCGAAATGGAAGAGAAGGAGGAAGAATCTAATGAATCAGAAGAATTCGAGTGCGACAATGATACTTCTGATGAATCAGATATAGAATAAAGAATATTTATTTTTCATTAATATAATTTTTGTATTTATGCTGTTCTGTAATAAAAATTTTTAAACTTAATACAAGATGTTCAGTCTATCTTTTTATTAACTTCATTTAATTAATGCTATATTGTTTTATATTTTAGTATTATATCAAATATATTTGATTATTATGTAATTAATTATATTTTTTGCAACTCAAATGTCAGTTGCTCCAAAATAACGCGCACTGTTTACTATTTGGAGGGTGGTAGAGGTACCTCTACCCTCTATAGTTTACCTACCGAGCGAGGCGACTACGATGTTGGGTCCTTTATTATTACACAGTACACTTACCTCGGATCTCTCTGTCACACATTTTCACGCCCATTGAAATCCAAATCTTAAAGTTCGCAAACCCCTAATAGGACCGAATTTTCTGGAGACAACCCTAAATCATCGTGTTCGTAATGAAACAGCGCTTATGATGATATAAATTTTTTTTCATTATCTTATCTAGTGAAAGTAACTGGCATCGATATACCTGTCTATATCTGACAAACCAGTAGTTCGCCCAGGTAAATAATAGATAACCCAACGGCTATACGTTTTATGCTTTAAGTAAGGAAAACAATTTTCTTCTACTATAACTGATATCCTGATATGAATTCAGAATTGTATACTTGGTTTCGGACGAGAATATGCTTCGTGAAAATTCTCATGATTCTGATTTAGATGCATTAAACATCCCTGCCTTCTCAAAAATCGATATCAATACTGCTTCAAAAAAATTAAGAAATAAACTCACGGCAGGCGTTGACAATGTTCCTAGTCTTGTGATAAAGGAGTGTATCGGCGTTCTCTCTATACCTCTAATAGGCATATTCAACTCGATTTTATCAACTTGTGCCTTCCCTGAGCAGTGGAAAACGGCTCGAATTTGTCAGATATTAAAAAGGCGACTCTAGCGATATCACAAACTACAGAGCAATTTCAATTTTATGTAACTTTTCCAAACTCTTCGAGATATGGGTGCAAAATGTTATGTACTCCCATATTCAGAAAATTATTTCTCCTACTCAGCATGATTTCGTACAACAAAGATCATGTATGACATATCTTGCATGTTTAAATCAATATCTCTGTACGTACCTGGACAAGCAAAAACAAGTCGATGTTGTTTATTTAGACTTTCAAAAAGCCTGCGATCAAATAGACCATTACGTTCTTTTCAGCAAATTGACAAAATTGGGACTCTAATCAACTACTCATTCTAATTGAATCATATATAGTTAACAGAAAACAATTCGTCGAATATAATTCTTTCAAATCGGCCCAGTACGTAGTTACATCTGGGGTACCACAAGGTTCTAATCTTGGACCTCTTCAATTTTCGATTTTTATTAATGACTTGGCTACCTCTTTGAATATTCGTAGCCTATTATTTGCAGACGACCTGAAGCTATATTATACAATCGACGACATTGCTGACTACCAACGTGCAGAACATGAATTACATGTAATCAAACTTTGGTGTATAAAGTCAGAGTATTTGCGTTGAAGTTCTGGATCCTTTTGGAATCGCCTTTCTTAGGCAGTTGAATAAGATTCTCCGAGATTTTGAATTTTATCATTGAAAGAAAGCCTAACGATGTATTGACCAGATTTATCTCGAGTATTGTGAAGTGAATAATGAACTTCACATGATGAAATTTTCGAGGAGGAAATTTTTTCGTTTTCCCAGAAGCGAGTGAGATCAGATTCAAGTGGCGCTACATGTAAAACTAAGTTACAAGTTATGCGTCTAGTGGCGACAGGATTTTTAATTTCACCTACGATTCACCTAGTTGAGTTTTTTGAAGAACCGCATCTGGATGGCCTTTCAATGCGATTTGGCCTATGCTATGTAATTTGTAGAACAATTTTACCTCAATAAGAGCATCAATTCCAGAAGGATTGAAGAATTCTGGATCAGCTAAGGGAATGTTTTCAGGAATCTCAAGTAGAGATTGATTAATACGAATGGATTGCATTTAAGTGCTTATTTGAGGCACAATGAGAAATTCGACACCTTTTGCAAATTTATTGTGACGAGTTTTCATTGTTGCATGAGTAGATTGTTTTATGTTAGTTGAGATATCATCAAGACCGGAAACTGCAATGTTTACTGTTTTACGATCGAGATTTGAAAAACTTGCAACAGTCTCTGCTTGCGTCCGAGAATACTCTACAAGTTTTAGATTTTCCATACTTATTGACGATATCTACGATTACAGTAGCTAGACCTGCTTCCAAAGAAACCTGCACGTGCATATTCACACTTAAAGAAACAATATCTCAACATGTAGGTGTACTAGAGTTGAAAAATGAAAACTATTTGTTCTCAACAGCAAATTGGATTTAGCGAAAGTCATTTTTTTGTGGTGGAAAATCAGTTTTTTTTCGACCTTTTTGGGTATTTGTTACCTTCCACAATCTGAAAAATATAAAAATTATACTGGAGAACTTTGTATAAGTGAGAAAGGGCAAAGTTTTTAGTTTACCTCGATAAGTTACTGCGTAGAGATCAAAGTAAATTTTTCAGCCCTTTAAGAACAATAGAATTCATGATCAATTTCTTAGTACCAAGAAGTAAAAGTCGACACAATCTGAAATTGTATTGCGAAGCATCACGCACAAATATTATGCTACGATCACCATTGAATTTTATGTGCAGTAGCTTCAATAAAATCTGTAAACACTGTGATATTCATTTTGACTCTCTGAACGCCTTGGTATTTTGTATCCATAATAACTTGTAATAATACTGTAAATAACTTTAGTGTCAATACTGTAACATTGCATGATTTGTAACTTTTTGTGTTATATACTCAATTTTTCATTCCTCTTTGAAATTCTACTCATACGAATATTTTATATATACTTTGTTCTAGCATTTACTTTTATACATCCCTATATTCCATTATTTTCAATATTTATTTCATAAATACTCTGTTATAATAGCATTTCCTGTAACTGGGCACTCCTGTTGCAAATAAATCGCTTATTTTTTGTTATGACACTTTTGCAAGACAGATTACACACATAATCCATTCCCAAAATCTCACAATTTGTCACATCAAAGTATGAAAATCATCCCTAGACTGATGGAAGTTAATGTCGCAACTCAGTACTCGCTTTGCTTATTACGAGGAGAGGATTTATCGCTGTTTCACCCAAACTTCATTCATCCAAATTATAGAAGAACTCATTTAAAAACCTAATTAAATATTCATTATGGAAAAAACGAGAAAAATACGCTCAGGAATGAACTAACATTAAATAGTTGAAAAAATATATAAAAGAATCACCAAAAACTTACATTATACTGTTACCCAGCATTCTACATTTGCCATACAACCGTTTCTGAAGAGGGATCAAGGGTACTGAATACTCAACACTTTCTCCTTGTGATCTTGACGTTTCAAAATATGTAGTATTTATAAAGATTCATATGCCGAGGTTGCAAATTTGCTCGAGTCACCGTACTAATATAAAATGCTTAATACGCACCCGTGCAACGTTGCGTATTTGGAGATTGTTTTATATTTCTATATGCTGTAATCGTATCAATTTTGATGTCTATGAACTTGGAATATCAAAAGATGAAATTGTGGATACTGAGTGTTTTTGTTTTAAAATATTGAAGATGAGGTTGAAACATCTTTCAATTCATGTATTTGCTTGAATGAATTGAAATTATTTCATTACTATTTTCCATATTTGACTATACCTTCACTTGGTGAAATATGAAAAATTCGTTCAGAGAGGCATTTCCTGCCTGAATTCTGAAACATCCTAGCACATTGTGATCCAACAGAATATTATGGAGTACCCGCTGTAAGATTCAATCACATGAAAATTAGTTCATTGGAACCACTACCCTGATCTGATGAATTTTTCAATCACACTTGTATTCATACATGCAAGATGGGTTGGAGCCTTCCAACTTCGATTCATGGTGGTTGAATCCCCTGTTTTGCTGTACTCTTCAAGGCAAAAACCAATCATGGGAGACCAATTTCCAAGCGTTATTTCCAAAGAATGTACAAAAATTATTGGTTTCCATCACATATACACTATACCTCACCATCCAAGTTCAAATTGAATGATGAAGAGATGTCACAGAACAATAAAATTCACACTTGAATTCTGAACTGTTCAAAAGTGGTGCAAACATATTCCTGCTGTGTTGTATGGTATCAGAGTTTATTCAATAGAGAAGGCTGTTGGTTAAGGTAGGGCTCAAATACTCTAAGACCCTACAGTATTTGTACAAATCCATATGATTATCAGTAAACCCCAACCTTCAAAAATCACGTGTATAACAGCTGTTGTACTACTGCTTTGTAGGAAAGAACTTTCTAAGTGAAGCAACTTTTGTTTAGTTTGAAGGTGTTTGAAAAACTTTTCGAATTTTGTTTCAAAATATTGATTTTCTCAATACGTGTGCATCTGTCCTCGATGATTATTTTGATTTTTGTTATAGTATTAGTAGATGAGGTGCTTTCTCCGTTTGAAGCTTAACCATGGGACGAAGTTATCACTAGTTAACAAATATGACTTCTAGACGAAGATATCGTTTATGTAGTGGACCCATGATGGAATTTTTCAAGTTACAAGCACACTGTTGTTTGAGTTCAAATATTTCTGCACTGATGAGAGGTATTTTCTCAGAACCGATCTATAGGTCATCTACTCGATCAATTTCAGAGAGGGCCAATGTTCATCGGTGTATCGGGCAGAAAGTAGTTGTTTTTTGAGCAGCACGCACTGTGAGGGATCGTTGGGAGAGATGAGTGATGAATATTCCAAGCACCATTTCCAAATAGCACTGATAGCACTGATGAGACATAGCACTGATGAGACATATGTCAAGGAGAAACAGCACATTCTGGTGCTGGTATTTTATCAGCACCATGTTCCGGTATTATCTTTTCTCATTCCTTGCCTTTCTTCTATATTCTTCATCCTCTGCCTTTTTTATTTCTATTTTCCAGTTCTTACTTTTTTTTTCTGTTTCTGCCTACTTTCTTGTTCTCCCAATTTTTTGTTTCCTTTAATTTTTGCTGCTCAAGTTGTTGAGTGTCTCATCATTCTTCATTTACTTTGAAGTGACGATGAATTTCATCAGTTCGGACTTCCATTGTCTAATAATATATAAAATAATTCGAAATCCAATCCAAACTGATGAAATTTCTTTATTAATTTCAATTTTTTCTTCATTTTCCATCCTCTGTTCATTTTTTTCTATTTTTCAAGTTTTATTCCCTTTCATTTTTGTTTTTTTTACTGTTTTCATCCACAATGTTTTTCTCTATCTCAAACCTCTCTTCGCTTAAGGGAAATGTGAGCAGACTATGGACAAGAAATTATAGTTCCGCTATTTTTTGTTGTGGGCAATGGTGAGAGTTGTCAGGGATATACTTCAAAGTTCTTGTATTCTTTCTATATACATCAAATTCTAGACTCTCATCGATATTATTTTTTTTTCACTGGACTTCAAAGGGGGAACCGGCTCCATAAAACAAAAACTGTTTTTTTTTTCGGCTGGGAAAGTGATGGCGACTGTTTCTTTGGATAGTCATGGAGTCATTTTAATCGAAAATCTTAGAAAAACCAATACAGGTGCAGAAAAAGAAAATTCTGTTTGACCAAGACAACGCACCTTCTCACACCTTAACGTTTGTAATGGTGAAAATCCACGAGCTACGGTTTGAAATGCTTGATCATCCACCTTACTAACAAGATCTAACCCCAAGAGAATTCATTTCCTTTCCACAGAGAAAAACGCCGAGTACTATTTGGACGAGTTACAGAGATGAGAGTGTCGCTGAGAGAAGTGTGTAGAGTTAAAAGGAGACGGTTGAAAAATGTGGAAGAAAATTGAAAAAATGTCTTGTATCTTTGTAAGGTCAAAAACTTTTTGGACACTCCTCGTACCTGCGTTTTCTTATATTGATCATAGTCTACAATTATTGAACACCCTGTAAATATGTTCTTCGGCGCTAATAAGCAAATTACCTCTGGGGAATTGTTCAGGCTGTTGTACGTTGCATTGTGCATACTCCTCCATGTTTCAGTTGAACATAAAGTGGATCATATCTCCTCGAACCCAACTAACCAGCAAAAACCATGACTATCTCACCATCCCGGTCATGCATCACCCACACTTTCTATTATCTCTATCTGTCCGTGCACACCTGGTGGAATCAGTGATTCAGAATAATATGCCCCCGTCCTTAGCATGAACAGCATTCGTTTTTCATAATTGGGCCATAAATTCGGGGAATCCCATAATCGCCGGACGGCACGAAGTTCTTCATGGAGCAGATAGTGTGTCAGGTGATCTATTTCACAGACAAAACGTTTGGGAAAGGGATATACATCATAATCCGTTACAGAATTTCAATTGACCGATTTACCAGTCAAACGGACTCGGGTCTAATTTGATTTAGTACATTAATTTTGGCGTAACTTTGAATTATGTCTTGTAGTTTGTAGTGGATACAAGACAAGATGCTGCCGGACTCCTAGTTTCATTACTCATCACCAAGCAAATGAAGCACTCAAGTGTACATCCCACGAGTTATAATGATCTCTCTTAGTGAACACGCAAATTCCTTGAAGGCAGAGTTTAATACTATGTTAGTTGTTATTGTCTGAAATAGATTTGTTCAACTGTTGAGTTCATGTACTACCCCGCCTGATGACTGACGTTTGTGGTTCAAAAGAGTTGATTCAAATTATATCTAAGAAGTTGCTTGCATAGCTTTTGTAACAAATATTCCAATTTTCACATCCCAAATGAAGCTATTTTTTGTCAAACATTAGAGAAGATTCTTGTTTCTTGTAGGTACGCTTTTTATTGCACGATTATCACCTGAAAAATCCGGGTAAGAAAACGTTTATAATTTGTTATCTAAATTAATGGAAGAAATGCAAAACTATTACAGAAGATGTATTTTAGCTTATTTGACACAAAAATCAGAAACCTACAGATCTCCTACATTGTGGAAAAGTGTAATGAAACGTAACACGTGAGGGGAGAAAAATGTAAACATTACCACGTTCCCAAAGGTTGTCGCATTTATTTCTAGGGTCATCAACACCCTAGTGAACAGAGTTTGGGAATATGTGAAAAAAGGTGCGTCGACGACGAAATGAAACACCTAACAGTATTAATAATAATACGGTATTGACGAGACACCGTTGTTGCCCTACGCTCCGGGGGATATTGAATCCCTTGTATGGAACGAGAAGTGCCGAATTTATTGGAAATATTTGTTCCCCACCCTCAGGCTCATACAAGCTAATAAGCCTGATGTAGTCCTTGTCGATCAACAGAGCGAAACGATATTTGTCGTGGAGTTTTCAGCTCCTGGCGAGACATATATCGTCAGAAAAGAGGAGGCAAAATGGATAAAATATCGAGATTCTCTATTCGAACTCCGCAGCCTTTATCCAATTCTGATTATTGGAGTCCTTTGTTGTATGATGCTCTCTCTACTTTCGAATCTCAAAATCATACCGGCTTGCCGCACTGAGACAGAAATCTTAGCCGCACAGATGCAGAAGGCTGTCATTCTTGGCTCACTGCGCTTGCTTACGGCACATGATTCTTGGACCCAATGATCACTTACCCCACGGTGTGGGGAGTGGTCAGTAGTTGATAATGCTGGCGCGCCTTCAGGAATATACCGGGAATTCGGGGGATAAGGCCTGATCAGCGCACACTACGGTGGAAAAAAAAATTATTTCCCGTTGACAGGTAAATGAAAGGGAATTGTCAAGCCTAATTCTGAAGTCATTAACAGTGTTTACGGTTCACCTTATCATATTATTTTTTGAGTTTAGTATTATTTTTGTTTTTTTTTTACCTTTCCTAAATGCATAGGTTGAGTGAGGAAATTTTCACTTTTATTTTTTGGGTATTATTATTTTTTTTCCCTGTAACCACACGGGATTCTTTCACCGCGCAAATGCAGTTGGGGAAAACTCAGACATGCGCGAAGAGAAGCAGAAGGAATACGGCCATTTTTCGCTCCGCAAATTGGTACTCCGCTTAAAAAGTATTTTTCCCGCATTTTGTGATTAGCTATATGATTGCTATATGTGTAAAATCGAAACTCTAGAGTGTTGTGCAGCAGAAGAACACACATTCGAAGCCTTGTGGACATCCTATCCGTCGACAGAACAACAGGTGAGTGGACCCAACTGTTCGTCGTCATTTTGCATTGATTGGTGGTGATCTCCCTGGTCCTTTAATTCTTATTATTCTTATAATTGAATGAACCAGCGCCATTAAAGATTTCACAAACAGTATTCAGAAAATAAAATATGAATTTGAGATAAGGTAGTCACATACATTAATTTACAATTAAAAATTCGAAAAGCGAATAAAAACAGTTCTCCAATAAAAAAATGTTCAAAGTCTTTTTTGAAATGTCTCATATTTTTATGCTGTTTAATGATATCTGGGAGTTTCTTACAAATCGTGGCCCTTTGTACTGGGGAGCAAAATATGCAGAATTCACTTTCGCAAATGGAATATATGATGTGTTTATTTCTTGTATTATATCCATGAATATCTTCATTCAATTCGAACAACGACCTATTTCCAAAAATATTAACAGCTATATCAAAAATTTATATACATGGAAGAGGTAAAATTCCGTACATTTTGAAAATAGGTTTACATGAGTCTCAAGATGAAATATGTACTAAAGTACACAATATGCGTTTTTGACAGATGGAAGCATCCGATGCTGAGGTGGAATTTTCCCAGAGACATATAGCATACATAGGCTTTCAATCAATTTGGGTGTAGTAAATTGCCAGTACCTGTGCCTCATTGAGAACAATTCGATTCAGAAGAAGAAAATTCAGGAAATTCAATTTCCCATTAGCTTATTACAGTGGGTTTTTCAACTCAAAAGTTCATCTGAATATGCCCCAAGAAATCTGACACATTCTTGAGTGTTTGTCAAAATTGCCTGATTTGCTCTAAAATCAAGATTTTGTATTGGCTACTGACGATTTCAGAACCGTACTTCCTCTGTTTTTTTCGTATTGAACAATAAAGAACGTTCATTGAAGAAATTTGATATATCATTCATCACATCACTACAATTAGCATTTAGTAAATCAGTGTCAGGTGAAGACAAAACCAAAAATAAATCATCTGCATAGGCAAAGTGATGACAACTTTTTAAAATGCAGTCAATTTGATTATTGTACAAAATAAACAACACAGGTCCCAAGCCGGAACCTTATGCGACACCCATATCAACATCGAGACATTTTCTATTATATTTTGTATCATTATAGTTTATTCGTATAGATACATATTGTTTCCTGTCCACCAGAAATGATTAGTGAGAGACGGCTCAAACCATATAGTTCTAACAATTCTAATAGTAATTTCACAAACGACACCTAAACGTTTTGATCTACATAAACTTTATTGAAAAAATATATCACAACATGTTTCGCTAAACATTAGCTTTTTCAAGTGATTAATACATCAAATTATCCTTACATTCATATTATCTATAATTTTGATTATCTACCTTATCAATGGGAAAAACGTCTCGAATCGCTTTTGTGTAGACTTTCTTGGCAAGTATTTTGTTTATTAATTCGGCTTTAAACCCACTGTTTACCGCAATTTGCTTGATGATATTGAGTTCTTTATCAAAATTATCAATTGAAAGAGGAACATTGACTAATCTGTGAATCATGCTATTATAAGCTGCTACTTTGTGATGAAATTACTATGGTCTTCATCAAGTAACGGCCGAATCAATCAGAAAATTCTAATAGTTTTCCGTGGTTTACACATTCAAACGCTCGGCTTAAATCGCAGAAGATTGCTACATTCATCAGCAGCAATATGTTCGATTATTTGGTTAAAAAAAAATTATACAGCGGTTGATGTCGATTTTCCGCCCTGGAATCCATGTTGTTTATCAAATAAAATCTCCGCATTGCTTCGCAATGAAACTCCAAAGACGGTCGAGAAAAGCATATTCAAATAACCTGTGGGTTGGGCAACCTATCGGGCGCGTTCCCAGGTGGCGGATAGTGGAACGGCCCTGTCCGGGAAGCCAATGTGGAGGTGTAAGGAATCGTGCCGACAACTGAATGGCCGCAGGGTGATATGCGGTTACCAACGTTCCACTTGGGGAACTGGGCAGAACCTCATTGCAATCAGCCTACCTCTGGTAATGCAGGGCTCTATCAGAGGTGACAAACTCTTCCCTTGCTACTCATGGGAACACACATGAATGAAACAAACACAAACACAGAAACAACAAAAACAAAGACCAATTCCGAGGCTGGACAGAAGTGCTCACCTCAATCTGAGGCGGTGGCTGGGGATGAACAGAAATGTCCACCCAAATCTAATGCTTGGAAAGAGGCTGGACATAGCGGATCACCTCCAACAGCAAGGGCACTTCCTGCAGCGGGGCCAAGAGCTCCGCCTTGAATAAAGGCAAGGAACCGGCTGCCCCTGCAGAAAAGATCCCTCACTTGTGCACCTCCATGGAGGGAATCCCAAGAAGATTGAAGAAGCCACGCAATGACAGTTATATCGCTGCATTTTCCAGAACCTTCGCGGAGGCAACCGTGAGACACCTCAAGGTTGCCAAAGAGACTGTGTGTGTTCGGAGAGTCTTGGCCTACACCTGCCGGTATGAAGGAGATGTATCTCAGAGACCTGTCAACCTTCCTGGGAAGAACAGAAAGGACGATGACCTAGGAGGACAACTCCTAGGAAGGATGTACAATGGGACACATGTGACCTAAGTGCTGTGAGTCTACACCTACCCTACTTACTCTACAGATACAGAACTTCATCAGAAAGAGGAAGACAGTATATTCACAAAAGATCTGGCACCACGGCTGAATCCGGAAACAAAACATTCAGAGACATTATTTGCTGATAGTGGTGAAAACATCACAAATTTCAGGAGACACGGTGGCTGGAAGTCTACTAATATTGCTGAAAGATTCAAAAATAATTCAGACACAAACAAAATGTGAAACGAAAACTGTACCTTCTAGTTCTGACTCCAACAAAAGGCATTTAAACATATTAAGCATTTCAAACACATTGAATCCATTTATTATCAGCATTAGCTCGAATTTTCATATGAATACTAACACAAATTGAAATTAGATTGTTTTCTCTTTTTTTATCCTCAATGATATCAGTACTTCCAAAACAATTCATGAAATTATAAAACNTTTTATTTGTAATTTAATATAATAACAACACTTCCGAAATACAATTCATGAAATTATAAAACAACAACAAAAATTAATTGGCGCTCCGGGGCGACGTCATTGATTCCAGTCACACATTTCCTTTTTTAGCTGCAGAAAAACCCGCAAAAACCTGCAGCACCACATTATCTAGAGATCTTAATTTCGTATTCTAAAAACACTTTATTGTGTGATTTTCACTAGACAGTTTTACAAAAACGCAACACGTGTTTCGCCGCACAATGGCTTCCTCGGGCGTGTCTTAATAACTAATTCTACACATTAAATGCTATATATACCTTATTCTACCCTTTGAAGTACCTGATTTTTTACCTAAGTTTGTAATGAATTTAATTACCTGAGCTTATGTTCCGTTTTCCACATTTGAAAAAATATTCAGTAACGGAGAGTTATTTAACTCTAATTGATCATTCAGTAAATTACCCGAATTCCTGAATCTATTGATTTCTAAACATTCTAGAAGATTCTCTTATAAATGTAACCCATCGTATTCCTGATTGAACTCATGTCCTTCTGCTAATAGGTGGTTTGCAAATGTGGAATTGGTCTTTCTATTAATAAAACTGCTTCTATGCTCTTTGATTATTTGGGAAAATGTTATTCCAGTTTGGCCAATATACAGTTTTGGACAAGAGCCACAAGTCAGCTTATATACTCCTGATCTATCCAACAACGAAGTTTTGTCTTTATTGTTTTTAATGAATTTACTTAGATTATTATTCGTTCTGTAAGCCACGTTTACGCCTCTTTTCTTCAAAAAACGGGCGATATTCCTGGTTGGTTCACCCAAATATGCCAATGTCCTATAACTGACGTTATCGCATCTTGAATATGGGTAGACCAAGTCCATGGCTTGCTTTTGAAGTTTTTTCGTAAGAATGGCGTTTATAATATCTACTTTGTACCCGTTGTTAACCGCGATTTGTTTGATCAAATTCAGCTCTTTCTGGAACTCCCTTTCAGACAGTGGAATATTCAATAATCTGATAAGCATACTATTGAATGCAGCAACTTTATGTTGGAAAGGGTGTGTGGAGGAATTATATATGATAATATGTGTACGATGGTTTGTGAAAAATTGCAAATTCATGTTTATTGTTATTTTTCGTAATGATTAAGTCAAGGTAATTTATTGAAGTATTCACACCCCTCTTCATGGTGAATTTTATTGACGGGTGGATGGAATTGGCATATTCAATGAACTTGCCTAATTGCCTATCGATACCAGTAAAACATACTAAGATATCATCTACGTATGCAGAAGGACATGAGTTCAATCAGGAATACGATGTGTTACATTTAGAAGAGAAGAGTTCGAAACTCAATCTTCTAGAATGTTTAGAAATCAATAGATTCAGGAATTCGGGTAATTTACTGAATGATCAATTAGAGTTAAATAACTCTCCGTTACTGAATATAAGATGCTGCCGGACTCCTAGTTTCATTACTCATCACCAAGCAAATGAAGCACTCAAGTGTACATCCCACGAGTTATAATGATCTCTCTTAGTGAACACGCAAATTCCTTGAAGGCAGAGTTTAATACTATGTTAGTTGTTATTGTCTGAAATAGATTTGTTCAACTGTTGAGTTCATGTACTACCCCGCCTGATGACTGACGTTTGTGGTTCAAAAGAGTTGATTCAAATTATATCTAAGAAGTTGCTTGCATAGCTTTTGTAACAAATATTCCAATTTTCACATCCCAAATGAAGCTATTTTTTGTCAAACATTAGAGAAGATTCTTGTTTCTTGTAGGTACGCTTTTTATTGCACGATTATCACCTGAAAAATCCGGGTAAGAAAACGTTTATAATTTGTTATCTAAATTAATGGAAGAAATGCAAAACTATTACAGAAGATGTATTTTAGCTTATTTGACACAAAAATCAGAAACCTATAGATCTCCTACATTGTCGAAAAGTGTATTGAAACGTAACACGTGAGTGGAGAAAAATGTAAACATTACCACGTTCCCAAAGGTTGTCGCATTTCTTTCTAGGGTCATCAACACCCTAGTGAACAGAGTTTGGGAATATGTGAAGAAAGGTGCGTCGACGACGAAATGAAACACCTAACAGTAATAATAATAATAATAATACGGTATTGACGAGACACCGTTGTTGCCCTACGCTCCGGGGAATATTAAATCCCTTGTGTGGAACGAGAAGTGCCGAATTTATTGGAACTATTCGTTCCCTACCCTCAGGCTCATGCAAGCTAATAAGCCTGATGTAGTCCTTGTCGATCAACAGAGCGAAACGATATTTGTCGTGGAGTTTTCAGCTCCTGGCGAGACAAATATCGTCAGAAAAGAGGAGGCAAAATGGATAAAATATCGAGATTTTCTCTTCGAACTCCGCAGACTCTATCCAGACCACTCTGTCAAGATGGTTGTTCGGATTATTGGAGTTCTTTGTAGAATGATGCTCTCTCTACTCTCGAATCATAAAATCATACCGGCTTGCCGCACTGAGACAGAAATCTTAGCCGCACAGATGCAGAAGGCTATCATTCTTGGCTCACTGTGCTTGCTCACGGCACATGATTCTTGGACCCAATGATCACTTACTCCACGGTGTGGGGAGTGGTCATCAGTTGATAATGCTGGCGCGCCCTCTCGAATGTACCGGGAATTCGGGGGATAGGGCCTGACCACCGCACACTACGGTGGAAAAAAAATCTTTATTTCCCGTTGACAGTTATATGAATGGGAATTGTCAAGCCTAATTCTGAAGTCATTAACAGTATTCAGAAAATAAAATATGAATTTGAGATAAGGTAGTCACATACATAGTTACTGAATGATCAATTAGAGTTAAATAACTCTCCGTTACTGAATATTTTTTCGAATGTGGAAAACGGAACATAAGCTCAGGTAATTAAATTCATTACAAACTTAGGTAAAAAATCAGGTACTTGAAATTCAGGTACCTCAAATTGTAGAATAGGGTATATATAGCATTTAATGTGTAGAATTAGTAATTAAGACACGCCCGAGGAAGCCATTGTATGGCGAAACATGTGTTGCGTTTTTGTAAAACTATCTAGTGAAAATCACACAATGAAGTGTTTTTAGAATACGTTAGTTATGGATTTTCATCAAGTATCGGATGATTCCATCATAGATCTTAATTTCATATACTACACCTCACGATTAGCTCTTCAGGTGTAGTTTATGAAATTACTATGGATCTTCATCAAGTAACGGCCGAATCAATCATAAAATTAAAGATTTTGATCTGCCAATGTCCTTTCTTTCATAAAACAAAATGTAGGGTGTCTCCAGAGGCTCCAATAAATTCGAATTTCAATATCAAATACAAATAGGAATTATAATNAATATTGCTTCAAAAAAATATAATAAAGTAATGTGTCTCATTGATTTGTTATTCTACACGATTTCCAAAAAAAAAAAAAGGGAACATAACACATACGTTTTTGGTCTCGCAGACTTTCAGATTTTTCTTCATTTCTCCGGAAAACCGTATTTTCTGTACCATTTTCTCAATACGTACGTACGCATACTTTTTAAAATCGCTCTACTACATTGGCAATCAAAAAATTTTGTAGTGCTTTCAGCAAATGTCAATTAAGTAAAATTTCTCTCAAGACGGTCGACCGTCAGACGAATACTAATCTCCGCATGAGTCGACGGCAATGAAATGAATTTTTCAAGGAAATACACGGCTGAGCACATTTCTTTTCGATTAAGAGAAGAGATGTCTCCATTCCTTCCTCACTTGGCAGCCCATTGCCTTAATTCTATGCTCCGCCCTTATAACTTCGGATTTACGATGCTTTATCTTGATTGTTTCATTTCACTGGCTGCTTCTCGACAAGAAACAACTTTTTTCATGGCTCTGTACTCGCATCAGTGGTTAGGATGAATTACTTAGAACTGAGAGTGAATTTGGAATCAAATTTCAATGTTTTATGGAATGTCATCAAACATTTCGTGAATTAAATAGTTTTTGGGTCATGATACCACATTATTGCAAGTGGACTGTAGAAACACTAAGGTAATTATTCGAATTCAGCAGGCTACTTACTTTTGATTGGCAATTTTTTTTATGTTGATATACTCGTCTCGAACATATGTTCACAATTTCAGCTGTTTAGTATAATTGTTTTTCTGTTGTCAAAAAAAATGTATCAAAGAATTTGCATCAAATTTGGTGTGAAGAAATAAACTGAGTCCCTAAAAACACTTGAGATATTTTTTTATAATTTTCATTTTTGATCACTATGAAATTCAATATGTATTGTTGTAAATCATGCCCGAAAGAAAATAACGCGGACCGCCACTGGTGACCATAAACCAAACGTGACGTAGCTAGGAGAGAGCGAATGCACAATGATCCCTGCCGCTCTAGAATCAGCGAGAATAATGCTGGCGATGTCGATGGAACTCAGGCAAAATTTCTACGGCATTCGATAACGATATTTAAACGCTAGCTACGAGTATATCGACACAGTCAAATGGACGTTACAGTGCGGTACCTGAAGTGATCTAGTAAGGCGATAGACATAATAGTTGAAGTGTTTGTTGTATTTAATAATAATATTTATTGATTTCTTTAGGACATCATAATATGCATNATTATAATATATAACACACTTATATTACCACATTTTACATTTTGTGCAGAGATTGTTGATGAGTGATAGCTTATAATCAGTTGATAAGATCATATATTTTGTTTTGGAGGTGTTGAGTTTCAGTTTATTGCGATTCATGTACTTGAAAACATTTCTTAGTGCATTATTTTTTTTGATTAGCTACTGTTTCTATATTATCTCCTGAAATTCATAACAAAGTATCGTCTGCAAAAAGGTTCATGGAATCACAAGCATGGATGTTATCTATATCATTCAGGTAAATCAAAAATAATATAGGCACCAAAACACTCCCCTGAGGTACCCTAAAAACGACATCGCGAGATGATGACACTGAATCCTTCATTTTGGTCACCTCTTTGCGTTGTGATACATAATCAGTCAGCCATAACAAGACAGTTTCCCTGATACCAATACTTTGCAGTTTATTCAATAATATGTGGCGATCAATTGTCTCAAAAGCTCTTTTAAGATCTAAAAAGCGGCTATAATATAATGTCCCTTATCTATTGATTCTTTCCATTTTGATAATGTGACTTGTAATGCAGATAAGTTGCTGTGGATATTGGGATATCGGTGGACTCGTGTCATGCAATTTCGCTCGAAAATTGTTGAACAACTCCAACTGCGATACAGATTTGCTTGAAAAGGTCAAAACCGGTGACTTATCATGAGTACATGATCATAACATCGATATTAAAGTCCACTCGTCTCAATGGAAAAGCCCAGGAGAGCTAAGACCAAAAAAAGCACGTTAAGTTCGTAATATTTTTCGGCAAAAATAACACCATAATCATGTCTCAGCCACCGTTTTCACCATATTTGATCCCTTGCGATTTTTTTCAGTTCCCAATATCAAATGAATCTCTTGTGAAAAAAATGATAAGCAGTTATAGCAGTGTTGATATCATTTTCTGGCTCAGCTGAATAATAATTCCATCTAAATCAAGTGCACTTTCCAATCCCCAGAAATGCAATACTCTCCTCAACGCCAAATTGGCGTCATCAGGGTATGAATATTGCATTTCTCGTGATTGGAAAAAGTACTTGTTGTAGATTTATTCTGAGCCAGAAGTTGTTTTTATTTATATGAAATATTCAATCATTTGATTAGTCAAAAATCAAAAATTTCATCTCTTGAAAAATATAGACTTCATCCTATATCTAGACTTCATCCAAAAAGTTTAACATTTGAATAAAATTCCTGATCCTGGTTGAATTTCAACCTACTCGGCTGAAAAGCCGGGCCTAAGAAGGAAAACACGTTTTTTTTTATTCAAAATCTCTTGAGCAGGTCAAAAATCTAAAACAAGAATCAAAAAACTTTCATGAAGGAAGTGAACTCGCAAATCAGTGAAATAAAAGGACGAGAAAATGTTTCAAAAACTCAGTTCCGTAATGAATCAACAGTTTGAAATATGTCAAAATGATACATGTTCAAAATATGTTTCTCGGTTAACTAACTGTCGTACCCCTACGAACGACAACCCTCAGAAGTCGAAACAGTAGCGTTTTCACAAATAGGAACACTGGTTTACGAGAAAATTCAAGGAAGCCGCGTATATGTTGTCCAACAACGCATTTAGTCAAGCTAGCGTAGAGATACGTAACATATGGAAACCTCTTATCAATCGAAAAACGACCAACTCCCGCCAAACGGTACAATGGAAGTCCGAACTGATGAAATATAGTCAAACACTGTTCAGAATCATCAAGACGTTCTTGTTTTCGATCAACAGTGAGCTCCCGCGGCACCCACTTTGAACAGAGCTTTCTCATAGCCGAATGCTCATGTAAAATTGAAACAACGGTATTTTTTCTCATCAAGAAGCAGTGAAAAATTAAAACACGAAATTGTTTGTGTAGTTAGTCACTCTTAGCACAATAACTCACAAATTCATGAGTAGAATATCATGAAATTCCAACAGCTTTCTGTTGAAAGCTAGTACTATCTAAAAAAGTAACTTTTCAACTTATGTAGCATATTAAATATGTATTTCAAAAGTGATATGTGTGATGAACAGTTAAATAAATAAAGAAATATAACAATTTCAGGGTTTTCCACAACTTTCGTCGCCTAAAAGCTAGAGTTCAATGATATAATGTTACTCGTTTGATACAATACAGAATTTTATATCATGAGAGTTTCTCGCATAACACGTTTCTAAGTTCCCGACAACCGATCATTTCGACGAATATTCAGCTACAGAGTTGATCGAATTAGAAAACGAACATCTTCAGAACTTCGAGCAATCATATCGGCCTCTAATTAGGCCGGAGTAACGATATCCATACAAATAACGAACCAAGTTCTAGTAGTTTATTCTATTGAGAAGTGGCAGTCTCTTTGAAGTTCATCCGATGACATCCTTCAGAGTAAGTATTGAACTAATTCACCACATCCTACTGGAATTGAAGGGATGCATTCCTTGGGGAAGTTTATTAGTGTCTCTGTTAGTTCGCCACAAGAATAACAGTGTTTGTTGCCTTCTATTCTCTTTGAAATAGTGAAGCGGGTGTTATATTTGTCGAAAGCCGCGATATTATGAACAGGCTGCTTGATGTAAACGGAATCTTAAGAATTTTCATAGTTCACGAATGTTCATTTGGATAATCAGGAATGATAATGGAGGAGCTGAGGGAGGAAAATGAGTGGTGAAAAAATGAAAATCAATCCCACTCTTGACAAGGTACTTAAATGGATAAAATAATGATAAAAATAAAAATTGAAATTTTCATTTGACCCATACAGGTTTCAAAATTATCAGTACACCAACACTAAATTCAAAAAAGTGAAATGAAATACAGATACATACATCAAGTTACAAAACACAAAACAGATCCAAATTTGATTTGGATTTAGAAGTCCTGTTTAGTTGCCATAAATTCCCCACTGCTTTCTTGAAAGCAATGAATAGATAGATAGATAGATAGATAACTTCATTACCTCATTAGCCACATAAGTGTAGGTTCGTTAGTTACAATCATCGGATACAACCGGATACAATAATTAAAATCTAACATTATATTGAAAAAAATATAAAAAAAGGTTGAATTAATGATATAAAAATGTTAAAGAAACAGTACAATAAACAAGTATTCTCACCCAATACACGATTCACGGTATTCCAGGCTATATATTAATCGAATGATGCGTTTCTGGATCATGAATACCCTGTTCCGTTCTGTAGCTTGTCCCCATGTGGTGATATTATAGCTAATAGCTGAGTAGGCTAAGGCGTAATAGATGTTTAGCAGGGATGATCTGTTCAAGGTTGATTTCAGTGAATTTAGGGCAAAAAACGATTTGTTCAATCTCTGACATACTCTGACATGATTTGACCAGACCACATAAATTTTTCATCAATATAATTGTGCCGAGAAAGGTATTGGTCGGGCTGGTAGTTACCATAAAATTATCTATTTTGATTGATATATTATTGGACAGTGACCTAGGATTTGTGGAAAATTGCATAATTTTAGTTTTTTCCGAATTGAGAATTAGACGGTTATTGTCGCACCACCAAAGAAATTGTTTGACAACATTGTCGGTTTTTATATAAATTTCCTCCAGTGTGTGGCCAGTAATCACCATCGAGGTGTCATCAGCATACATGAACAACCTGCCTCCTTCTATGAAGTTTGGTAAGTCGTTCACATATAAGAGAAAAAAAAGTGGTACAAGGATACTACCCTGGGGGGTTCCAATATCAAAAACTTCACCTTCGGAAAGTTCCCTTTCAATTTTGACAAAAATTTGCCGAAGCCTTACAAATGACATTATCCACTTATTTGCCCGATCTCTAATACCCAGGACATTGAGTATAGTTTCTGAAATGTCTAGATTTATCGCGTCAAAAGCACGGGACAAATCAAAAAATATTCCTACCACATAATTATTTACAATTTCGATGTTTGCATAACTCACAATGATCCTCAATTCAACGTGTCAACAAATCCTTTTTATAATCCATTTGTCGAAAAGCAATCATGATTTTTCCTGTTCAATTTCATGTTGACAAATTTTCGATTGATCTCGTGGATACGAACAGAATTATCTAATATGTCGTAGTCACATAAATTGCCTCAAAGGTCGAGTTATCACAAATTCGATATTCATAATGAAACCGAAATTGAGTTTTGATCATGCCGCCAGCATAAATTGGGTTACCGTGAAATTCACGAAGGGAAGGAAAATATAAATAATGATAATACAATTTGCGAAGTTTGAGATCTCTTAATTCTATTTCTGATGCGAGTTGAAGTAAAGGAACGGTTGTTACCTGTTTCCAAGTTGAAAAATAATACGAAAACATCAATATATCGGCTGTTTTCTTTTTTGGTTCGGAAATACTGAGTCGCTTCTTCACATTATTTTATAATACTACCAAAACTGACTCAAAATGAGATGATAATGGGAATTTCAAAGGTAACCTAGGCGTTGGCAAACAACAGCACAGTCTAGCCTTCAGAGCGGTTAACAAAATCCTCATCTCCAAAATTTCAATTTGACGTAGATTTATCATTAGGGGTGAGGGGGGCAAGTTGTTACACAATCATTTCAAAACGCAGCAAGTAAAATTAGTTGCCGATATTTTACGGAAAACGGGCTCTGCCTACCCGCGATCTGTGAATGGATACTGATACTAAATCAAGGCATCCGTCGTCGTGTTATTGCGTAGAATGTGGTTTCGGGTCTAAACCTGTACCGTTGTCAGTTGGCATTTGTTTCCATTTGTCAGAAATGGGTAAGTAGTAAAAAAATGGGTATTATATAGTTTTGAAGCGTAAATCTTTCTCGTTCTTGTCATGCTGTTGCTAGTGAATGATTTCTAATATTTACCAAAAAACGTCGACCTAACCTCATTTGGTTCATTTGGGGCCCGTTGTTACAACAATCTGGGGGAAAGTTGTTACTGTAACAACTTGCTCCGGACACTTTGATGCAAGCATATATCGGAATACCTACAATTAAAGGTTATTATAAGTTATGGTTCCACTTAAAATTCAAATATGATCAGAAATATTTTGTAGATAGTAATTTGTTTGTAATGAATAACATACATTCATTTTGGCACATCATGTTACCCAACACAGATTATTATTAAATTCTTCTATTATGAAATTGTTTTGGTTGGTTTTGTTTCAGATTGCTCAACATGGTGCGAACGTATAACAAGAAAACCACAACGGAACAATTTAAAAGGGCAGCGCAATCAGTTTTACAAAAAAATTGTCAATTAGGGATGCTGCTACTCGCGGTTAAGTTGATTTTATGACATTGCACCGCTATATGAAAAAAAATCAAAGTTAGGCGTTGAAAACAGTAACAAAAGCTTAGTCGGTTACGCTACGGCCAGAAGAATATTCAACAATGCTGAGGAAGAGAAACTTGCCGAATATACCGAGAATTCCGCTATGATTTATTACGGTCTTACAATTTCTGATTTGCGAAAATTTGCATTCCAGTATGCAACAGCAAACAAAATATCTGTTCCGGAAAATTGAAAGGTTAATGAAATAGCTTCCAGAGATTGGTTATTTGGATTTTTGAAGAGGCATCGAACTTCATCCATCCAAACACCTGAAGCTACTAGTATGGGTAGAGCCACCGCGTTTGATCGCCATAATATGTCGCAGTTTTTTAATAATCTTGGCAAAGTTTATGATATATATAAATTCGAGCTCCAATAATTCTATAATATGGATGAAACTGGACTTGCAACTGTCCAAAGGCCCACAAAAATCATTGCTGAAAAGGGAACTAAGCAGGTAGACATCTGGAGAAAGGAGTCAACTTGTTACCTTGGTATTAGTTGCCAACGCAAATGGCAATGTTGTGCCTCCGTTCTTGATATTTCTAAGAAAGAAATTCAAAGATTTTATGGTAGCCAATGGACCTCCTGGTTGTGTAGGTGCATTTCATTCCTCTGAATGGATGACATGTGATAACTTTGTCTGTGTCTGTCTGTCTGTCAGTCTGTCTGTCTATATGTTTCTTTCAATTTTCGATTTCGATTTTTCTTCACAAATTTTACTTTCGTTCAGTGTTTATTGCATTGAAAATCATTTAAGGTAACCGACATATTCTGCCTTATTATGTAAAAAAAGTCCTTATGTGAATCTTTGGTGCTTTCAGTTTTCAATTATGCGGATGTTCTTTATGGCCCATGTTTAAGATTCAAAAAGTTCAAAACTCGTGCCTCAGGTTGATTTTTGGAGAAAAGAAGGTTACTTCAGGCTGTCTGTTTTTTCCATAAAATAATTGTAACAAAAAAACCTCCATATCTTCATTGGTTCCCGTTTCAGGGTTATGTGGAGGAACGTTTCCCGTGATGTATTTCATTACGGAAGATGAACTTCGCCCTTTATTTCAATTGAAGGTTGAATATATAACTTATGTTGGGTTTTGTTTTGGTTATGAAATAATGAAGGCGATAATATTATTATTTTCATTACCATTACAACTTGGTTTTGCTGAAAGATGATGTTGATGTTAATGTCGAGTAAAAAACTCAAGGGTACTGGATATATTTTGTGAATATGGTGCAGAGAGAATATTCACCTGCCAAAATAATCACGAAATTGATATTTGGTCTAGGATACAGCGATTTGTGTAACACAAAATATTCAGCAATACTACAAATATATTCCCTTCTATATAGGCATCGAATTTTTTATCATCGAAAAGAATTTCGAAGGAAAAATCTTCAGGATTCCAGTTCGTCCTGATAGTCACTAATAATGATATAGCTTGATGGAACATCGAACCGATATTCCTCCTGAAGATGATCACAACACGTGTCGAGATGTTGAAATAACGGTTTGATGTTGGGAAAAACTCCAGTAATATTCATTAATGAATATTTTGATCTACAATTGCAGAATAAACTCTAAACCTTTTAAAAAAATTTGCAATATCGAAACAGTGAGAAACATCAGCATTTCAAATCGTTCATAACTCTCCGCCCCCAACTCAGAACATCGACTGTTGCTCGAAGTTGTTCTTTTTCTTCCACATCAGTTCATGAGATAAGTTATCCAACATTAAGGATTTCAGCAGACAGTGGATGTGCCGACGATGAATCACTATTATTGTTGTTGTGCAAAGGCGTTAACTTTCCTAATTTGGAAACTTAGTTAATTTATTGTATTTCCGGTGAGATTGGTGCTAAATCGATTATGACCTTCTCTTTCAATTATCGCTCAGATTTATCATCCCTAGTTCTGTGTGAGCAAGTGAGTTAGACGCAATCGAAATAGGAGATGAAGAGATATGTTGAATCGTGGAAGTTTGGATGATGTCGTTTGAATTAAAATGGGTATAGTTTTTGAGAGAGACCAGTTTTTCGAAGAAAAGTTTTCTAACTCTTCATTTATCTTCATTCATAAACGGAATGTGCGAAACTTTTGAAGGTAGCAAGTGGAAACGATATGAAATTTAACTCTTATGCAACACTATCACCCTCAAAAAGTCATTTATCATTCCAATACACAGAAGTGGAGACAAAGAGAATATATCATATTACAAATCGATCTATCTCATGAAATCATTTTGTTAGACTGATCCAGTTTTTGACTGAATAGAACATAATATCAGCATCACAATTTGGCTTCAGGACACATGAATTGACACAGGATGCAATTCATAAATCTAATTTAGTCTATAAATATTTAAAAGAAGGCATATCAACAACACGTGTGTTTCCTGATCTGAAAGAAGCATTGGATTTTGTCAACCACTCCTTACTACTAACAGCACAATAGTATGTCGGTATCAGAGCTACAGCGCATGATCTATTCAAAAGCTATTCAGAATACAGAAAATGAAGAGTAAGAATTCAAGGAACAATAAGGTCGAAAAAAACAAATTCTTGTGAAGTGCTATATGAGTACTATGTGAAATGATTTGAAATCCCTGAAACAACTGAAAGAGAAGAATTAAAAATGAATAGCTGAAAATAACAATTATATTAAGCAAAATAAACCTGAAATGAAATAATAGTGAAATAAAATACAAGTAAAATAGAACAATTGAACAAAAAGATGCAATTCATAAATCTAATTTAGTCTATAAATATTTAAAAGAAGGCATATCAACAACACGTGTGTTTCCTGATCTGAAAGAAGCATTGGATTTCGTCAACCACTCCTTACTCCTACCAGCACAATAGTATGTCGGTATCAGAGCTACAGCGCATGATCTATTCAAAAGCTATTCAGTATACAGAAAATGAAAAGTAAGAATTCAAAGAACAATAAGGTCGAAAGAAACAAATACTTGTGAAGTGCTATATGAGTACTATTTGAAATGATTTGAAATCCCTGAAACAACTGAAAGAGAAGAATTAAAAATGAATAGCTGAAAATAACAATTATATTAAGCAAAATAAACCTGAAATGAAATAATAGTGAAATAAAATACAAGTAAAATAGAACAATTGAACAAAAATGAATGAAAATAAAGAAATGAAAAAAAAAATGAAAATAAAAAGTTGAGAGATTCCAAGACACGTTAGTTCACGACGTTTCGATTGTTAGTATCTACAATCGTCTTCGGGAGATGACTGGACTGATTCCTTCGAGAGATGACTATTTATAGGTTTTTCGAGTACTTTCACTCATCCCCGCTTTCCATTTTCCGCTTCACTGGTTCCGTGGGAGATGACGGTTTGGCAGGAACATTGTCATGAAACATGAAACATTGTCAATCACCTTCAAACAAACTTGGGAAGTGCTTCAGGGAAAAGTGCTTGGGCCAGTAATTTTCATTATATATGTGAACAATTTTCTCTTGCAAGAAACAAGTGGAAAAATAATTTTCAGTTCTGCAGTTGATTATCGGAGAGGATAGAAAGAATTGGTTCCAACATCAGAACCTGCTTCAGATCCGGTAACACTATCCGTAGCAGCTTCACGAAAATCAGGCCACCAAACGCGGACTGCGATTCCAAGAATTGCATTTACCGGATACACTGTGAGTGCGGAAAATNCTTGAACCACTGTTTTTTCTATTTATACCAGCCAGCTTGTTAACTCCCTTACACATCTATAGGGTGTTTCAAATTTGATTCTCACCATTGGGATCTCGGAAACTATGAGAGATACAAAGATGGTTGGATGGGGGCAAAGTTGCGCATTTACCTGACTAACAATATGCCGTTGAGAAAGTTTAGAAATTCCGCGTATATCCGGAGATATCCGGAAAAACAGAAATTTCAGAAAATGGTTATTTTTTTCTAGCTTAACTTTTTGAATGATTCGAAAATGAATTGCCTTTTGACATTGCCACTTCTTGCCTGCTACATAGTGGTGTCTTCAGATTTGCTATCTGACGTTTCGTTTTCTGGCCACCATCATCAACTTTATTTTTTCTTATAGGCGCTACATTGGAGTCTTTCAGTTTGAATAGAACCTGATTTTACCTTTTTAATGATGTATCATAAGTTATCAATCTTTCTCGAAAAATTGGAGATATTGGAAACAAACTATTCTTATCATAATAGGCTTTGTGATCAGTTTCAACTTATTGTGTACGTATGAAGTGGATTGTTCTTTCCTTGATGAAGTACGACGCATTTGTCGACGTTAAGAGGTAGAAGCCAATCCTCGCACCACTGCGAGGTCTTCTTGAAGGGAATGATGTTCGACTAAGGCATTTCCATACAGTTTAGTATCATCGGCATAAAACAACTAGCTGGACTTTATGTGAAGAGCAAGATCACTTGCATAAACAACAAAACGAAGAGGAGCGGGCCAAGAACAGATCTCTGGGGAACTCCACTTGAGACTTGTCTGTGCGAAGAAAAAGAGTGGCCCACTTTGACCAAGAAAGTTCTTTCTGTCATGTAGTTTTCAATCGATAGGTTTAGTTGGCCTTGAATACCGTGTGTGTCAAGTTTGTGCATTAGCCTCCTCACTGGGACCCTGTCGAATGCCTTGTCAAAGGCAAGATAAACGATATCTGTCGGTATTTTCCTATCTTAAGCTGTCGTCCAATCGTTCATGCATTGTAGTAGATTGCTGATGGTTGATCCATTGGGAACACCAGCATTGATGGTGGAGATATCCATCGACGACCACTTGCAGTGATCGTTTTTTCAGGAAGCTGAAGAGCCGACAAGCCATAACATGTAGGTTTGGCCAACAAATCCTCATGCCACACACTTTCAAAGGCCTTAGAAATATCAATCGCAACTGCTCTTGACTCTTCATTTCTCTCGATAGCGTCGTTTCAAATACGGTTGACATATGATAGAAGGTCGCCTGTTGATCTTTGTTTCCGAAATCCATATTGATGGTAGCTCAAGATGGCTTTCTTTATAATTTCTGATAGAAAAGCGACTGGTCGATAGTTATTTGAAAGAGTTCTTCTGCCTTTTTGAAAATAGGCTGAACTCAAGCAATCTCCCATCAAGAAGTATAAACCCCTTTTTTGTGAGACTGGTAGAAATGTCTGCAAAATATGGTGCGAGTTAATTTGCGCACTTTTCAAATACGATGACGGGCACTTCATCAGGACCAGACGCCTTGTTGATATTGAGCTGTTCCAAAATTCGCCTAACTTGATGCTGTCCAGCATTGTGGATTCTAGTGTGGAAATAGTGGGTGGTACCTTTCCCAGAAACTCGACTGTAGAGTGGGACGCAAATTGTTCAGCTAGTAGAGTTGCTTTTTGTATGGCTGTTGTTGCAATTGAACCATCCGCTTGTGTTAGTGAATTGTGTGTGAATTGTGAATTTTGTGAAGTTCTGATTAACAGATTTACCTAGCGACCAGAAGGATCGAGACCCGTTGAGATTGTCGAGCAGTTTATCCCTGATTCTCTGATTGTGAAGTTATTTGCTTTCATTGTGCAGCTGCTGCTAGCATTGACAAACATAGTTCAGGTTACAGCACTGGAGTTTCTGCGCCACTGCCGGTGGGTAATATTTTTGGAGGCGCTGATGCGGAGTCTCAAGAGGGCCTGAGCGGTGAGGAAGAGTCGCAAGAGGGCCTGAGCGGTGATGTGGAGTACTAAGGGGGGGCGAGGGCAAGGGGTTCCATGTTTGAATCGATACGATACTCGTTCCATCCTGCGTCGATGACGTCACACGTTTCCCCCACTCCTGTTTGAACCAAAAATTGCAGAAAGTTCAGCTCCATAAGAAAATACATGGGATTTTGCGCCAGAACATACGTTGTTCATCTACTAACAGCCTGCTCATAATTTTTGTTGAACTGAGGTTTGCCGTTACAAGGTCGTTTCATTGGTCTCAAACAGCTATTCTGTCTCGACTTGACTTCACCTTGAAATTCAATATATCTACGTCAATGAAAAGTCCCTTTTTGCGATAGTCAGACCCAAATTGTTTGCCAAACACATTTTAAGGCCTTTTTGTATCAAAGCGCAAAGGTCGCTAAGATTTCTGAAATTAAGCTTAATACTAAATGGACGGTATCAAAAAACAATCAACCCAACGGTGTTGACTCCAAATCTAAAACGGGCTATTCATCGTATTTTGGACTATTTCAAAATGATCTCCACCTACATAATAAGAATCACACTCCTCTTTGAATTAAGTTCATACCTATGTGTACAAAGTTCATACCTTTTCATATAGACTATCTAATAACAAAGTTTATACTGTTACGTTTCCTCCGTGGGTTCGACTATGATTGAACACACTGTACAATAATTGAACCCAACTTCATTTCACGGTCGGTACAAGCAAACACTGAAATTTCAGTCTGTTATACAAATGTCTTCGTCTCATTTGAATTCATTCCTCACCGCCTTGTCACTTGACTTCTCGATCGGAGTATGGGTAGTGTTTATATATGACAATCGAATCTCTAGAAGCCAATGGGTGCTTCGCTAGAAGTCTATCGAAGCGACGCGGCATCTAACTAGAACAATCGCGAAGCGCACGTTGGATGAGCGCGATTTTGGTTACAATTGATTCATGACCACCAGCGGTGGTCAACGTTATTCTTTCAGAGGAATGATTTACAACAATATCTGAAAACCATCCAAGTGAGGGTCATAGTCTTGACCTCTAGCTGAAGATGGCGCGAGAGTAAATAGGCTGCAAGAGTTCTAAAAGTTTTCTTATGGAGATTAACATGGGAAAACGGCTAAGGTTCATTCTGCAATTTTTGGTTCCTTTCAAGGTCACGCGTACGGCAGAGTCCAATCAGAGCGCTCCAAATTGTCACGTGACCCAGATGCATCGTCGCGAGTACACCACACTGGCGCCACCTATGAGTCACTAGCTGAACTATCTATTGGTTGAAGAAGGACACTGTGAACACTAATCCTAGCGCCACCTATGAGTCACTAGCTGAACTATCTATTGGTTGAAGAAGAACACTGTAAACACTAGACATATGGGTGTTGTCATGCGACGCAGTATGCGCAGTTGCCGGTTTTATGATGTCTGTCAATACGGATCGGTGTCTGTGCAACTGTCAAATGTCAATGAGGGTGCAGGACGGTGTCTGTGAGGGGGAAACGTGTGACGTCATCGACGCAGGATGGAACGAGTATAGTAGCGATTTAAGC
>NW_019289938.1:0-29245 GCF_000500325.1 Leptinotarsa decemlineata
AACAATCTTTCTCCGTTTCCAAATCCCAAAACTCACTTCGAAACTTTCGCATCAAATTGTAAATTTCAAATGGATTGCTTTCTTCCTTTCTCTGCAAGTTTCCCAGATTTTTTTTAATTGGAGAAATAGTGAGCAAAATCTTTTTTCAAAGACTAATATCTCATACTAATAAACACATTTCAATTTGAACAGGCACAATTTCTTTCATACAAAAAATCCAAATCAAGATTCAACACACAGGTATGATCTAGATTTGATAGCAAAGTTTTGGAGCAAGCGTCGGAGGAAAAATGGAAAGTTTTCAGATTGATACCTTGTATGGTGAAGTATGGTACTTGTTCCGGTCGATAGACTAAACCGCACAGCTTGGAGGTAGTGCTTGGAGGGAAATCTAACTCAGTTTGATCTTCCTCTTGGAGATGATCACTTGATGATCGAAACACGTGTCGTGGTGTTAAAATAACGGTTTGGTGTTGGGAAAAAGCTCCAGTAATAGTCGGATAATGAGAATGATTTACCGATAATGATTATAACTTGTATGAATAATTCAAGCATAGCTCAATAATTATCTATTAACAAGTATCTATTTCTCTTCATACTACAACCTTAGCAACTAACATGAATCACCAATTCCCTTAGACTTTGCTCGAAGAAGACGGTGAATTAAAATTGCTTTTTACGGTCGAAATCATGCATTTTCGCTATGTCTACTCGCAGAAGCTGTTCCACTGTCTTTTTGTTCTCTTGAAGTTCTAGGTGGTATTCAAATTGGTTCTGAGGATAAATGTATCATGGAACTGAATGTGTCATAGACATACGGTTGACTTATGTCAGAGAAAGAGTCACTTTCTCTAATGGATGTATTGGTGTGTCCTAGCGAATTATAACTCTTCTGTTTGGAAAAGTATCCTCGAACACTCAGCTCTTAATAATGTATCACTAATATTTATTCTACATTGATGAAAAGTAGAATGCTTTCAAAGTGAATTTGAAAGCATTTGAATTTTCACCCATTGAAAAATGGGTGAAAATTCAAATGACGATGATTTAGAGATGATGTGTACCGCGCCTGATTTGTCACAATTGTACAATTATATATAATTNAAATATGAATTCGTCGTTGAATCCCCTCATTTCAAATATTATTTTTGAAGGCAGACATTGTTCGGGAATTTTGTTGTAGTCGTGTTAACTTCTATAGTGGATGGTATTCTTGAGTTCTTCGTAAATATTGAACAGACAATTTTAAATATGTGACATCAACAACTATTTTACATAATTACAAAAACAAAACTCAAGCAATTTTTAGCGACTAGTTTCACTATTGAAGGAAATTTGTATGTAAAGCTCAAATGAAACAAACAGATGACCATTTCGATTTCATAATCCGCAAATTCTGTGCATTGAGTATGTTCCCCGCAATTTCGTGATATAGTTCAACACCAACATCCCCATCAAATTAGCCCGTATGTAATAAAAGCACAACACCTGCCTGTTTGTGTGATGTAACGTAACAGAGGAAGTCAACCATTATTAATGCAAAAATAATCGTTTTGTATGTTATACTCTACCTGTTTCCGAACAAGTTAATTTAAACGAAGGCAAGAGTTTTCAGAACGTGCTATTGATAAATGTCCATGACATCAAACCAGTAAAGTTCAAACTGTTAGTAAAAGTTCCACGAAAAGTTATGACACCTTGAATTTATTCATTTTCAGTGTCAAGAGGGCTCGTTATGATGACGCAAACGCAAGCGAATTGCAAGGTTAGTTGTAAAACAGAAACTGATTATTATAGGTTACTGTACATATCTATGGTGTATTGATAGTTTCATAGAAACGTTTACGAAATGACATTTTACTCATGCTAAATTTTAGGAGAGTTTCATGTTGAAATATAGAGATATATGGAAGTAACCGAATAGTTTTTCAGAAAGGTAAGTAATTTTGGTTAAGAGGGTTCTTCTTCAGAAATGCAATTCCGATTAAGAAGTACGTCAAATTGAATGGAAATGAAAAGGTAATTATTAAAAAAATTTAAGACTGGAGAACGATATATTTTGTTTTTCTACCAAATTGAGGGTAAACGAAAACATACTCAGGCATATATCTGAAATAGAAAAATGGAATTTCAAAAAAGTGATCCTATCCCTTCTGAATGAAATAAGTCAATTCTCCCGTTCATGAAATTTAGTTGATGAACTCATACAGTAAACTGGAAAACAGTTTTACCTCATATGAGGAAATAATAATGATAATAATTATCATTGTTTGTTTCCTCAGGACAAATACAAATTATTTAGAACACGTCAATAAATACAAATACGAAATGACTATGAATACACAGATATCTATTAGCATGATAATAGTTTTCAGTTAAATTAATTCACTGTTAGTGTAGACATTATTTCCCAGAATAACTATCGGAGTTGTCTCTTAAACTTTAATAGATTGTTTTCTCCAACATGCGCAGGTGAAGAATTATAAATTTTCAGTCCTATAATATCAGGTGAGTTGGCAGTGACTTTGCACCCGGCGTATGAAAAAACTATTTTGTCTTGTATTGATTTTATGTACATATGAAATCCTTCTCATTCATCAAAATGTAAATACATATTTCATATGAAAAGAGGCTATCCAAAGTTAAAATGTTTAAAAATCTCACAGAAAAAGTTGGTATATTATACCAGTCTATCTTTGATTTTTAATTACTTTAGTATTTGGAAATGCTAACGAATTGTTTTCTTCCATTTCGAAAGTTAATTAATACCTATATAATTTCTTCTTTTTTCATTCTTTTTCTACCTGTCATTGATAAAAAACAGACACCACCTTATCAGAATCACAGATAAAGCCATTCGTTTGTTTCATGTTGGTGTTGTCTCGAAAATTTGGTTGTTGCAAAGTTTTTTATTTTTTATTATGTATCTAATATGTCTAATGGTTTTCAAAATAGTTATGTAATTGACACGAAGAAACTACTTTTCGGTGAGTAATTTGATTAAGAATTCATAATATCTTGTAAAATTGAAACGATAATAATCGTATAAGTTTTGTGGGAATTATGCTCACGAAAATTCATTGATATAGAGCCCTGAAGGAGATATCAATAAAATTCGAAACGTCGGTAAGAACACAATAAAAAAAAAAAACGATCCTGTCACACAACCAACCTTTCTTCAGAAAGGTTGATTGATGATTGAAAAAATATTTTAATGGGAGGTGTTTCAGGCAGATTTCCTTCATGCTATCACAACTAACTCGTCCAAGAGCCTATCGAACTACTCTACACAAAAAGTCATTATCTTGAACTTTTAGCTCTTGTACCACCTCCATCTTGGCTCTTGACGTCTCGAGAAAGTTAACTGTTGAAAAAACATGAACTGCTAATGAGTACCAATCTATTTTACAAATCACATCTCACAATATGCCAGAATATCATGAAATGCAATTCCGACAACAACCCATAACGGCCTGCAGGAATAATGAAGACACAAACGGAAGAATACAATATCATCAAATCGCAATCCCGTCCTGCCACTCACACTCGAGCGACGACTAATGCCTACTGAAATAATACCGACGTAGTCAACAGCGATGTCTTCCTGGGGGAGCGAAAAGCCATCAAACGACAGACAATCGGAATACGGAATCCTGCTCATTCACTCCCTGAATGAATAAACTCGTTGCTTTATTTATCCGTTCCTACGTCAATTTGCCATGTCGTCCCAACTCGAGCGCTATTCGAGGATGGAGTAGTCGCAGAAAAGAATTTTTCTGTGGAAAGTGCATTCGACTCGTAGCCGGCATTCTACGAAAGCAGGATGAGTTAATGTCATCGTTACATCTTCGTTCAAGTATTATTCCTTTCATGGATTTCTGGTGCTGCTTTCTAGATCCCAATGAAGCAAGCTTTGTTTATTATAAAGACATTCGGAGTCATTCTCCTATCCATCCGAGTTAAATGCGAGATGAATGTTTCCGGGCTTCTGTCTTTTTTATTGCGATTTATGAATGAGACCAAGAGTTTTGGAGTAGAAAATGGACAGAGTTTATGATTCAACTATAATTGTTCAAGGGTTACTCATTAGCGTAGATTGGAATATAATAACGTTGGTAAACGGTTGGCAGTTGAGTATCTTTTATATTTTCATGAAATGTCAAGTTGTGGAACACTCAAGTATCAGTACAACGAGGGCTGAGTGAATGGAAAGTATGTCTACTCGTTATAATTTAGTTTGAGCTGGTTTGAGATGGCCATTAGAGAATTGCCTAACACAAAAATGGTTTCAGGAAAGACAAACTGACCCCTATTCAATTACGATTTTCATCTTCACGCGGTTACTTCGTGATCCAGAAGTGTTGCTGTCAGGAAAGGTAACAAAAGGAAAGGTAACAAAAGAGAGGTAACTCCACAGGAAAGGTCTTTTTACTCAAATAAGCACAAAACGAAAGCTTCTACAGTTCTAAGAAGAGCAGAAATGGACCATCTGGTATTTCTGACTGTCATCGTGAACTTCCAATGAAAAAACAGTCTGCAAAAATTAAAGTTTCAGACACAACTCTGAAGGCTCGAAGTACTTGTGATATATTTCTTTAAATGAAGTTTGTGGAGATCAAATCGTAAGGTGTAGTAACGGTCGAACCAATCAGGAAAAAAACAAGTACTTTCACTGAGTTCATGTTTATCGTCTCAAGTAACAGACAGACTGAACCGTTGACAGAGAGCGTGCTAAAAATGGCGAGAAAACTGATACCAACGAACATTTAGGCATTACGGATCACTGTCCTTGCTTTCTGAAATGAAAAAGTTCCAACACGGATTCAGAGTCGAAATAGGCAAACACTCAAATTATCACAAGTAAATCTTCATGATTCGAAAGTGGCAACAAGTGTTCTTGGAATGTGTTTTGAAGAAAACTTAGCATGCCCTAGACAAATCAAGCACCATATAAACAGTCGTTCATGAAATCGTGTGTTGCTAAAAAGTATAAATAGGTATACCTTCTAGAGTATTTTTGTGATACCAATGCAAACAGGGAATGCGAAGTATCTCTAATCATTAACATTCAGTATGAACGTTTAATTCAAGGTGTCCGTTGGAATAGTACCTAAAGCATAATATGACCAACAAATGAATCAGCCAATCAACTTCTACCTATTTCCGACACTTGTGATGCACTATTTGAAACCTTTGGTGTAGTAATGAATATTACTGGAGTTTTTCCCCAACACCGAATCGTTATTTTCAACACTCGATACGTGTTTCGATTACCAAGTGATCATCTTCAAGAGGAAGATTAAACTGGAAAAACTAGACACAACTCTGAAGGCTAGAAGTAGCAGAACACAAGTACTTGTGATATATTTCTTTAAATGAAGTTTGTGGAGATCAAATCGTAAGGTGTAGTTTAGGTAATTGCTATGGATCTTCATCTGGTAGCGGTCGAATCAATCAGGAAAAAAACAAGTACTTCCACTGAGTTCATGTTTATCGTCTCAAGTAACAGACAGACTGAATCGTTGACAGAGAGCGTGCTAAAAATGGCGAGAAAACTGATATCAACGAACATTTAGGCATTACGGATCACTGTCCTTGCTTTCTGAAATGAAAATGTTCCAACACGGATTCAGAGTCGAAATGGGCAAACACCCAAATGATCACAAGTAAATCTTCATGATTCGAAAGTGGCAACAAGTGTTCTTGGAATGTGTTTTGAAGAAAACTTAGCATGCCCTAGATCAATCAAGCACTATATAAAAATTCGTTGATGAGATCGTCTGTTGCTAAAAAGTATAAATATACCTTCTAGAATATTTTTGAGATACTAATGCAAACAAGGGATGCGAAGTATCTCTAATCATTAGCATTCAGTATGAACTTTTAATTCAAGGTGTCCGTTGGAATAGTACCTGAAGCATAATATGATCAACAAATCAATCAACCAATCAACTTCTACCTATTTCCGATACTTGTGATGCACTATTTGGAACCTTTGGTGTAGTAATGAATATTACTGGAGTTTTTTCCTCAACACCAATTCGTTATTTTCGACACGTGTTTCAATCACCAAGTGATCATCTTCAAGAGGGAGATTAAACTGGAAAAACTTGCAAGGCTAACCCTATTTATGCTATACAGGTATACCATACAGGTATATCACACATACAGGTATACCTCACCTTTGGTGTCTTAAATTAATTTCATAATTTGCCTTATCTATTAATTTTACATATGTCGTTATGTACTGTCTAAATGTTTTAGCTATATATAAAACCATTTTCGAGCAATATAAAAAATTAATTTCACAATATTGCCTATCTGAATTTATTTCTACAATGTGACCTTATGTAATAGTCAGTAAATCTGATATTATTTCAACAAGCTATATTGTATGCTATTTGTTATTGGTCCGACATCGTTATTCATAATATTATTATGTTTACTTATTTCTACACTCTCCTAGGCATCTAGTTGCCTGTTGTTGTTATCTTGTCTAACTAATCTTAATGAACTGAAGTCTATGGAATGGTTTTGTTGCGAAATATGATGGGCGACTTTGTCTTTTGAACTTCCCAAAAGGCTCTGTAGTATATGATTTGTTTTAAAAACCACCTTCATACCTAGTTCCTTGAAAATCTTTCCAAAGTTCTCATTGTATTGGTGGTATGGTGGTATCTTCAGAAAGAAACCAAGATAAGTATATCTCAGTTCCATACCACCAATACACGAAGAACTTAGGAGAGATTATCAAGGAACTAGGTATAGCATACTATATAGCTTGTTAAAATAATATTTGATTTACTGACTATAACATAAGGACACATTGTAAAAATAAATTTAGATAGGCAATATTGCGAAATTAATTTTGTATATAGTTTGAAAATGGTTTTATATATAGCCATAATATTTAGACATTACATAAGGATATATGTGAGATACGTGAGAGATAAGGCAAATTGTAAAATTAATTTGAGACATGAAAGGTAGGGTATACCTGTATGTGTGGTATACCTGTATGGTATACCTGTATGGTAAGCCTGTATAGTATAAATAGGGTTAGCCTTGCAAGTTTTTCCAGTTTATTCTTCCTCTTGAAGATGATCACTTGGTGATCGAAACACGTGTCGAGGTGTTAAAAATTGCGATTTGGTGTTGGGGAAAAAACTACATTTATATTTATTTCCGATACCACCATAATTTTCGTATATTTATAGAGGATGTTTGTCCCAACAAGCCAATTAGTTGTCTAATCATTCGAGGAGTTGAACTCTTGATATTATTGTAAGTTTAAAACCAAAAAATCTAGTTTACAATTCAAACTGCAACTTCATTTCCACTATCCAGTACTGAAAGAACTTTCATGAGTATATTTTTTGAAAGATAAAACGTGTATATTTTTCTGTAAAATAAAATATTTATTTTATCAAAGGATGGATATTGGAGAACGCAAACTATTTTTTTCATAAGATGTGTTTCTCCCTATTGATGATTTCAGTTGCGAACTTTCGGATTGAAACATGCTTTGCTGATATCTATTTGCTGCTTTGCAGAACGCAACTTTTTTGGAGTCCTTTTTGTTGTTTGGTGGCTCGATTTTGTTGAGGCTGCTAGGAAAAGGTGTACACTGATTATAACGTTTTCTCTTTATCGTTGGGCACTTGCCGTCTTCTGGCTAATGTATGTAAGTTCTGTGTCAAGATTTTTCTTTATGTTCCAGAGATCAAATGTACTACCAATTAGGGTTTTAACGTTACCTTTCCTGATTCGAAATATTGGTGGTGATTGGATTTATGATTCAGGTACGTTATGATTCAGGTTCTGCGGGTAGATGTTTTTCATTCATTATCGGTCGTTTTCACAAATATTCAGGAATTAAAAACATATAAGACGTCATTCCTAAACTTTGAATTTCGATGATGCCACGATTCTCTATTCACTTTAATGAAAATCACCATATATTCCCAAAAGGTCTGTACACTCAATATATTAAGCATATTATATAAACCGTTGGTCTGTCGTACAACATATGAATGAACGCCTCTAGCCTTCATTTTTGATCGAATACATTTCCTCTTATTCTCCTCTGGTAGATTCGGGTCATTCTGCCATCCGCCATCATTTGTTATAATCCCTAATCAAGTTATATACAAAGTTGCTGTTTGTTTCTGTTCTAGGAATACATAATCAAATAAGGAGGTAAACGGATGGGTCGGATACAAATTCCCGTTTTGATGCTATATTGTTTGCGTTTAATCTACCCAAGGAGATATGTAGCAATTACGAGTTTGAAGTCGTCGTGTTTACATAACGGTTGGCCAGAAGCTGTAAAACCATCCCATGTTTCAGAATAATCTAAATAAATATGATGGTATTGTTTCGCGAAATCTTGACAACTGAAAAGAATCAATCATGTTTCCAGTTATAAATACATAAATAGCAATCTGTATGATATGAAATAAAAAGCTTTTTCCATGGGAAAGTAATCCTGCTAAGTCGACATAGGTCGAGAGCCCATGTTGACTGCACCTGCTATATGTCATGAATTATGACGAGTCCATCCTTAACAATTATATTCACATTTATCAAGGTAAAAACGGCTGAGAAATGTGTCTCATTAGAGTCATTACGCCGGAAAATATTTTTTTAATTAATTCGGATGCTACGGAAACAGTCATCAAATAAAAGGAGACCTCTCTGCGCAGAAAAATATAATGGAAATAAATACACATTTATTCCAAAGAGGTCTCAACGGTGATTCTGTCGGGATTTTCGTAATGGAAATTAGTTGTTTTGCAAACATGATATGAACCTGTTGGGGAAAAAAACACGAGGTAAATAGACAGTGATATTTAAATGAATACATTGTAGAACCAACAGACAAAAATCCAGTAATCCATTTGGATTTTTACACATGTTTTTTTCCTGATTAATTCGGCCGTTACTAGAAGAAGATCCATAGTAATTACCTAAACTACACCTTACGATTTGGTCTCCACAATATGGAATTCACAGGTGTGCAATTTTTGTCTATTGATAATGAAAAGTATACAGTGCATTTCATTCAAACTGAGTCACCTTGAATAACTTTTGATACGATGATTTTCAGGAAAAATAAGAAACACGTCAAAAATAGCATACATTTTGACATATTCACATTTGATGTTATTTCCCCTATCGCACGCCCAGAGTATGTTAGCATTTTTTTTTTAATGGATCACCCTATATTGTTTCGCATTATCAGATGCTCCATGATAAGCACATTTCAATAAAGTATAAAACATAATATGGTCTGAACCTTATGGTTGTTCGGGAGCTACAAATTATTTGAGTTGAAAACGAGCCAGTCTGAATCACTTTTGGAAAAATAAAAAACACTTCAACAATAGTATACAGGGGGACACATTTTGACACATTCGTTCTAGAGATATGGAAGCAATAAATAAGAAAAAGAAATTTTTTATTTATTCTTGAATCAAAATCTGATGAGTGGACAATGAGAAGAAAAAAATTTTTGTAGTAAATATTCAAAAATGTTTTCACCAACTTCCATACAATGGTACTCCATTGCCGCCCTCACATGGTTGAGAATCTTGGGAGTTACTTCTTTGTAATGCCTCATGATATTCTCTATCGAACGTTCTAATGTTGTTGATTCTATCTCATACACTTCAGACTTCAAATGACGCCATAAAAAGAAATCTACAGGAGTGAGATCCGTATACCTTGGTGGCCATTATGTAGGATATCTCCTACCAATCGAGCGACCAGGAAAATGATCATGCAAAAATTATCGCACTGGAGCTACATAATGAGGAGGTGCACCATCCTGCTGAACAACTAGTTCGTTTTTGAATAAATTCATATCCTCCCCAATTGCCCTATTGATGGACAGTATTATTCGATTCTCCAACATATCCAAATATTAATCACTAGTCAAATTATCATCGATAAAAAAGGTTCTATGATGTGGGCATCTGAAATTACTGCCCAAACATTCAGTTTTTGAGGTCGTCGAGTATGAACTTGACGGTATAAATGAGGATTCGTATCACTCCAATATCTACAATTTTGCCGATTCACCTCTCCATTCTAATCAAACGTACATTCATTCGAAAAACAAATTCTATACAAGAAATTCTGATGCACGTTGATTTGTTCAGTGAGACTTCCACAAAAATCGATACGTCTATCGAAATCATCTTCGTTCAATTCATGAACTAGTCTAAACTCATATGGATGAAATTTGTACTTATGAAGTATCCTGAAAACATTAGTACGACTGATTTCTGATTCTCGAGATAAGGTATCTTCATTCTCTATTAAAAAATGTTATCGCTTTCAAATTTATTGCAACAATCAAGATAAAATTAAGTTAAATCATGTGATTACCGAAATTCTCGATAAAATACACAAAAACCAAAAAGTAATGCAAAACGTAATGAAATGTAGAATACGAAAAAGAACTATGAATGTTAGAGAAGTAAATGTTTAAAATGCTCACCGCGAACGTTCAAACGTAATTTATTGACAGTGAATGTGGAGAAAACACATATTTTACCATTTGCATCTTACGAATCAAGTTTGCCAGATACAAAAAAATATGTTTGGAGAACCAAGATGTGAAACTGACAAAATCAGTAAAGTATGTAGGGATCTTCATAGATTCCTTCTTGAAATGGGATATTCAAATCGAAAATCTTAAAAAGAAAGTAAGATCAATCTTTTATAAATTCTATTTATGTCGTCAAATACTTAATGTCACTAAGCTCAAGATCATATACATATTTTGCTTTGGTCGAATCTCTGCTAGGTTATGGAATTATTGGGTGGGGCGGCGTTAGAAGGATTCACCTCCAACAGTTGGAAGTAGTCCAAAAAACATTTCTTAAAATAATGTCATCCAGAAAAAGACTTTTCCAAGCGATCAGTTATTCAAAGATCTGGCTATTATGGGTATCCGACAATTATGTGTCAAACATTGTGTGAATTTCGTCATGAATAACCCAATTTATTTTGAAAGGATAACTTTTTTGTATATAGCACCCAAGATATACAATGCATTGCCAGAAAACATTAGAATTAATAACAATAAAATCAGATTCAAGAAAGATGTGAAAAAGTGGATTTTCGGAACGGATAGAAACTTTTCATATAATGATAGACACTTCATGAGGGAAAAGGGGGTGGAAGTATTTTGGAACTGCAAATAAATTATTATTATTGAATGTAGTGGGTGCCCGTCTACTCGATGTATGTGGGTTTTTCTCAAACTCAAGCTCCACATCTAATTTGAGTTCATCACTCATTGTATTGGCAGCTGCTTTTTTATACGCCCCACATGACCAAGCTCACGAAACTGCTTCTCTATTTTGCTTATTGTTCCTTGAGATATGGGCGGTAAATTAGGAAATTTCTCATAACATAGGCGATCTACTTCCTGTTGTGTTCGGGTTTCATCTCCGTAACCAATCATTTGGAAAACTGTTATTTATGCATTTCCGTTAATTTAACCACTTGTCAGACTTGAAGTCTGACAAGTGAAGAATTTTAAACTTAAATTAAAATACTGACAAATAATGTGGTAATATACAAAACAAGTTGACAAGGCGTTTCAAACTAACGCTACCTCGGAAATTATTTACAGTTTTTTAAAGGATACCACCTGAAAAAAACATTGCTATGGTTTTCGCTTACTTTCTTATTATCAATACCTCAACATTTTTCCGTTGAAGTATGTCAAATTATAATTTAAATTTGACGTGTCACGGGATTTTGTTGAAATATGTACCGTAACCGAAATAATGAATTCATTTCATTTGGATTTTACACACTGTATGTACACGATATAACCTGAACGTCTTGTTGAACTACCGTTTGACCTCATTAGTGAAGCTCGACTAACAGCAATCCTGTCCGAAATGAGTTATTTCGATTAAACAAACAATTTCTATTCATACCCTCATCTCGTAAACCGCAGCAAACGTCTTCGGTATCTGAAGCAACCCACTCGAGTGAAATGTAACTGCATAGTGAATTAGTCAAATACGTGCAGCTTTGTACTCTCGTACCAACAAGACAATTCCGGACTCCCTCATTACTGTCTAATTACCCCTGTTTACCCCATATCACAGCGGTCGAGGTGTGTTTATTTTCCTCTGTTTCGTGGTAAACTGATTTACTCGTATTTCCGGCTTATTCAGCTTTTTAATTGATCCGGCCGGATGGTTCAAAACAAGAGATCTGAACCCCCTTTACCGGAGAAAAAATTCAAGTAGTTTCGATTTTCCGAGTCCCGCTTTAGAATTCAAAGAATAGATTGTTCGCTTGATTTGGCTTCAATATTCCAAATGCTTTCACTGATCATAGTAGTCTCGTTATTTTTTAAAATGGATTTCATATAAAAGGTGTTCTTTAAACATGCGGCAAAAAAATTAAGGGACTTTTCCATGGACTACTCTAACGATATTTTGTCCTCTGATGATTTTTGATAGGGCGCTTTGTTTCAAAGATACGGAGCGAAAAAGAATTTCGATAATAACAATTTATTATAAAAAATTACATGTACTGTTTCTTAATCTTCAAGAACTTTTGAAAATGCGTACCTTCCCGCTCGAATGCAAGAATCCAATTTTCTTCTCATCGGCTCTTCAAAAACACCAGGATCGTTTTTGATTGCGTCGAACTGAGCAAATTGAATGTCTGCAGCCATTTGTAGTAATCGGAATGTTGTTGATAGGTACCAACAGAATTGTTAGCCTTATTACTCGGTAGATCCAGTGTAGTAAGCCATAATTTTATTTCGGCTACTTCAATAATTACCAAAATTATTATTGTCGAAATTCTTTTTCGCCCCGTATCTTCGAAACAAATCATGAAAGAACAAAACATCCTCAGAATAGTAAAAGAAATACTTCCTTAATTTTTTGCCGCTTATTAAATGAACACTTAACACCCTGTATAAAGGTGAAAATTGAAATTGAAAAATGAAAATTTAAGTAACATTTGAAAACATAAAAACAGAGAAATGAAAGTAAAAAAAAAATTTACTCTTGGAAAGCTTTTTTTTTAGTATGATTGAAGATTCAGGAATAGAATGAATGGGAAACCCTCAGGAATACCGAAGAAGGTAGTGAAATTCAAAAATAACAGAACTAAATGAATTAACTTCGGGGAATGAGTTTTGGTACTACTACAAGACCCAAAGTATAAGAAATTGGAAAAGGTATGACTTGACACACATTCAAGAAAATGACATCACTGAGACTTGGAATTGATCCTAATGAATAAGTGAATCAACATATTAGTATCTAAAACTATTCTTCAAATGAATTTTGAAAATATCCAATATGGATGCGAAATATTAATATTCGAAATCTTGAAAATTTTATAGTATTTCATTTATTCGTATCCAATATCTGACCATGGTATTTCCTGGCCACTGTTTTACAAGTGGACCTCGACATAAGTAAATTAATTTATTTTAGTCTTTTTACTAGCTGCATTTGATTAATTGAAAAGTTACGTGAAGAATGTATTTTCAAAAGAACGGACCTGACACTCCATGGAATAGATTCAGCAACCAAATATTATTGCAGCGCATAATTTTCCTCTACATGAAAACCTGTCTTGCAGAGAGAGCCATTGAATAATGCATCCAAAAATATATCCGTCTACGCCCGAATTCGAATTTGAAATATTTCAACGACGAATCCTTCCAATTTAGCCATAGTGGATAGTCCTGTTATATTAAATATTAAAATGCAAACTGCTCGAAACTGTGATGTTCCTATAGGGCTTGATTGACGTGAATCCGGAATTACCATTAACTTCTGAATATTATATAAACATCGAACTCTATTAGTGAGATATGGCGAAATGTCAGAGCGTTCGGGCCTGACGACAACCTGATTGAATTATTTCTGATTTGTAAATTTAGAATGTATATTTTGAAATGATGACGTTACATATATTTTCTATTTATCAAGTTTATTATGTTTATTTAGGAAAGCGTACAACTACGAACTATTTTTGTTTGCATATTCCTATTGATATATTTAGGAATTATTATGTCTAGGCAACATGTTCCTGAATTGGATATGCAATAATAACCTAGTTTTTAAATGATCCACTCCATCAGCTATTTTCAAATTATATTATCATAAAACTACAGCACAATGTATTCATTGTATTCATACGTCGTAATTCATTCAACGGCACATCTTAAAAAAATATGTTATCTTATGCTCAAAATATGTTTTTCCGTTCGCTCCTCTAGGAACGACAACCCTCTGAAGTCGAAACTTGTGCGAGCTAAGGACTAACGAGATATTACCTCTTAACGTGTGATTCCTAACACGGGTTGGACGATAGCAAGTGAAAATCGAGCGTTCAGCCTAGGACTTGAACCATCGACTCACAGATCGGCCGATTGACTGAGTGAACAAAGCACTCACGTCGAACTGCCCGCTTACCGACCGACCATTATATAAACATATATTTTCTATAATGAAACGAATGAAAACATTTTTGTCTAATTTTCACTAGTTATTTTAATGTTTACGACCGGTTTCAGGTTTTATCCCATTGTCAAGTTTAAAAACTAAGTTAACTAGTTTAGTGATCCAATAATTTTTCTGAAAAAGGGGGGTTGGTTGGGAAACAGGATCAATTTTTTCTTAAAAACAATTGTATTCTTACCGACGTTTCGAGTTTAATTAAATTCTTCTTCAGGGCTCGAAAAGTAGTTTTTTCGTGTTGATGATAATACCATTTTAAAAATAATCAGACGTATTACATACGTATTTGAAAAATAAAAATAAAAAACACATTGCAAACAACAAATTGTCGAGACAAATTGCTTCAAATTGCCCCAACATTTTTGACAGCAAATTTTTGATACTTTTCATGAAAAAACCTAATTCCCACACCTTTTTTAAGTAAAAAGGATACACTTCCTCAACAAAGGTGAAGGTGATCGTTTTTGAGATATTTATAATTTTGTATATCGATGCATATTGCCTAGCCCCTAGAGCGCTAAGTGAAGTTGCTGAGAGCATTACAGTATGTGGTGCATCTCGTCAAAATGAACAACTTTTTTCTATAAGATGTTTATGGATAAATCATTTGTTTTCGAGATACAAAAATTGCAAAAAAATTGTGACAGAAACCCCATGTTTTGAAAAATTACAACAATTTGTATCTCGAAAACAAATGATTTTTCGATAAATATTTTATAGCAAAAAGTTGTTTATATTGACGAGATCCACCACATAAGCAGTTTTCTCAGCAACTTCACTTAGCGCCCTAGAAACTAAATAATATGCATCAATATAGAAAATTGTAAATATCTCCAAATCGATCACCTTCAGCGTTGTTGAAAGTTTCATATCAAAAAAGTTGGGGCAATTTGAAATAAATGACATCGTACACAGGGCCCTCTAGATTTTACATGAAAATCAATAAGAAATTATAATTTTCCACGTCAAAACAACCCCGAGTACTAAATTTCGTGCAAGTAACTCATTTTTTGCAAAAGTTATTTAAAAAAAAAAAAAAAAATCAATTTACACACCCTGTATCTCCGAAACGAAACATTTCCGACATTTCTCCCCAAAATTGTCTTGGAAATATTCTGAATATTTGAACGTACTTATGTTGCACCCGGTATATTACTACGTTCCTTTCTGAAACGCAAATCTGATGGTTATGAACCGAAGAAATCGTCGACGCTTACCACTGAACAAATAATCAAGTCATTAAGAAAGCTCCAGATGGCAAATATTCGTTTTCGAAGGTAACACAACTTCGCTTTTTCTTTCTATTCATTTTTTATGAACTTTTTGCAACAATTTTTGAAATACTAAGACCCAATATAAAGGTTAAAACTGAATTATTCAACCTCACCAGCCAACAGCCAATCGTATTTCACTTGCCAGACTCCTGTAAAGCAAAGCCCACCTCCGGTAATTCTATGCACTCTAACAGACAAGCAAAAAGATTTGAAGAATTTCTGAAGAAAGCTCGAAATGCACTTTCGAATGATTAGTATGATAATTCTGGTACATTTTTTTTCCGACGAACTTAGAGGACTACGTCACGAGGTTTTGAAGAGAAAATTGAAAAGGGGAATTCAGAAACTTATTTTGGAAATTGCAAACGGAGATAAAGAAATGGCTTCCCTCATGCAATTCTCAACTCCACCATCGACATCTACACATCTAAGATTTACTATCATTTCAATATAATAAATATTCTGTATTTTGTATCCATTTTCGTATTTATTTTTAACTACCTTCAAATAATCTTTTAATCCAATGGTAATGGCTCAACAAACTTCATATACTATACAAGATATTGTAGACTTTGATATGTGAACCAGGTAGCTTAAACTGATGTAGCTGTTACCTAAAATGTATTATACCTGATGCATAAGAAAATGATATGTTTATCTGTTGCTTAATATCTCAATACCACAAGCACTTAATGCAGGAACAGAAATTGCTTTTCTCATATTGGTATCAGTTTTTCTAATCAATGGTCCTAAAAGATCCACTAAAACGTCATTATCGGTTGAAGACATTCTTGCAAAATATTGCATTTGTATTGGTTCTTCACTTTTCAGTTCATGAAACAACTGTGAATAATCTCCTTTCATACTTCTTCTAAGCATCCACTTCTGCACTTGAACTGTTCTTTTTTTTCTTTTCTCATCATTCAGTAATAAAAAAATTATTGCAGCAGCCCGGCGTTTAGTGAAAGGCATCACAAATCTAGGTATAAACATATCAAGAGAGATACTCTCATATATCCGAGATATCTATTATGAAATAAATCTCCGGTATAAACGTTACTTAAGAGAGTAATGGTTATGACATCCCCCTGACGAAAACGCCATCTATCTATCCTATACAAATAAAATACAATTTTTGTGTAATAAATTAAGAAATTTTTCAAAGTAGCAAAATTTTGATGGCGCAAATAACATGTATAACAAAACATCCTACCTTGAAATGAGGCATTATTTCCTTGCAATTTTATCTACATCTACGAATTAATTCGTCAAATACTGCCAAGAGAAACATTTTGTGGTGTTCTACCCGCACAGATTAAACAATAACCACTAATCCAAGTCGTAATTCTCGTGTAAACACCTTTCCATATTTCATAAGATCCTAATGAAATATTGTTCCGCTTTTATCCGGAAACCAGTCGAGAATAAGAGATGTATAGGTCTCAAGGGGGTTTACGAGGAACAGCCGTATTCAGCATACACCTCAATCGATCATTTTAGTAGAGAGTACCCTTAATTCCTTCATTATTCAAAAAGATAGACATGCTTACCGAATAAGTAGTAGATGCGAATGATGAGACTTACCTGAAAAAAAAAGTACATTAGAGGAATGTTATGTCTTTAAAGAAATGGGATGATGAAACCAAATTTCGTACAGGGAATTTTTACGCACATTTGATTAATATAATCTTTCATTAACAAGTATGAAATTGGACTTTAGACTTCAACGAACAAAATACAAGAATAGCATTTTTTAATTTCAATTTCAAAAAAAACCATTCGAAAATGTTATTTTTCGTCTTAAAGCAACTTTCATCAAACCAGCACTGCAATAATTAATACGATTAGTTGAAAACAGAAGTTAAAACATTCATGAATTTCATTAGTTCGGACTTCCATTGTCTGATTTTATATAAAATGATTTGAAATCCCTGAAAAAACTTAAAAGAGAATGATTAAAAAAGAATAGCTAAAAATAACAATTATATTAAGCAAAAAAATCTGAAATGAAATGAAATACAGGTAAAAATAGAACTGTCGAACGAAAATTTAAAATAAAAATAAAAAGTTAAGAGATTCCAAGCCAAGTTACTTCACGATGTTTCATAAGATACTATCCACAATCGTCTTCAGGTGATGACTGGACTAATTCCTCTGAGAGATGACTATTAAAGGGCCATTTGAGTACTTTCACTTATCCCCGCTTTCCTTTTTCCGCTCCAACGGTTTAGTGGGAGATGACCGTTTGGCGGGAGTTGGCCATTTTTCGCTTGATTATGGGTTTCCATATGTTGCGTACCTTACGCTAGCTTGGCTGAATACATTGTTGAACAACATGTATGCGGCTTCTTTGAATTTCTTCCTTAACCAATGTTCCTCCCTATGTATGATCTCAGCGTGGGACCACTGGATGTTATGTTGATGGTCTAATCATGCTTTGCTATTCCTGATTTGTTGGTTTTCCCTCGCTGTGTGTGTTTCTTGTGCTCGGTAATGCCAACATTCGATGGCCTCTTCACCGATATAGGATTTATCGCACTCACAGGGTATCCAATTAATGCAATTCTTGGAACAGCAGTCCGCGTTTCTTTTAGCCAAAGTCTGTTCCACCATCGCTTTGGGGTAGCGATTCCATTGAATATCATTTTTGATGATATCTAGTCCCTTCTCGAGACCTTTCTTCGTATCACAAAGCCCGAAAGCACAGTATTATATAGTCTTAATGATTCTTCTTTTAGTCGATTGATGGTGGTTGGATTCGTTCAGATACTGTCCCGTATGAGTGGGTTTTCGTTATACAGATGTTTCCCACTTAGTGTCGGTCCTCTTCACCAATACGTCCAAGAATGGCAATTCGTTGTGGACTTCCTTCTCCATTGTGAAAGTAATTGAAGGTCATACGCTGTTGATGTGTTTCAGGAAGGCGTATAGTTCAGTATTCCCATGGTTCCATATTATGAAGGTGTCGTCAACGTATCTCAACCAGATACGAGGTTTATTGTGGGTTTTTTCAATGGCATATATCGGTGAAACTAAAATGCCATTGAATGTTGGCATTGCCGAGCACAAGAAATACACACAGCGAGGGGAAACCAGCAAATCAGGAATATCAGAGAATGTTTGGACCCATCAACATAACATCGAGTGGTCCCAAGCTGAGATCATACACAGGAAGGAACATTGGTTTTGGAGGAAATTCAAAGAAACCGCATACATGTAGTTCAACAATGTATTCAGCCAAGCTAGCGTAGAGATCCGCAACATATAGAAATCCATAATCAAGCAAAAAATTGCCAACTCCCACCAAATGGTCATCTCCCACTGAGCTGGTGAAGCGGAAAAAGGAAACCGGAATGAACCATGAATAGTCACCTCTCGGAGGAATTAGTCCAGTCATCACCCGAAGACGATTGTGGTACCAACAATCGAAACGTCTTGAAGTAATTTGGCTTGGAATCTCTTAATTTTTTATTTTTGTTCAAATGTTCTATTTTTACTTCTATTTTATTTCACTTTCATTTCATTTCAGGTGTTTTTGCTTAATATAGTTGTTATTTTCAGCTATTCTTTTTTATTTCTTTTTTTTTAGTTATTCCAGGGATTTCAAATCATTTTATATAATATCAGACAATGGAAGTCCGAACTGATGAAATTCATCATGAAACATTGTCAATCACCTTCAAACAATCTTTGAAACATTCATTTCAAATTTACTCCTTATAACATATCATACTATTTATTATATGTGCTATCATCAGTTATTTTGAAATTCTTTTCGATACATATTGAAATAACATTCTGAACACGTGAATATGAATGTTGTTTTCATGAAAACTTACGGAAAAAACGAAAAATTTCAATCACTTTTAATTATTCACTTTTCTCACCAGAACGAAAATACTGTCTCTCGACCAAGTTAGTATAATCAGGAGGTGATTAAGACAAATCAGGAGATGACGAAGACAGTCTTAGTCATCTCTTAATGATGATAATTTGGTTAGCGAAACGTGCTTCAGGATACAGTATTTTTGTTCTGGTGAGGAAAAAGGGTTTTCAATAGATTAATTTCACACCAGAGGTTTCAAATTTTGCTTATAAAATTTGAATTGAATAATAGTTGTAATAAATTTCAAGTGATGAAATTACTTAATTTTTCAAAGGCATTTCTTATTGAATCGTGGTTGCACGTTTGAGTAGAACTCCTGAATTAAAGTCTCTTAATCCTCAACGTCACTAAATAGTCTACTTTGTGAACCTTCTGCTTGGAATAATCCCGTTTAAGCATTTCATCTGGCATCGAAGTGGCAAGTATATGCCCAGCTCCGTTATATACTTTTGTCTCTGAATATTGCACTGATGCACTGCTTTACTGCAAGAATTTGGTTTGGTTTGGTTTTGGTAATTAAAGCATTGAAATTGATAACATATTTTTTCCTTCATTGGTCCATTTTATACAAAACCTCATCAAACTCATCATCTGAAAATTTTGAAAACCCAGCTGCTGAATTTTTCCTGGCAAAAATATGATTCAAGTATTTGATTGTCAAATATTTGATATTTTGGATTTTTCAATGAGGATTTTTCAGGACCACCATCAATACCTTTGGGAAGTTGTTCTTTTTTATGTTAGTCTGTTATTAAATGAGATTTCGTTTGTCTAAATGTTGTCTATAATGTATCTTAGAGTGAGTTGAAAAAAAAAGAAACGATTTTAACTAATGTGAAGAAGAAAATAATAAGTATGAAATTTGAAAAATATAAGAATGCATATCTGCGAAAAACTTGGAACCACAATGAAAGCATTATGAAACAGTTTGGTTTGAAATATTTTTTATAGATCACAATAATTTGATTCCTTGTCATTTGAACAAATAAAATCTCATTTGATGCCGATTCCATTGCTGAAACTGTAGCTACATAAGGTTGACAATTATTTACAAAAACAGCAGAATAGAAAGGTTGTGAACTGTTCTGAGAACAAAGTTCTACGTAAGTTGGTCAAATAGACTCTCTAAAAAGAGTTTCATATTGACACGGATGTGAAATTATTTAGGTTTGCACATATTCCATATTAGTTGAATCGACCGTTTCTCGATACAGGTATGACTTTATGGATATGTCGTTATTAACATCTACAAAATATACTGAAAGAAACATTTTGATTTTATATTACACCCTCTTTTTTACATATTCTTTCAACATGATATGCTGATTGATTGGATTAGTGTAATAAGTGAAACGTCCTACTTTTTCAGGACGCCAGAAGGAATGGAAATAGAAAAAACTATTCAAAAATCTTGTATAATGAAAATTTGACTTCGTACATATGTCAGAATGAAATGTTATACCGGATGATTATCTGAATAAGTTCAACTTCAACATGAGTTTTCCAGACCAGGAAGGCGTCGAATATAACTGAAAATCAAATTTGAATATTTACAAGATTTAGATGTTATTCCTAGTGATCGATTTCAGAAGATAAACATCACGAGGCGGAAATGGAGAAATAAAATATCTCAAACTTGTATATGGACAGAATCAATTCTTGATAAGATGATTTTTTTATTTTCACGTTATTTTCCCTGAGACTTTGTTCATCTTACTTGATTGTATAACAAGAATAACACATCCTAATCTTGTAGGTATATAAGTTCAATTTTTTACGTCAGTACTTGGTCTTATCTCCATAAAGTTTGGGTCGGCGTATTAGGAAAAAAAGAATAGAAACTTATGTTTGCAATTTTGCGTGATACGAATTAAGAAGTAAACAATAAATGGATATTAAAATGCCTTTTGGGTTTTACACATCTACTGCACATCTTGAGGGAGGAGCTGTATATCTTGAATTAACTACCAGAAAGAGCATCTTATATTTGTACGTATACACATTCAATTTCCAATAATGGTAATGTTACATATCTAAATCTTTTGGGTATTCAAATGTAATTTTCAATTATACGACTTTTAATACTTCAACTTTAATTCTTTCTCATCAGGCAACCTGAAAAACTAAGAGATATAACTTATCTAATTTTAGCGGGTGCAATACAATATTTTCAATATTTCCTTCCCATTTTCACCCCTTCAGACAACATGGAAAGCGAAAATATTTCATTCATTTCACTAAGTCAATCAAGAATAATATTGTACTGAAAGATGTGAAAGTGTATAAAAGTGTTGAAACATAAAATTAATTTTTTCCGAGTATACTTAGTGGATTTGAGATTGTTTTTGGATTGGACATTTCATGATGAATAATTTAATTGTCGAATGTATTACACACGAAACTTCCGAATTTGACACACAATATATCATTTAGTCTTCAGTCTGAATTCTAGTTCTATTTTTCACTTGAAAATATACCCAAAAAGTATGAAACTATAAGTAGTTCCCTGGAATTTCATTTCAAATATTTGACATGAAAAATATTCCATATTGTGGAATCAAATGAACTTGAAAAGGCTGTGACCCGTTGTTTTCAAATATTATGATACCCTATTGAAACTGCATTTCCTCTATTCATGATTTTCTCATGACTTCAGGAGGTGTCGTAATAACACCAAACAGGATGAGATTATTACACCAACTTAGATACTTTCAGTTGTCGCTTTGAATGGTATTAGACTCAGTTTGACGTCAACTGGAAATTCCGAACTTGGGAATACAAGATCACAAGTTACAAGTTAAAATGAGCTTATATGAAACTATTAATACTTAATTTCCAGCAAAATAATTCATGGAGCGGAGCTCTTGAGCAGATTTTGTGGTTTTTTTGGATTGATTGATATTAACTTCTCATTTTTGAATACGTATAAAGCAATCGTATTCACATGGAGAATTTATGACGATTGATGAAAAGTTAGAAGCATATCAAGGTAGATGCTCTTTTCTACAATACATACCCAATAAACCGGCGAAGTATGGCATCAAACTATATGCTTTGGTGGACTCGAAAATCTTCTATACGTATAATCTTAAAATATATTGTGGAAAGCAGCCTGCTGGACCATTTCAAGTTAGTAATTCGCCATCTGATGTAGTTCTTCGATTGGTAGATGGTTTAGAGCATTCCAATAGAAACTTAACGTATGATAACTGGTATTCCAGTTGTGAATTGAGTAAATTCCTATTGGAAAAAAGGCATCACGTTTATTGGAACTCTAAAAAAGGATAAAAGGGAAGTTTCCGTGTAATTTTTACCGAATAAGTCGAGAGCTGTTGGAACTTGTTCATTTGGATTTCAAAAAAATCTTACACTAGTTTCCTATGTTCCCAAACAGAACAGAGCCGTTCTTCTTATCTCTACGATGCACGATAATGACTCAGTCGATGTGGAAACGGGAAAACCCGAAATAATTCTTGACTATAACCGCACCAAGGGAGGTGTTGATACTGTTGACCAGAAATGTAATATATACTCAGTATCTTGAAGAACAAAACGATGACCATTTGCCACATTTGTGGCATTCCTCAATGTAGCAGGGATAAATGCATACATTTTATATACATATGGAAAACTCAACATTGACATGAGTCATCAACGACAATCTTATCTGAAACATTCATCAATGGCTCTTATGAAACCTCATATGCAAGAAAGACTCCTAATAAAATTATTACCCCTGCATACCAGGTCCATTCTCGAAAACGTGTTAGAAAAGCCACCAACAAGAAGAGAGGCAGATACTTCACTTAGTCATAGAGGAAGGTGTTATTTTTGTGGACGCTCAAAAAATAATTATGACTGTGAAATGTTCAAATTGTAGCCAGTTTTCTTGCAAAAATCATTGATCAGATCATTTGTTAAATGTGATTCTTGTATTAACTCTGATCGAGTCAGTGAGTCTGATTAGTAGTTGAAATTGTCCACCCATTATGCAGAAACTTTTTTTTTATCAATCAGAATGTTAATTTTGCCCCTCTATAATAAATATATATATGGTTTATTTTGAGGTTGATGTTTTATTTGCTGAAAATAGCTATACCTTCAAAGTGAAGTGTAATTGGAATGAAGATTATAAATTTGAAGTAATTTGTTTGAATAAAAAATGACAATTCAAACATGTAGATATGTTTTTTGGCAACCGGCTTTTTTCCGATAAAAGACCACTTTTCCAGGATTCAACTAGTACAAAAAAAATAGTATTTTTTGGACTTGTTACGGAAATTACTATTTCACGACAATGTTTGTTTGAATGCGCTTGACAATGTTACTAGTCAAATATTAGAAATTTGTATTTCCATTGTATAAAACAAGTGTTGAAAGATTTAACATCTTTAAGAAAAAAAATAATGAAGTATTAAAATTAGTCGGATCGAAATAATAGAAATTATTAGTTAAATAAGTGAAAATAATGCAGAAAACGAATCGGTATTATGAAACAGAAATGAATCAATACTGCGGGCCGAGATATATGGTGTTAATGAGGAAAGGTAGATTTCAAATGAAGCAACTTAACTAGGTTCATAATGATAACTTAATAACAATACCCCTAGAACATTTTTGAGTGAATTTGCGCACTTTCCCCTTTCTACTTTCATGTAATGCTTCGTGTGCGGTTTCTCCGGTTGATTAAAGCGGTCCATACACACATAAAATGGTAGGTAAGGCAATGAAACTGAACGTATGTTATGGTATTAAAAGGTTGTGCAATATATGGCAATATTGTGCAATATCTCGTCTGTCTGTGTCAACAAGTGAAGAACGCATTCGATTATGATTGAAAAATTGGATAAAAAGTTCGTTTTGGAATTTATGGAGGTTAGGTTCATCGTGGATTTCCATTAAAATTATACAAATTGAGTCAGAAAACGATATCAATATTACATATTCAGTGAGAAATTTTACGAAGAATACTCAAATGTCGACAAGCAAGTTCTCATGACTATTTTAGACTCATGAATTGATAATATATTGGGTGCTCGTTCGAGTGCACATCCATCAATATTGTTTTCACATGATTCAATTTCTTGGACAGTTCTAGTTATTGTGCAATAATAATGAAAGTTTAGGGGCAATCGTCAAAATATGGTTCAATAGATATTGCGCAAAATATTGTCCGTATATAGGCCGCTCAAACGTTTCCATACGATTCCATATCCACCTGTGGCAGTTTTTTTCAAATTAGTTTCGCACAAGTGTTTTTTCCTATGGATAATTTCAGCTTCAGACGATTTTATATTGTCGTATATAATTTGATAATAATATGATCAAATTGAGGTTAAATTTAATTTTTTTGACAGTGATGAAGATTATCATAAATCATCAGGACAATATTCTGAGTAATCTTTCTATATACGACAATATTATGTTGGTGGCTCCAAATGTGCGAATCTAGAGGAAACCTGACTGCGAAAATGTCCTTACTTCGCTGCTGTACACTGTGAGCATATCTCTATATCGATGAAAAGGAATGTGATAGAAACCTTGAATAAACATCAACTTTTGTTTTCAAATTTGAACGCTGACATCACACTACACTAAGCCCTTTAGCTTTATTCACAAGACGATGTTCCGCTTAGACAGATTATCAGTTACAACGATTCGACTACCAAAAGTTTTCTTCTGAAAACCCAGCGAAAACTATCAGAAGATGAGGGTCTGAATGCCAGAATGTGATTATCAATAGTAGGGCTCAAGGAAATGCTAGAATTCTGTAATCTTTTACTTTTACAGTTTATCAGCTTGTTTCTTTCCGATGGTTGAAATTGATAAGTTAAAATAAATTCCTGCTCTATGTACTCCTTGATTGTGATGTACCAATATAGTTATTCCATTAGTTTTTAAACCACCGTTTCGTATTCATCAGCCCAAATCTTACCCCATTAGTCATAAAAAACTGTTGAGGAACTTTCAGCTCCTCCTATTTTTACGGTCGGCAGGCCATGATGATTTTGTCAGTTTCCGGTTTTATGCCACTCGACCTGAAAATAGCGAAAGTCAAGTGCTTTGATAAACCAGGGTTTTCAATGTTGTTGCAAACCTCATCATTTCGCTTATTCTCTCTTAGCCGTAGGTGGTTTCACGAGAACAGTTGCCTTGATAAGCAATACTCCAACTTCTGCTCTCTAATGATCGCGGAAGTAAATGTGCATTCGGGAAGATTCAAGAGGCTCCATACAGTTTCATTATGTAATATAGTCACTCCAAACCCTGGGACAAGTATAATCGTAGAACGGACGATATGTGTTGCAAGCTCTCGTTTATTTATTCAAAATTTGTGATACAGGTAAATACCCATAGAAGCATTCACTGATAGTAAATGAATAAATTAATTTCGTACGTACTAACCAATTATTCATTAATTTTGCCATGTGTTGAATATTCGTTTCATAATTATTACAAAGGAATTCAACGTAGTAGAGAAAACATCTACGTTACTACAGTATTTGTAGATAAAATCACACATTATAGTAATTGGGGAGTTTTTTCCCAATTTCGTGTTGAAATTCGGACTGGCAAGTAATTTTCTGTGTGTAGTGTTTCTATGAGGAATGTGAAATAATAAATTTCGCACATACTAACCCATTATTCATTATTTTTGCTTTGTGTTGAATATATTTTTCATATTTATTACAAAGGAATTCAACGTAGTAGAGAAAACATCTACGTTACTACAGTATTTGTAGATAAAATCACACATTGTAGTAATTGGGGAGTTTTTGCCCAATTTCGTGTTGAAATTCGGACTGGCAAGTAATTTTCTGTGTCTAGTGTTTCTATGAGGAACGTGATAAAAAATCATTGATACTATATTGGGTGAGTCATAGCGGTTTTATAAATGAAAACTTAGTCGGTTATCATTCTTCGTTGTTCTAGAAGCTGTATTTTGTAGTGAGATCGAATTTTGTTAATGTCAAGTGTTGCCTAAGTCTTCGTTATTTTGAAATGCAAGAACCTTACAAATCTGTTCTGGGGTCTTTCCAATCATGATTTATGTGTATCAAAATGATCGCTCCATATGACTCTTCTGAAATTAAGTTTACTATAAACAAATGCATAGTAAAAAGATTTGATTGCTGCCTCGTTGTTGAAGTCTTTGCGTATTCTGCAGAAAAAACCCAAAGTTCTGCTACAGGAATTTATTGCATAATCCAAATGGGGATGGAAAGTCATTTTTGTATCAAAATAGATTCCAATATCTTCAATTTGCTCCACCCTGTTGATAACATTATTGCCCAGGGTGTATTGAAAATGTATCAGTATGTTGTTTCTACAAAAAAATATGCATGCACATTTATTATTATTGAGTTTGAATTTATTGAGGTTACAATATTTTGAAAAAGCATTGAGGTGTTCCTGAATCTTTCAGCAATCTCTAATCATCGTTACTTTTCTGAAGATTTTTGAGTCATCAGCATATAACAGTACAGGGTTCGGCAAGTAGTTTTAGGTAGGGTTCGGATACTGTGGGAAAATTTTAACGGGGTCCAGAAAAAAAACAAAAAATTCAAGAATTGTCGGAAAATGAATAAATTCTTGTTTACGACATATTTTTCAAAGATATCCAGCTTACGACGAAAAGCAGATACGCTTTGTATCAGATCACATATTCATTTTCCATTTCCTTGTAACTTTGTATAGAGCGCATTCAAATATTTTAATATATCTTTCAGAAAAGCCACAACCAACATATGGCGCTCGTTTTTTATAAACTCGAAGTGCTTTCTGGCTCCCTGCGTATCCAAGTTTTGCAAGAAGGAGGATACTTGTTCTTTTATTAGCTAGAAACGTTCAATAACTTGACCTCTACTAAGTCATCTAACATTTTTGTATTGTAGTAAGTCAGAAAACGCAGAATCACATTCAGAAAGGAACTCTTTGGAATTGTGGTGCTGAAGAGCAAAATGAGATCCCATAAAATTGATCAACTTGACCAAGTTGTCCATCACTTCTTTGAGTGTAGCACTAAGTTTTCCACAAAGCACCGCCTGGTGAATTATGCAGTGATCATCAATGGCCTTGAATAAGTCTTCTCCTCGGGTGTTACCTTTCAACGGCAATATTGCTAGCAACTTTTTCTCACAAATCTGACATTCAATGTCAAAAAATCCTACGAAAATTGACATTTGTTTATCATCAACAATGCCACATGATTCATCAAGTGCTATGGCATAGCAAGGTGTCTTCACTATCTCAGAATCTGAAAATGGTTTCTGGTGTTTATTAAGCGTCCAGCACACACGTAACGCTGCTTCTGTGGATTTTTCTTGATCGCTCATGCAACGAACTAGTAGTTTTGTACTCTTTCCGTAAAAACTGAGATATATCTCAATTTTTTCTTTGCAAACCTGACTGCCAAGGATAAAGTTTTTGTGGAATTGCTGATGAGTTGTTTCGTAGTGTCGCTTCAAATTTCCACTTTCAACATTAGCGACTGTTTTATTGTATATAAGGCACATTGAAACCGCTTGAGGCCTATCAGGTAGCGTAAAACAATATTGTTCGAACCATTCTGCCAAAAACCTTCTATTTTCACTGTCGACTTTTTCGTTTTTTAGGATCCATATCAACGTAGTTACAGAAAGATTTTTTATCAAACGAACGAAAACGTCATGTTACTCCGTTGTTTGTGCTGCGACTGATGACTGGCAGTCTGCTTTCAGTGCTTTCCCACTCTCTCACTATCAATTTCGATACGCGCTTGTACTTGTTTCAGGAAAACAAAACAGGAGCAAGCACGCTGAAGTAAGGTAAGTACGCGGTGCGCTATGGAATGCTCCCGAACATATTTCCGAAAAAATGGAACAAAGTTCAATCTATGGATGTTCTTTGTGTGTTACAGAGATTTGAAAATATTCAATCGCATCAGTCTGTTTCACACACACACAGGCTAGATTTGAAACTTATCAGTAGTGGGTAAAACAGATTAACTAGGCAACTTGAAATAGAATACGTATTAAGTTAGATTTTATTTGTGTTTTTTCAACTGATAAAGGTATGGTATACCTCATCTACGAATTTTTATATGTACTTGATCAACCTTATAACCTTGGTCAACCTTTCGCGGTCCGTAAACGGACCACGGTCCGCCTGTTGCTGACCGCGGCAATCGTACTTGTGAATGCTTGAAGCAATCTTTCAAATCATTTATGAATACTAGAAACATTGATGGACCCAGATGTGAACTTTGAGGGACTCATGAATATACATTCGTTCATTTCCACCCAAGAAACTGTATTGACCTGGACCAATAAATAGGGTGCACTTCTTCTGTTGAAATATCAATATACATAAATTCTCGAGTTGTATATTTCACATTTATATTTATTATTTTCATTATATTTTGAAATAAACCGAGAAAATCAATATATTGATACAGATTATATAATTATATATAATATAAACGATGAAATAAACTGATAGTTTGGAATAGAAAATAATTACACCCGTTGTAATAAGCTACATGTACCAAATTATACAGGGTGTAACTAAATAAGTGTAGAACATTT
>NW_019289938.1:42109-86935 GCF_000500325.1 Leptinotarsa decemlineata
TATACATATCTATACATATATATTTAGTATATAGATATTAAACGGGAAATTCCATCAATAACACAAGTATGAAATAGATTTTTATCCAGAAAACTTGCAAATGTCACGAATGATTTATCGTCTTCACATAAACGGCCTTTAAATCTAAGTTCAAATAATTGAACAATCGTTATAAAGAACTCTCCGTCTCGACATCTGAACTCCAACATAAATACATTTTCAGGAGTATAGAATCCTGCACTTTAGTGTGATTGACTCCGGCCCAACGTATCTTACTTTCCCACTTGCGATTGGCATTTGGAAGATCCCTTGGGACTCAAACCACCGTTTCGGGAAAACAGAAATGTCTACATTTCTATCTGATGTTTGCTTCGGAGTTTCACTGTATGTCTTTTGTTCCATCATTCTCATTCGATAGAAATGGGATCGAATCGGCGTCAACCTGAAGTGTTGCTTTTTCACAGCAATAAATCATCATTGAAAAAACTATTTTGAACAGTAATGTTCAAACACCCGAAAACTAAACAGTGTGGAAAATTACAGGCCTAAGTCCAGTGTTAGTGGAATGTATCAGCGCTTCTCATAGTTATCGACTAAGATATATATTGTTGTTTGCCGTCATAAGTAGATTTGTAAAAGAAAGAGCCACTGATATTGTATTTATATGTATAATTTTTTGTAAAGTTTTCTAGTTGACAGATAATTCAACCAAAAACAGATCATTCGATGACGGTTTCTGAAGAGACTTGTCCAACCTCGAGAAACTTATGCATCATTGCGTGTGTACCCATTCTCAAACAACATAATGGGCCATTGTTAGAAAAAAACGAAAAAAGGCCACGGATGTTCATTTGTTTGAATACATTTAACGATACTTCAAAGCAACTCTTGTGTCGCAAAACACTTCGCGCCACAGAAGTGGTTGGTTAACCAATCAACTCATTGGGATAGCAACCTCTCACCATGGAGCGTATCAAATATAATGGCACGAAGCCCACAGACTTCTTCTGAGTCTCAGTATTGTAACATAAAGAGTATCTTCAAAAATGCCGCCAAAAGTAACCTCTTCAATATCTTTAAATTTCTTTTTTATATGAGCCCATGCTTACGGTAAAAGAAAGAAATTGGCCCCGCACTTCGTTTCGAGGTCAGCGAGAACTTTGTGAATTAATGAATGATAGTGGGATTGGACTTACTGGTTGATTTTTACTGTGATATAGTGGTAAGTTAATTACGTATATCCCTTGTTTTTATTTTTCGTATAGGTTTGACTTGCAGCTAGGTGGCACCGTAAAAGTATCTTCCACGGTGCCGCTAGTGCTAGAACAGGCACTGATCATGGATAGTGTTATTAATTTCCGTTAGGTAACGAATCAGTGTATTCATAAACTTCATAATGGTTGTCTCAATCGAATAGTATGATAAAAAATCTTCGATGATACAGTAAAACTTTTATTTGATACCTCGCTGAGAAAAAAGACATTTTTCGACCACTCATATCGCTTGTATAACAAATTTGGTTTTCATCAACTGATGCTTTCGCAAAGTGCTTAAATTCTGATCGTTCCATAGGTGTCTACTACAATCCGACTTGAATATTATTGTGTTGATCATATTTTACTTTCCTTGCACTTTCTTGACAGGTGTAGTGCGAAGTTTACTGGTGTACGAACTAACTGATATAAATTAGTCTGATAAAATGAGTTATGAATTATGATTTGAATTGTTATAGGAGTATTCAAGTTATACGAATCAATCTACAATTTCTACTTCGAAGTAAGTAGCAAGGTGTACAATTTGTTATATGGAGTATGATTTATATGTTCTGCAATATATTTAACGTGGAAGTCGGAATTATGTATAGTCTACTTTCTCTTAATTAATTCAAGAAGTACCAATTAATTTATTATTCATAAATATATATCTATTCATGAATATCAACCTAGAGGTGCAAGTAGAGCGTGATAAATTGAATTGCATACAAAAAGTAAAAACCTTGTACAAGGAAACTGCAAGATTAAATTAGAAACATTGACTGGAGAATGAAGTCGTTTTTTTATGCAAATACTCTTGGAAAATCTCAGAAGATGAGTAAAGGATTATTCAAATTACTCGTATTTGAAAAAGATAATTATTGGTCATTCCAGATTGCATGTCAATTCGTCAGTATTCAAGAAACGCCCTTTTAAAAGAGCATAGGCTTTCACTACCGGAGTAATGATTAGAGAATGGAATTAGTAACTGATATGTTATTCAAAGTATCTCAACTGCTGCTGCTGAGCTTACAAACAAGTATTCCGTAAAAAAAATATATTTTCAACAGTTTCTTATGGCCAAACTTTTGGTTATACAGGTCTATATATACATTGCGAACGTAAAGAGTATCCATCCCCTCTTCATTTTCGAACGGGAAAATATATCAGAGCCGGATAAAACTTTTGTGAAAAAGGAATCAGTTGAGCTTCAATTTTTCAATTCATAATCGATTGCGAAGTCATTGATATTCGAATTTGGGACTAGAAATTTCGTAAATTCGCCACCCTATGTCAGATTTTTCTAATATATTTATATTCACTGGAAAGAGAAATAAATTAGTGACATCTTTCGGAATAGATAGGTGTTCATTTCAAAGGGCATGAAAACCCGACAGCATTTCATTATAATTCATCTTATACATTAAATCAAATGTTCTCCTTGGACCTTTTGACAGTGAATCAGTATATGGAAGGAATTGGCCGATACTTGATGAAAATCTATAACTAACGTATTCAAAAAACCCTTTTTTGTGAAATTTTCACTAAACAGTTCTACAAAAACGCAACACGTGTTTCGCCATTCATTGGCTTTTTCAGGCGTGTCTTTATTAGCAAAGAAAATCTCATAATGAAGTGGTTTTTGAATAACCCATTTATAACATTTTAGAATGTGTTTGTGGCAATACTAGCACAAATTTCGGTAATTCTGTCTCTAAGATTCTGTATTGTCTCAGGTAACGTAAAATTAACTCTCGATTTTATATAGCTCCAAACAAGAAGGGTCAAATCCGGTGAACGAACAGGCCATGTCAACGAACTGCGCTTACAAATCCACATGCCAGGTATGTCTGATTTCACCAATCGCCTACAGGCATGAAAAATGTGGGCGCGCACCTTCTTGTTGAAGTAAAACTGGATTTTCGAGTTTATTTTCATTTTTAGTCAACTTCTCGAATCCGTGGTTGGATGAGGTTTTGAAGATCTTCCAAGTATGAATCACAAGTCATATTTTCCCCTAGATATATGGGACAAACAATATGCATTCGTGACTGAAACAAATGATTTTTCGACTTGAAACGAATGAAACGTTCTGTCACGGTCATCTCCATTCGAGTTATGTGATATTTTCAGTTTATTGGGGTGAAACTTATGTCTTCTCATGTATTTCTTGGCAGTGGTTGTTGATATATCATTTTCACGAGCAATTTTTATTGTGGATTGCAGGGAGTTATTGATTCACTACAGAGGCAACGATTCATGTTTGTCGTTCGAGATAGCTTCTTGAACACCATTTCTGCCTTATACTGACTCAGTCTTTGCTGAGACGAAACTATTAGTACTCCAGGTTTTCATTCGATGACGGATTACCAGCCCGAATTTTGTTCTGTTCGTTCGTGAGAGTCTATATTCTCAGATGACAGATTTTTTTAACTATCATTATCATAACACTGATGATTTTCATTTCAAATTGCTAGGACTGGTACTTTACGAGCCGAATTGATTAAATTCAGCACTGATTACTTTTTGATCAAGATTTCGAGAACTTTACCCCTTGATCAAAAATCAATCATGTTCAAAAGTGGGTGTGATCTCTGTCTGATTCAATGACCATCAAATATGTTCAATGCTGATTATCCAGTGTTCTATGTATTTCCTTAGTTTATTGTTTAAGTTTGAAAATGTCCATATAGGACAAAACTGCAGTAACGTTAGTTACAAATAAAAGTGGTAAAAAACATAGAAATTTTCATTTCTCTTTTCATCATGATCTCCTACCACATAGTAACGGCTACATCCATCAATTTAATCTATTATTTCTTGGTCATCGTCATGGAAAAGATTATCAACATAACTATAAATATTTTTAAAGTAACGTTGTCAATGTCATAAAGTATGGACTAATCATGGTTACTTTAAAGACGATTGATTCAACGACTCTGATTTACTTATCACGACATTAAAACAGAGACGCAAAGTACCGACCCTTGAACAAGTTATAAACTCGAAATGTAGTTAGTTACCTTTCACGAAAAAATGAGTTTATTGATCAGTATCAAGTTTCAAACTAAATGTTACTTCCTTTATCACTCATAATACTAATTACAATTTAACTTCTTGATTATGTTGCTTTCTAGTAACTTCACTGAATCGCAAGTTCACATACTAAAAATCTAAAGAAGGAAGAGATCAACTAATTCTTCGTCACACCACACAATATTTTGTGGTACTTCTATCGATTTCTGCGAATATATCCGAGTTACGGCCTACTTTGGCCAACTAGGGTTGTCGTATTTTCAGCAAACATCCTGCGAGGAATGAATTAAGGTTTTAATTTAATTGAATTGACTTTTCCCTTTTTTCCTCAGTCTTCTGACGCAGTAATTAGTATAATATATTTATGAGTAGCAGTAACTTCCAATGAATATAGTGAACATTATAATTAATCAAGATCTCTATCCAACAGTGGCAGTCACGGTTTGTAATTTTTCAAATTAAAACTGACCTTTACTGCATACGGAGACGAAAAAATAGTTTCTTCTGCCGACTTACCTGAAACAAAAGAAATAAATATGTGAACTCCATGACACTTAAACTTTCGGAAATGAAAAAAAAATTGAAATGTATTGTTACGTGTCGGTTTCCCGCCAAGTAACATTAGGCTATTTAATTCTAATATCAGTTCAGATAGGAAGCCCACACTACAACTACCAGGTAGGGTTGGTTTTGTCTACCTTTGATAAGGAAAATTTTATAGTTCTGTAAACAAACTTCGTACTCCAGAAAAGAAAAAAAAGTCAAAATATCTTCATTCATTTATATGAAGAGATGAAAATAATGAGTGTAGAGGGAAGGCCAATATGTTACAATTGTCAATACTTACCTACTTGGCATTCCTGTTTTAATGTTCAGTTGGCGCATTTGGAAAAGTAAACAAAACCTAGATGTTGTCTTTGTCATAGGTGTCATTTGCTGCCGTCGTAGTTCGCAAGCTGGTCGAGAAAGATCGACTACCGAACTAGTCAGGTTTACTTCCTGGCGGTAAAGTTTGATTCAGGCGAATTATGAAATAGTTGCAGCTGTGTTACGTAAAAGGTGACCGTTATGAACATTCAAACAATCACCTTGATCAATTGTAGGAAGTCCAAAGGCAAGAAAGCGTGTTATATGAGGAATTTCAATAAATAGGAATTCAAAAGGCGGAAATAGGTTGTGGAGAGAGGGGAGACAGGGAGTTGAGAGGAGGGTTCGACGAGACGTGGAAGAAACAAGAGGTCTTTCTTAATTTTGTTAACAATTTGGAGAAATTGTAGCATTCCAACGTATTCTGGGTTTCGCAAGTAAAAGACTCGAAATTTGTGTTAAATTCGTATTAGAGAGCTTTGTTAACCATTCAGTGTTAGAACAGAATTATTATTGATAGATTTATCATACTTATTTTGTATTGACTTATTTTGTATTAAATTACATGCTCACATAGGCACGGAAGCATTTCTGTAATATATTAACCTGCTTTGAGAAATACCACTCGAAACCACTTTGGGTTGATACAAACACTGCATTTTCTCTCTTGATATTTGTCATTGTATGTTATTTGAAACCTGTTAGAGATTCAATGTAACTTTTGTAAAATATCAAGAACAGCACCTTTTGGTGAATTTATTCTTATACTCACCCCCAAATTGCTGAGCTAGCCGAGTGGTCATTTGAGTAAACTTTTCAGTGACCAAAAAAAAATTGTTGTTACCAACACGGTTTTGGAATATACCAAAGGGGGGTTTAACTTTCATTCCAAAACAACCAAATTTCTCTTCCCCCCCCCCGTTCAACAACGTAACAGTAGGAGAGTGAAGCTTTTGAAAATGAATAAGAAAAACAATCAATTGTTCTACAGTTCATTTGTCCACGTGCAGTTTTTAAAAATCAGAGTTGCTGTCCATATATTCTTATAGTTTGTAATATCCCATAATGATGAATCATAGGCCATCAAGAATTATATCTCCAGTGCATCAAATGAACTGAGTACACATGGTCGTTTCAAGAAAAACAGTTTCCATGAACATATGATCGGAGTTGCTTCGTTTCTTAGATACAGGGCGTAGAAGTTAAAAAAAAACGATCATTATAAAATATCATGAATATTCTCACACCGATTTGGTTGAAATTTGCTACAGTTATTTGAAATAATAAGGCGCTCATTTAGCCCAAACTAAATTGAAATTACCAGGTCCAGTGGCGACTGATTGGGCAACAAAGTCAACAATATTAGGAAGAAAAGAACGCCCTGATTTTTTGTACTTTTTCTTGTATTTACTTCATTCATATCAAGCTTCGTTTTCGAAAAAAATCGCTTCTAAAAACTATCCCCGAACAATATAAAATAAAAACCAAAAGTAAATAATGTAAGTACACAATTTCGACCTTAAAGTAAATGAGCAAAATGTCCACCTCCAGATAAAATACACGACTGCAATCGATTTGTTATTGATTGTCTGACACGTTCAAAAATAACTGGAGTATCTCTTATGACATTGTCATTGTCAATTATTCGTGCATATATCACATGTCGCTGAATGTAACTGCACATGTAATTGAATGATGATGACAATCAAATTATCCCTGATTAATTTGCTTGAAAAATGTATTTGAAGATAATAAGGATGATATACCTATTATTAATATTGTGTACCGGCACTTCTTCTAACAAAATGAGTAAATGATCTCGCAAAAAGTCCTTCTAAAATAATCTGTTAAACTTGCTGATAGAAAGACTGGGCCAATTAGGTAGTCACCAATAATTCCACCCAAACGTTCAGCAAAAATTGTTGCTGAAACTGGTCATTGTGAAGTTCATAATAGAATCACGTGAAAAATTTGCCGCATCCGTGAATAAAATATTTGGTTAAAAAATATACTTGTGTGCCAATAATCTTGTGAGAAAATCCCAAAGCAGTAGAGCTTGGACCCGCTATATGTAATATGGGTATAGAAGGTTTCATTTCAGAACTGTTCATACGGTTTTCGGATTGACTTAAAGCTGCACTTCCTGCTGACTTACTAGTACTATTCGAAGGATTTTTTCTATCGCATCAAGTATAACTTCTTCTAGTTTCTAGTTCAGGCATTATCACAGTTTCTGGTCTTCCACCATCTGCATTTTTATTAAAACTCCCAGTTTCACATAATCTTGCATGTAAATGTTTTAGCACATGGAATTATTCTGTTAGGATATCTGTCCTGGTATATTATCTGTGCTTCTTGCGCATTTTCATTTGCTAATTCATGTGCATGTCGGCCATTTCAGCGTTAGTAAAATTACTCTGACTTTCACTGATATGACAACAATACTAGAGCCAGCAGATTTCCAAAGCAGGTGTTTGTGATATGCAAAGTGACTTCAATATTTTTTCTCGAAAACGAAGCTAGATATGAAGAAAACATAATCGACAAAAAAGTTGCATTTTTAGTTGATCAATCTGAAAAATTAAAAACTACAAGAACAAGTCAGTGTCGTATTGTTGACTGTGGTGTCCACTGAGACTCCACTGGACCTTATAATCGCAATCTAGTTAAGGCAGAATGAGCGCCTTATTACTTCAAATAACTAGCAAATTTCAACCAAATCGGTAAGCATATGAACTTCGTCAAATGAACTGCTTTTACGATTTGGAAAATAGGAGACGCTAAGTTTATTACGGAATATATATTTCTACTTCCATGAACTCAGCGGAGAATTTCAGTTTCACAACTAGTTTCTATGGATGTTTATGAGGTCATCAAGCGGTTATGAACTCCGTTGATGTTATAGTCATCATTACTGATGTACGTTTCTTGCCGACTGCATTGATATTTTCACGGTCCTCAATGTGATTGTGGTTTTTTACTCAACAAGTGCAGAAAATAGTAGTAGTGTGTTTGAAAATATCGAAACCCCGCAACTTTCCCAAAGATCATGTGAAATTACTCGAGCGTTTCAGCGGATTACACGCACTCATCAGAAATATGTGGAAGTTTCGGAAGATATAATCTCTTCGATCACACTGCGTAGCGCAATCAGATTATATGGGATATAAGAAAGGAATCCTATATTAAATGGTATTTTCACTTCGATACAGGATTACGAACTTCCGACATATATGGATGAAAAGTTCACAAAGACAAAAACAAAATCGATATTTCACAAGAAACAATCTATCTACGTTTTGCTATGGTCTGAAATATACAGATATTTTTCATACGGAAAAGATTCAAGAAAGGAAGTGTGGAAGGAAATGAATATAGGTTTACATGAACTGAACTGTAACTGAAAGTGCTCCCATATCTTGTAATTTTGTTTGAAGTAAATATACCCCTTTCCATCTTAACTTTTCAACGGAACAAGATATGAGAGACGGTGAAAATGTACGATAAAAGTACTTTTTGATAAAAAAAAAAGTGTTGCATCACTCGTCGACGAGAGTGTACTACCAACTTTCTTTTCAAATAGAAAGGAAAGTCTTGTGATAATTCGTTTGATAGGTGTTTTAACTCTCTATCCAACACTTTTTCATTGTTGTAAATCTATTTAGTCGTTTCTGATTGAATAACAGTTCATATTCATATTGCTGATGACAGCACAATTGTCTCGTCATTCCATTTGGATTCCAGGATATCAGCTACGGAGGCACATCTTCACCGGCAGCAGGAAGTTGCATATCTTAATGAGGATCTAGAAGTGGCATCGGTTTTCTCCAAAAAGATTAATGTCTCCGAACGGGATATAATAATGTCAGGTGAGACAATTCCACTTTCTACTCCGATAAGTTTGTTGGAGGTTAAAATGGACACCAACATGTCTTGGCACATACTGGAATTGCAAAGGCTGCTTCTCAAAAGCTTGGAACACTGTTTTGAACTAGAAAACTGTACACACCTCAGCAATTTTTGACGCTTCATAAAGCTCAGATTAGATCTTCTTCGAAGTATTGTTCTCATGTATTGAGCTCTGCCCCCAAACATAACCTGAAGTTGCTGGATTCCATCCAGAAAAGAATCATCCGCCATCACGGGCAACTCTTGCATCTGGAGAACTGCGTTTATGTGGAATACATTTTCTGATAACGTTTTTCCAAATGGATTTGATCTCCAGCGATTTAAATCCAATGTAAATCGCTACTTTCGCACAGGCACCGCTCTGAAAGCGCCTTAAGGATTTCCCTGTAGTAGCTTAATAGTCATCTGGTAAAAGAGATCTCAGGTGAACTTCTGATAGGCTATTACCTCACTGAAACTCATTCAAAACCACTTATTAGATAACTATCTTGTTTATGTTCCTTGTGTGAATGAATGAATTGTTTCGTCATGGATATGATGAATTGGTATTTGCAAACAAAGCCTAATATATTCCAATGCCCCGGTTTTTAATATTCAAGTGAATCTTTCTCAATATTTGAAATAATTTATTAAATTGATCACGATACTGATTTTCCTTAAACAAAAATCTTGTCCGGAATACCAAATCACTTTAAAACATGATAATTGGTGATTAATAATTTCATGTTAAAGCAGAACTTAATCTGCCTATGAAAGGAACATTTCGTAGATCACCAACAGTCATAATTATTTTTTATCAAATTGAACTCATCAAACTGTACGTAAAAAAATATTTTTTTTTGGTAGGCATACATACTGGTATTTCAAAATAGATGGAAATAATTGATATACTATGCAACTTATTCTCGTTTCGTTACAATAAACTTCGGAAATTATTTTTCAATAACAGTTTCCTAACAACCGAACAGATTACCTGATATTCATTCACAATAACTGAAACTTATAATGAATGATATTTGGTGATTGTTCAGCATCAAAATTATTTTCAATTTTCTTTCAATATTTCCATCTTTTTTGAACAATTTGGTCTACAGAAGTAATGCCTGACCATTGAACATTCCTCTCCTCGGAAGTTTTATAACTTCGGATTGGAAATTCCTGTAAATTTCACGTTCTGATCAAGATTAAGAGGTTATTTTCCGTCATAATCCGTAAAAGTCCTCACCATATTTTATTTTTACTACCCTATATCGTGGAGAGAATATGAAAGAGGGGTGGAATTTTCAAACCATATCATTTTACTTCTTGGTAACTGTCACTAAAAAATTTATGATTCATGAAATGAGGCAATCATTTCCAAGTTCACAAGCTGTATGTAATGTACATTCACCAGAACAGCCAACATCGAAGAAGGCAATACAAAAATATCAAAATATATACACCTGAAAAAGATGTTACAAATACACAAATGTGAATCCTATATATGTCTACATATATTTGATGCTGCATGAATCTCTCAATATAATTCACATTAATAACTACGACCACCCACAAAAAGCGTAGGAGGATCTATCGAATTCATGAAGTTGAACGCTGCTCAAATGGATGGTTGTCTTTTCGCTAAAAAAAGAAAAAGTTCTAACCGCTAAATGACGAGATTATTTTATCAATATCCCCATCACAACACCACAACCACCTGATGATTTCATATTTGATATGTTCTAAAATACTTTTGTAGCACTTTTTTGCACACATGAAAATATATATAAATTATGTATACATATTATATGAATAGTAAAAAGAGTCTAACGGCAACATTCACTGCAAACTTCAGCCTGGTATTATCAACTCTCGAAAGACCCCTTGGAACGACAGTAATAAACATAAATGTAATACGTAGAACTTATACACCCAGGCCAGTATCCCGACGGTAGCATATGAAAGGAACATTACACGTCTAGGCGTCTCTATAATATTTATAACACCCTAAAACATGTTATGGAGACATGACCAAATGGCCGCTGCAGGATAATAAGTTATAGAGGTGCCCGTACATTTACTGCTGATTGAATGTCGAAACACATAGTAAAATTGTGAATGAATTGTGAAAATCAGTCAATGGAGGCATAAAAACATGCAGTAAAAATATTATGATATCAATGGAAACAATCATACAAGTTGGACAAAACATACCTCAGGGCATGACAGACACAAAAAATTGTCGTATAAATACAAAATCAATACAATGTTTGTTTGTGGGAGGGTTCTACCCCGAATACCTTTGCAAAACTTCCAACCCTCTGAATGAAATTGTCATTCACCCATTTGTTTTGAATAGTAATGGGGATCGAATGTTGCCTTATTGAATAGGACTCCCGATTCCCTACTGCTGATCAAGTGCCCGATCAACTGTTACTGTGTTTTTGAGAATCGGTCCGCTAATTTATAGGGTACTCAACGACAATTGAAACTTCATGTAACCCGTTCAAATAGGAAATACACTTGTGCAAATAGCACACATTGAATAGGGAATTACCATTTTCCACTCATAATTTCGCAAAACTGTAGGCGACGATCAAAGTCACCGAGCACTTGTACTTCTCAAGCCCATCGCAGTGGCGAATTTTCTGAACATTCTCTCTCTCTCTCTCTCTCTCGTTCTCTATCTCTCTCCAATGAAATTTCATTCAAAATGCCCCTATAACTACCAGATTTTCACGACACCTTTTTTATTTGAATTGATTCAGTTTCGCGAACAAGTTTCCCTGGTTGTCATAGTTTAAATAATTTGATAAACACATTCCACAAAAACGGTAAACAGTTATTTTCATGTGATTCAATATTTATGTGAAAATAGTTGTTTCGAAAGGGTTTTTTCTTCCAGTTTGTATCTTGATCTACAAAGTGTCGTTCGATTTGGGCTATCTTCAACTTGGAACTTAGAATTCCTTCTTGTATTTTTGTAACACTTTTGTATTTCGCAATCTATAGAAATTCCATTCTCTGTATTTACGAACGTTTGGTCAATTTGATGATCAACATTTACTATTGTTTTTTATTACGACCCTGATAATCGCTCGGAATAAAACAATTTTCACGTAATACGTAATATTCACAATAATTTTATTATTCATCATTGCTACAAATCACACAAAAGTAAGTGAAGATATGATACAAGGTATAATATTGTATGAGAGGATACATGAAATGTTCCCGGTAAATAAATAGCAGTCTGGTTCAGATGACAGTTGTGCACTGTTTACGCTAAATGCACACACACACACCGATTTTGGACGGCCGATTTTATACCGGTCGTCCAAATTCCAATAGTGAACCACATGTGGGTACGGGACCTGGCACACACGCCGACCGGTGATCGACGTCGTTCACTTCGGGAAGACAATGTGGCCTTACGGACGGGGTTGCCGGACTCCTGGTCAGTGGCAGAAATAAGTAGGGTTAGGGGAACTAAAACTCCCCAAAAACCTTTGCGGAACTTGCCACCGAGAGCTGAATAGCCGCAGGGTGATATGCGGTTACGAACGATCTCCTTGGGAAATCGGTCTAAACCTCATTATGATCAGCCTACCTCTGGTAATGCGCGGCTCTGCCGAAGGTGACCAACTCTTCCCTTGCTACTCGTGGAATCACACATGACTGAAACAAACACAAAAACAGAAACAACAAAAACAAAAACCAATCCCAAGGCTGGACAGAAGTGCTCTAAGGTGGCTGGTTATGAACAGAAAGGTCCACCCCGATCTACCGCTCGGAATGAGGCTGGACATAGCATATCACCTCGTGATGTAATACAAAGGTCAAGGCGTGAGCGCATTTGCGAAACCGAGGTCAAAAGCAGAAAGAGAGGAAGACCACTTCCTGTGGCGGGCGCAAAAAGATCCACCTTGAATAAAGACAAGGAACCGCTTACTCCTGCAGTAAAGTGCCCTCACATGTGCATCTCCACGGAGGGAACCCCAAAAAGGTTGGAGAAGCCGCGCAACAACAGTAACGTCGCTGCACCTTCCAAAACCTTCGCGGAGGCCGCCGTGAGATACCTCAAGATTGCCAAAGAGAGTATGTGTTCCGTGAGTCTTGGCCTACACCAGACGATATAAAGGAGATGTCTCCTAGTGACCTGTCCACCTTCCTGGAAAGAACAGGATGGACGATGACCTAGGAGGACAACTTCTCGGGAGGATGTACATGTGGCTTAAGTGCTGTGGGCCTACACTCACCCTCCCTACTCTACAGAGTTCATACTACACTGAGTCCAGCGTTATACATCTATCGATAAGCAGGATCTCCTTGTGATCAACAATCATCTCCTTGATCCTCTCCTATATTTGTTCAAATACTGTGCCACTGTGGAGAGTATTATTATTTGTTTGAAATAGTATGATTAGTATTACTTCACACTAACTGATTTCATTTGAAATTTGGGAAGATATTGTTTCGATCGCATTCTACAGTAAGGGAAGTATGGCATTCAAGACGTAAATTTGAAATTTCACTTTCGGAAAAAATATTTTTAACTGATATACAGCGAAAGTAAATTCTGAAATGGAACTGCTCTAATTAGATACATATTGATGAATTTTTAACAATAAACGTTGCCCTACGTAATTCATGTCTGATATTTCCTGAAAAATAACAACATTTACAGGCAATCTTCTTCATAGCCTAGCCTTCAATTTCCACCCACCCCCCCTTTCTGAGTATGCAGCACGAAACTGTTCTTCGAACCCCACAATTTCGAAAAGATAATGGCCCGTTTTATCTCGTTCATAAACACAACCCATATTTAACCTCTTTTCAGTTCACATCAGTTTCGTGACGTCAGATATTCAACCGACCGCTCCCTCGCGATGTTCGGCGCTCCCTGCAACTCTGCTGCCCGATGCAGACGCACCCACTAGGGGTTGGTGGTGCTTACAGAGATCTAACACGCACGTAGTGAGCTAATAAGAACCGATTGCTAGCCAGTGGCTCACTGGCGTAGATTTACGAAACTTCTATTTTGGGAAAAGCACTAGCTCCGTGTGAATTTCGGGAGATATAGGTAATTATTTACTGGTAACGTCACAATTCTTGTGGTGAGAGAAATAGTGTTTCTTCAAAGCTACGGAAGCAAATTTTAGTTGTACATTCGAGTGGAGGCATGAATGTGAGTACAAAACTAAGTTTACTGAATTGAAAATATTTTTAACTTTCTATTTCTCCATCATTGAACAAAATATTTGGAAAACTTCCAACGAAAACAAGAAAGGGAACCAAAGTGAAAGCTGAATAAAAATATGGTATAGTTGGTATTAACTAATATATGAATATGTATCTGTACTGTCATCTTGACAAAAGCAGATTTGTCTCTTCCAGTGACCTAATAGTCGTAATGCTATGAAATAAATGAGTGCGTCGTTTCAAAATATCATCCAAAACGGTGCTCGAACCTCGAAGTACACCATTAAGGATGATAGTGGTCCATGTAAGTGTCGTTTTATATCAATAATCTTTCATATGTCAACCAAAGAACTTCCAGAATGTGAACTTCAGTTCCTCTTTCACTTTGCGGAATATGAAGAATTTGCGTAGGTCTTCTCACGAATTTTTAAAAAGATGTAAACTATGACAAAGGTACAGCCGATATATAGGTACATCCAGCGGTGACTGCAATAAGACTAGTACCAGACTTTTCAGACCAGAAAATATACCTCTAAAATACAAGCTGACGGTACGCGTTAATATGGAATCAATTCATTCGACTGATAGTCGGCTGTTTTTTCTGGAACGGGCTTCATTTGCAAAGCAGATTATTGATGTATAATGAAAATAATATGGATTCCAGAAGAGAAACAACTAAGGCAGAAATCTCAACCGGACAAATGGCTCACTTGGCTCACTGCTCTTGATTAGGGCACATGATTATCGAAACCAATGATCAATTATCCCATGGTGTGGGGAGTGGTCACAATTGATAATAACGGCACATATTCTTGAATGAGTCACAGATGTTCAAAATTTCAGACCAATTACACTATTGAGACTCTTTGCAGAGGTTTTTGAAAAATATGTTGCCAATGGAATAACAGAATTCATGGATAGGTTTGATTTAATGAATACGAATTATTATGGGTTCCAAAAAGGCAAATCAACCTCAAATGCAATGCTAACGCTTGTAAATATACTTTCGGAGGAGATAGACAAAGGTAACAAAGTGGTTTGAGCTATATTCGATTTCTTCACATCATTGAATAGGTCTCTAAAATACACAACTTTGCCACACTGTCACTCTATCTCTTATCGTTTACGAGATCCCCATGTACAGAAACGAATTTGAATAGCCCTGTATATAGTAGGTCAGTTTAATAAAGCTTGGTATTGTTCCACGGTTTCTCTTGTTTTACAGACATCGCCTTCAAATTATCGTTCTTCATCAAGCATGAAACCATCGGTCAGCAGCATATGCATGATTTGGACAATAATTTTCATGTTTTCGTAGAAGGTTTTTTATTTTGAATTTCTGATTCAGGTTATATTTTAGAATCCACATTGCTCTTATTAAAAAATGATGGATGTGTTACTTTTATTCCACAATCAATAATATTTCTACATATCTTCAAAATAACTTCACTTTTTTCGAGGCAAACAACCGAATAGAAAATACAAACAAAAACATTGTTGTCAATTAATGAAAACCAACTACAAGTAAAAACCCTTCTTCAAAAACGAATATAACACTTGAAATAAATGATGATTTGACCAATGACCCAGAAATAATTTCTAATCAGTTTAATAACTATTTCCAAAACAAAACAGTGTGCAAATCTGTTGACGCAACCATTAACGTATCTATTAAATTGTTCTCTTGAAGAAGGTATTTTTCCATCATGCAAATGGCAAAAATTATTCCGATTCACAAATCGGGAAGAGTCACAGATGTTCAAAATTTCAGGCCAATTACACTATTGAGCCTCTTTGCTGAGGTTTTTGAAAAATATGTTGCCAATGGAATAACAGAATTCATGGATAGGTTTGATTTAATGAACACGAATTAGTATGGGTTCCAAAAAGGCAAATCAACCTCAAATGCAATGCTAACGCTTGTAAATATACTTTCGGAGGAGATAGACAAAGGTAACAAAGTGGTTTGAAGTCCTTTCGCGATAAGAATATAAACAAAAAAAATGAAAACAAAAACTCTACTTAATCAGACAAACACACTATACAGGGAGGTGGTGACGATACACACGTTAATCAAGTTTTTTTGGTGGAATGATGCCATTTCTATTCTCGAATCTCAATATCTTCAAACAGTATCGTGTAATATCCTTCACTAAGCGCATACTCCGCTATTGCCGATTTGTATATAGATTATATCAAATAGACAAATCGGCAGTAGCGGAACACGCGCTTAGTGAAGGAGATCTCAATACTGTTTGAAGATGTGAAACTACTTGCCCCCGATCACGGATACAACAGTCGGCTTGTACGGGAAGCCATAGAAATCCGTAAACATACGGAAAACTACAACAGAAACGAGGAGGCGGAAACGCTTAACCGGATTTGGAATCCCATACTAAACGATGCTAAAGTGGCAACAACGCAATGCAATGTTACGTCATTAACAGGTAATAACACTTCAGCCAATAGCAAAGAAGCAACAAGAGAGGCGGACTACCTTAGTCAACATAAATACAACCTACGAATTAGAAATCACCAGTCATCAGTGAATCATCAAGATGAATCGACCTCTCACGAAGCCAGCCACTCCTGCTGGCGAAACGTTAGGATGCAGTTCCAAACCACGACGGCCTTCAAACCCGAATAGAGATAGTGAAACTGAATACCGTATTTGCTCAGCAGCCTTGAACTACTGATGCCACTCTGACGAACTCGCTTCACCATAACATCTGGTCAGGCTACAGACCAAACAGAGGAGGTGAATTTCAGGGAGGATACCCCAGTTCCCATCTTTTTTGTAACTCACTATTGCGCTCAGTAATACTCTTGGCTCCAGAAAAGGATATTCATTTGTTCTAAATGGTCGTCAAAGAGTGCATGCTTGCTATCGGTATGGAATTCGGGATAGACAAATGTGCAATGGTCCATCTCAAAAGAAGACGATGCCGGGACTACAGAAAGGATGTGCAGCTCGTGGATGGAAGCATCCTACACCATTTGGATGCCGGAGAGAAGTATACTTACCTCGGGGTGGAACAATGCCACTCACAAGAGATTCGTTGCACGGTTATACATCCCCCGACAACAGGGAGGCCGTGAACTTTTGACACTGAAGTAGAATAGTACTAGATGGCACCTGTAAAGTCATCAGGACTTCACAGACGCCACAAATCCCATTCTCTTAATTGAAGCATTCTTTTAGAGCAGCTACTCAAGCGGTCGATCAACTTGGTTCAGTTTTCGACACCATTAAGCAATAACATTGAAGACCTTGAATTATAGAAGCAACTGACATTTGAATTCCTTATGACCGTTATCGAGTAATACGAATAGGGATCCTTTGCCTGCCGAAAGGCGCCTGAGAGCCGTAAGATTTAGCTGTTGACATGTCCAGTATTTGCGGTCTCATTCTATATCCACTGACTCAATGAGGTCCTAAGAGTGCTTTATTACCAACTTCGCTACTCCTTCGGTATTGACGAGACCCCGATGTTGCCTAATGCTACGCGTGATATTGACTGCATTGTGGAAATGAAAACTACTCATTTTACACCCTCAGGCATATACAAGTTGATTAGCCTGATGTAGTCCTGATCGATAATGAAGCAAGATGATATTCTTTCTAAAATAGGAGAAAAATTAATGANTCCACAAAAATACGTTCCCATCAATTATCTCCATTTAATTTCCCAGCTTTAAAAATGGTTGCTACTTGTGATTTAACAAAGTTGGGTGGCGCCCACTTCAATGTTAATTTGAATTCGATGAAAATAATCTTTTAACGAACCCATAGTGCTCTTCGGCCAAAAGCTACCGTTCGCAAATAAATGCTCAGCGGATTATTGACTTATCAATAATTTGCTGTTACAATTTGAAGACTAACATTGCGAAGAAACAACCGCATACGGGAAAGAAAAAATGTTTATTTCATCAAGACAACGTACCGTGTCACAAGTCAATCAAAACGATGATAAAACTACATGAATTGAACTTCTAGTTGATCCTAGATCCACCGTATTCACCAGATTTGGCTTCCAGCGACTACTGGCTGTTCGCAGACCTCAAAAAATGCTCACCGGTAAAAAAATCCGCTCGAATGAAGAGGTTATAGCTGAAACTGAGGCCTATTTTAAGGCAAAAGATAAGTCGTTCTACAAAAGTGATATTGAAATGTTAGAGCGGTGCTCCTATGATTGTGTGGCACTTGATAGAGATAACGTTGATGAATAAAGCCAATTAAAAAAAAACGCGTTTTCTTTCTTAAGCCTACGACTTTACAGCCCGAAATGAACTGAGTTTTGAACTTTGATTGAAGGAAGTATCTGACTGTGATAAAATGAAAATTACTGAATGACTCGAAATAACGAGAATCTGGGTAATAACTAACGAGTAATTTCACTAGACGAAATTTTCTCGTATAGTATTCGGTTGGGAAAAAATGGGATTGGCAACTAAAATATTCAACATGAGAGTAAATAATTTAAAAAATCTTTTTTAGAATTTTTTAGCTTCTGAAAAAGAAGCGCTTAGTTCACAAGCTTCGCATCAAATTTCTGAATTCGGAATAACCTCATCTATCTAGGTTAGTTGAGAATTAAGGTTACTGATTCGTCATCATCACGAAATTTTATTGATAATATAATATTTTGATGAACGAATTCGTCATTTAATATTTTCATGTCACATACTGTCGATACTTTCTCCTTCGCCTTCAAATAAGGCTACAGATCTTTCATATTCTTTTTGAAACATGTCTACCACCATCAAACTGAGTATTTCCTCCAAACCTTCGCGGAATACCAAGACTATTCAGAAATTACTCTGTATGAGTCATTAATCCCATCTGAAGAGAGTTCCAGTAAATTTTATGAATGCGACAGGATACTTAATAATTGAAATTAGGATATTGACATAAAACACATTCAACGGTGTAATATTAATTCAACTATTCATAATGGAAATGAAAATTACGGTTGCAAAAGAGTAACGAATTGGTTTCATCGCACTAAATATATACAGCTACATACTGAATTCATAATTATAGGGAATAAGGAATGTAAACAAAAGAGAATTAATTCTTCGGAAATAAAAAGCACGAGCAAAACACTAATGGAAAAGTTGGTTCGAATTTTAAGGTTGTTAAATTCAACTATCTAATCCGGCGAACTCATCTATCTTTTCAACAAAGTGCTCCGATTATAAAGAGCCTACAGTCAAAACCGCAATCGATCAAATATCGTTAGCTGAGCTGTTAACATTCGCTGGCGTCACATTATACTTGAAAAACCAATTATAAACTTCAGCTTCGCCAGCGTAACGGGCTTAAGTAAAACTTGCAGCTCTCAGAGAGAGCGTATTCATACCACCATCCCCATCTCGTTGACAAATCGAATTGGCCGATTGTGCTCAAAAACCCTTGAACAACAACCTCGGAAAACATATCTATTAATCAACGGGCGGACTCGGGAAACTGAACTCGCTGGAAAGTAGGTATATATTTCACGTTCTGTTTGTGTTGCAATTTTGAATTGACAATCGAACTATTCGAATTTCATTTATAGTCTATATTCGGGGATATTTCTTCGATAAATCATCGTGATGTTTGATTAAATGTGATACTGCAATTTCTGAAACGATTTTCATTCGGAAAAGAGAACATATAAATTATTACAAAATTCATTTTAGGAATCCTGTTGACATTTCCTATGGTTTGCCAATCTTGAGAAATCCGACTGAATCCACTATGAAATTTTGGATAGCTGATTTTCTACGGCGATGAAAAGTTATTTCACATTACTCGAAAATGCCAAAAAATACAGAAGATGTTCTATAAGAATGGTTAGATCTATCAGTATCTGTAGGATATCTGCAGGATAATCTGCAGGATAATGTTATCATCTACCGAGGCTTTGGCTAAATCTTGGTGACACTAGGTGTTCACTACATATCGACTGATCCGTGCTAGGAATCATATGTTGAAAGATACTATCTTGTTAATTCTCAGTTTGGAGTAGTTTCAACTTTCAAGTTTTTTTACTATATGATATATCGAGAGTTCAGCCGAACTAATTAATTTCGAAAAATCAATGCACTGAGATTTATGTCGAATCATTGAGGAAGAGAGGTGCTCCTTAATCTGTACTATGCAACTATTGGCTGTCACTTGCGCTATGGAATTTTGAATTGGGGTATGAGCTCCTCTGCTCAAAGAGTATTTATATTACAAAAGCGCGCAGTCAGAATAATTGCTAGTTTAGGAATGCGACACTCATGTAGCAACTCATTCAAAGAGCTGGAAATACTCACAGTTGCTGGTCTGCATATATATGAGATGTGCCTCTACGTTCAGACCACCCATACGCTACTAGAACGAGAGGGTTGTTGATAGCGAATCCTCACCGAATCTCCCTCTATCAGAAGAGTCACCTATACCTTGGACCCAAATTGTATAACAAGCTAGATGTTTCTATTGAGGACTCAATGAACATCTGCATTTTCAAAAGACAATTGAAAAAATATCTTATCGAAAGAAACTGCTACACCGTTGACGAGTTTTATTAGTTACTCTCGACAAAAAAACTGTTAATTACCTTCATATGTACAGTTAAGTATCTGTCGTGTTTTGTTGTTTTATATTTATATATATTTGTTTTAAGTTATACATGGACGTCTTCCTTGTTACGGTATGTAAATATTTATTGTAATGGTTTCATACTGTTCAACAAGTGAAAAAAATATTATTATTATCATCAATTGATCAGTCGCCATAATGACCGTAAAAGGCAACTTATATAGTAAGAATATAAATAATAGTGAGGGGTAGTAGAGAATTCAAACTTCTGAATGAGAACTCTTTCGGATCTATTTTGCTTTTGTTTCGCCAAATTTCACATTTCCTGCTTTGTATCATTTACATTCAATGCTATCAATTAATTGAAGAATCATTATTTGAGTATTTTAAAAAATATACATACAGTAATACACTCTATTCTCGAAAGCGTTCCGTACATTATCCAAGATGTCCGGAGTCAGCAATCGGCATTCCCGAACAATTCTCTGTCGCAGATCTTCTAGATTTGTAGGCTTAGGTGTCCCCACAGAAAAAAGTCCGTCGGTGTGAGATCAGGGGATCTAGCTGGCCACTCCACTGAATCCCTTCTGCCGATCCAACGCATTGGAAAACGTTCATTTCACCGAAATGGGATGGGGTGCACCATCCTGCTGGAATGTTTCATTCTCTACTAAATTGTCATCACTTTTCCATATTTGTGTAATCATAGGATTTTCACAGTCGTGTTATATATTCAAGTACGTATCTACATTGAGATTACCTTCAATGAAGAATGGTCCAACAATATGATTACCAAGAGTGCCGGCCCAGACATTCAATTTTTATGGAGTTTGTGAATGTGTTTCTATCACTAAATAAGGATTCACATCGGTCCAGTAACGACAATTATGTCTATTCACTTTACCTTTCAACATGAAAGAACTTTCGCCTGAAAACATATATTGTATAATAGGTTGGGATATTGGTCAATTTTTCGCTGAACACCTCACAAAACTGAAGTCGACGATCAGAATCATTTTAGTTTAATTCCTGATATAGCCTTATTAAGAAAGGATGGAATTCGTAGACTTTCAAAATCCGAAAAACGCTAGTAGCTGGCCCTCCAGACGCTCTAACTACTTGTATGATAGATTGTCGATTTCGAAAGTAGACTGTTTTGTAGACGATTTTGTTTCCACAGATATTATTTGTTGTTGATTTCCTCATTATAAAGAACGACAGCGAGTGTTCGCTACAATGGTAGCTCAAGAACTACTTAAAAACTACTGTACAAACAACGTTCCAAAATTTCACAACAAAAGGCGTGGCCTTGAGTATAATAAGTTTTGGCGGATTTTGGCAATGAAAATCAATCAATCAACAAAAAAGTACGCGGAGTCAAGGCAGTACAAAATTAAGAGTGGCAGGAGAAGCCGAGCTGTCTAGGTTGGACGCTCAAATGCCCAAATGGGCTTTTGGAAAAACTCACTTTTTGTATAGAAAGTGCAATAGCAAGTTTTTATGACATACAGGTAGAAAACTCAGACCGTATACCTACTTTCAAGAAAAAGATTGCAATTTTACAATAATGAAAATGTTTCCCTTGTAGTTTGAATAAACATTACAACAAGATATTAAAAAAAATAATGAGAAAAGATATCGCCGAATATTTACTTTTTTTCTAAGTATAAAACACAAGCACAATAGTAAAATCCTTGACGCGTTATAAAAGCGGTGGCTATGCGAAAGTAGCGATTCACGTTGGATTTGAATCGCTGAAGATTAAATTTATTTGGAAAAACCTCAGGAAGTTCATTTCACATAAACGTAGTTCTCTAAACAGTGACGGTGCATTGAGTTGAACCTCAAAACAATGAGTAGCCACAATCCATCGCGTATTCCTGATATGTACCGCTCTTGGTGGAATCAAATATGCCAAGTCACTTGAACACCTCCCGGGAAAGTATTTACAAGAGAGACAAATCTCCAACTTGTCTTCGAAGTTCCAGACTATCAAGGTTGCAAGTGATGTTCGTGTCTCCAATCAGACGGATGGCTTTTTTCTGGATGGAATCCAGCAGCTTCAGGATATGCATGAGAACAATACTTCAAAGAAGGTCTGATCTGAGCTTTATAAAACATCAAAAGTTGCTGAGGTGTGTATACAGTTTTCTGGTTCGGAACAGTGTTCCAAGTTTTTGGGAAAAACCCTTAAGGCTCTCTGAAATTGGTGCCTGTACGGAAGTAGCGATTCACATTGGCTTTCTTCATGATTTATGATATCACTGGTAACAAAGCGACTGGTCGGAAGATTTTTCTTGCCTTTTTGGGAATATGCTAAACGCTAGCAGTCTTCCAACAAGAAATAAAAACCATTTTCTTGTAGCACTATGAAAAATTGTACTATTTTATTGAAGGGGTAGATAAATTGCAGGGCCTCCAGCTGCGAAATTTCCAACCTAAGTTCAATTTAGAGTTCATGAAATAGAATCCGAGTTCTAAATTATTTCTAATGACGCAGCAAACGTACTTCAAACAAAATATTCCAACAGTCCAACCCACGATTATTAATGGTGTTATGATGTTTCTCCGTCAGAAAGTGATGCACTCTTCCTCTACCGTGGAAGCTACGATGTTAGCAAAACCTGTGTAAAAATAACAATATTTGTGAAAATTATTTAATTATTATCATGGATAAATAATACATCAAACTCTGAATTGAGAAAAATCAAAGAATCAGTGATGACACATGAAATGGTCTTTGAAAATCGAAAAGAGGGCGTTATAATTATATGGTTGCGAATGGGTCATACTTGTCTCACCCACTAATATGAAGTGATCAACCCACATGTGACTTGTGTAATACTCATTAAACTGTGAAGCACATAATTAAAAAATTGCGAAATATCATGACCAGAAATACCAAATTTTCCAGTCGCTGAAAGATAATTAGAAAATAAATCGAAACATTTAATATATTACCAGACGGACATACACAATAGTTGTCAATTATATGTTATTATTTATATTCATTTATTCATTTTGTTCATTATACAGTGTGTAAAAGCCAAATGGAATAAATTCATTATTTCGGTTTTATCAAAATCCCGAAACACGTCAAATTTAAATTATAATTTGACATACCTCAACAGGCGAATGACAGGTAGAACGCTCAATGTTTCAAATAGAAATTATAGGTTTGTGATATATTGTTTGAAAGGTCTTTTCTTTCTCTATTCAAAAATGTTATCGCTTTCAAATTTATTGCAACAATGCCATGGTTACCAAAATTCGATAAAATACACTAAAAAATTATTGCAATATACTCAAAACTTATTTCATGTTGCGGTATTGATAATAAGAAATTAAGCAAAAACCATAACAATTTTCTTTTCAGATGGTAGGTATCCTTTGAAAAACAGTAAATAATTTCTGTGGCATCGTTAGTTTAAAACGCCATGTCAATTTGTTTTGTATGTTACAACATTAGTTGTCAGTATTTTAATTTATGTTTAAAGTCCGTTAACTTCAAGTCTACCAAATGGTTAAATTAACGGAAATGCATAAAATAACAGTTTTACAAATGATTGGTTACGGGATTACACCCAAACATATGGGAAGTAGCTCGCCTATTTCATGAATTTTTTTTTAATTTACGGCCCATAAATGAAGGAACAATAAGCAAAATTGATAAGCAGTTTCGCGGCGAGCTTGGTCATGTGGGGCAGATGAAAAAAGCACCTGTCAATGGAATGAGTGATGAACTCAAATTAGATGTGATGCTTGAGTTTGAGGAAAAGCCAAATACATCGAGTAGACAGGCATCCTCTACATTCAATGTTAACCATACATCGACAGTAAACATATTAAAAAAAATAAAATGCATTACTATAAAATAATACCTGCTCAAGAGCTCATGAAAGACGATTTTGATAGGAGAACTTATTTTTGTGAGCAAATGATGGAAATGTTGTTTGATGAGTGTACTTTGTCTCTTAACGGTCATGCTAATCGGCAAAAGTGCCGCTACTGGTCACCGGAAAATCCTCACTGGATGAGGTTAATGTTTGGATAGGGATTGTAGGAAACCATATCATCGGTCCGTTTTTCATCGAGGGCAACTTGAATAGCGATAATTATTTGGTACTACTTGGCACATTCCAAGTTCAGCATATTCATATCCTGATCCAGAAAACCCTCAAGTTCCAGTGAATATGATATGATTTCAGCAGGATGGAACACCACCACATTACTTAGTTAATGTCCGGCAATATCTCGATACAACATTTCCTAAAAGGTGGATAGGGAGGCGAGGATCGATTGAATGGACCAGCGCCATCACCTGATCTTTCATCATTAGATTTCTTTTTATGTGGACATCTGGAGAGCAATGTGTATAAAACTGAACCTGAATGACTTAAAAGAACGAATAACGCTTGCGATTGGGTCGGTCACGCCTCATATGTTAAATAATGTTAGAAAACAGTTTCATTTGAGATTAGGATGTTGCCCAGACGTTCGCGGTGAATATTTTGAACATCTTCTTCGTTAACATCCATAGTTCTTTTTCGTATTCTACATTTCATTACGTTTTGCATTACACTTTAGTTTTTGAGTGTATTTTTATCGGATTTCGGTAACCACATGATTTCAGTTTATTTTATCTTAATCGTTGCAATAAATTTGAAAGTAATAAAATTTTTGAATAGAGAGTGAAGAAGCCTTTCAAACGATATATCACAAACCTAAACTTACCATAAAAAAAATTAGGGGTTGCACCTGTCATTCGAAGGAAGTTGAAGAGGGTAATGTTGAAGAATGTTAAATTATAAGTTACATTTGACGTGTTTTGTTTTTTTTAAATATGTACAGTATCCGAAATAGTAAATCTAATCCATTTAGTTTTTACACATTGTATAGTTGCTAGGAACTATGTGATATATTCGACTTTGAGCAGTAAATGAATAAAGTGAATACGTGATAATAAAATAGCCAGTATCGACAAGACGAACTGAGAAGGAACAATACTACCTACGCTGAAAAGTCTCGGGCCCAAAACATAAATGGCGCTAGTCCCATTGCATTCACCGCTTTTTCAGTTAGTCCTAACCTTCAAAAGAAAGCTGTTGGAATTCCATGAAATTCGACTCATGAGGTTGTGTATTATCGTGTTGAGAATGACTCTACATTTGTTATTTTCAAAACAATGGATGAAAAACAATTAATTACGTGTTAATTTTAATTTTTAATTTTACACTGTATTTTGGGATATGCGTGGTGTAACATTTATCGACTTTTTTGGGAAAGAAAGTTTTTGGCTTTCTACTACTCCATCTGATACAATAAAAAGGGATGAGAGAATTTTCCAAAGAAAGGAAGGAAGTAATCAATTTGAAAATAAGTAACTCTATACATGGATGTGTAGATCATGCAAAGAAGTAACTTTCAGACACAAACTGAAAGAAAGTCCTCCTGAAACAGCTACTTTCATATAAACATTGAATTACAAGAAAGAAAAAAATTCTTTCGAAACAAATACTTCTACATGAACACTGAATTATACAGAAGATACTTTTCTCTATTCAGTTTGTATATCGAACATTTGTTGAGGAATAAGAATCAGATATCACTCACATGAGTTCTATCTATCGACTATCTTGAGAAGGGAAATACCATCAACAGTGGATATTATTTATTGTCATTGGAGCATTTTGTAGCGTTTGGTTTGTCTTACTTTAATTTTATATAATTTTTGAAATGAATCCAAGAGAAGTCAGCTCATACAGGACACCATTCGAACACTTTTGTGTATGATTAGTTGCCAGATCCCAATTAATGCAGAATTTTAAAATATCTCACCTTCCATTTGTCCGATAACTGAGGTGTATTGAATTCGATTGGTAAAACCAAGCACGATTCTTTTCAAGGATAAGATTTCAGTTCAATATTTTTTCCTGTGAAGGCAGATGTGCCAAGGTGCTTGTGAAGGGACACAGTTTTTGGATTTGAATTCTTCTTCCTGTTGAAGGTGATAATTGCCCTTCCTGAATTGAGAAGAATAATATTCTGGCTATTTTGTAAACTAGCCCTGGAAATTCCAGTTATTTGCTTAATCAAACCACGAGGCTCCCGATTTTTGATAGATACACCATTGCCTACCCTCTTTAGAGGTAAGTCTTTGAGAAGTTCCAGAAACTGGAGAACACTCTGGATACCTTTTTATATTAGGTTTGCTTTAACTAAAATTTAATTTTAGGGTTGTAGGATGACATCAGGCAAATAAGTAGTTTATGTTGAAATGAAAATTACTGAATGACTCGAAATAACGAGAATCTGTGTAATATTCATATTCTTTTTGAAACATGTCTACCACCATCAAACTGAGTATTTCCTCCAAACCTTCGCGGAATACCAAGACTATTCAGAAATTACTCTATATGAGTCATTAATCGCATCTGAAGAGAGTTCCAGTAAATTTTATGAATGCGACAGGATACTTAATAATTGAAATTAGGATATTGACATAAAACACATTTAACGGTGTAATATAAATTCAACCATTCATAATGGAAACGAAAATTTTATATGTATGCTTCTGAGTAATCAATCAAGGAAACCATTATTTTTTTATGTATTACTTGGAGAAAATATAAAAGCATTCATCAATCACTTGCATGCATTAAGGTGGAAAGCTATTGAGCATTCTATGAAACGATGGAGATTTCTGTTCCCAGTACAAAAGTGTTTGAAAAATATATACTCCTTTAAGTGATTCGACTTCTTGGAAAAAAACGATACCCTGCTTTTATAGCGAAGTCAACACGGAGTGAGAAATAGTTTTAAATCTAGTATCATAGCACGGTAAAATTAGATAAAGTATTGCAAATTCTCGGAATGATCTGTACAAAACTGGTATTTCAATTATATCGAAAGATTACCAAGAAGTAGCTGTTACTTTTTTCAGATGAATGTACTATTGCTGTTATCCACGTTAATCAAGTTTTTTTGGTGGAATGATGCCATTTCTATTTTCGAATCTCAATATCTCCAAACAGTATCGTGTAATATCCTTCACTAAGCGCATATTCCGCTATTGCCGATTTGTATATAGATTATATCAAATAGACAAATCGGAACACGCGCTTAGTGAAGGAGATCTCAATACTGTTTGAAGATGTGAAACTACTTGCCCCCGATCACGGATACCACAGTACGGGAAGCCATAGAAATCCGTAAACATACGGAAAACTACAACAGAAAAGAGGAGGCGGAAACGCTTAACCAGATTTGGAATCCCATACTAAACGATGCTAAAGTGGCAACAACGCAATGCAATGTTACGTCATTAACAGGTAATAACACTTCAGCCAATAGCAACGAATCAACAAGAGAGGCGGACTACCTTAGTCAACATAAATACAACTCACGAATTAGAAATCACCAGTCATCAGTGAATCATCAAGATGAATCGATCTCTCACGAAGCCAGCCACTCCTGCTGGCGAAACGTTAGGATGCAGTTCCAAACCACGACGGCCTTCAAACCCGAATAGAGATAGTAAAACTGAATACCTTATTTGCTCAGAAGCCTTGAACTACTGATGCCACTCTGACGAACTCGCTTCACCATAACATCTCGTCAGGCTACAGACCAAACAGAGGAGGTGAATTTCAGGGTGGATACCCCAGTTCCCATCTTTTTTGTAACTCACTATTGTGCTCAGTAATACTCTAGGATCCAGAAAAGGATATTCATTAGTTCTAAATGGTCGTTAAAGAGTGCATGCTTGCTATCGGTATGGAATTCGGGATAGAGATTCGTTTCACGGTTATACATACATCCCGACAAAAGGGAGGCCATGAACTTTTGACACTGAAGTAGAATAGTACTAGATGGCACCTGTAAAGTCGTCAGGACTTCACAGACGCCAAAGATCCCATTCTCTGAATTGAAACATTCTTTTAGAGCAGCTACTCAAGCGGTCGATGAACTTTGTTCAGTTTTCGACACCATACGAGGTGACCATAAGTATGTCACTATTGGAATACGTTGGGCAAAAAGCCCACATCAGAATCATAGATCACTTCACTCCTGCGGCTAAGTAATAACATTGAAGACCTTGAATTATAAAAGCAACTGACATCTGAATTCCTTATGACCGTTATCGAGTGATACGAATAGGGATCCTTTGCACCAGGTGGAGGATCTGCCGAAAGGCGCCTGAGAGCCGTAAGATTTAGCTGTTGACATGTCCAGCATTTGCGGTCTCATTCTATATCCACTGACTCAATGCGGTCCTAAGAGTGCTTTATTACCAACTTCGTTACTCCTTCCGTATTGACGAGACCCCGATATTGCCTAATGCTCCGCGTGATATTGATTGCATTGTGGAAATGAAAACTACTCATTTTACACCCTCAGGCATATACAAGTTGATTAGCCTGATGTTGTTCTGGTCGATAATGAAGCAAGATGATATTCTTTCTAAAATAGGAGAAAAATGAATGAAGTATCGAAATTTACTCTTCGTAGACTCTATCCAAACTACTCTGTAAAAATGATTGTTCCGATTATACGATTCGTAGGTGCTCATGGCATACAATTCTTGAATCTAATGATTACCTCAAATATATAGAAAATATTGTGCTTGTTTGTGACCATGAAATGAAGCAAATAAATATAATAACAAATTGAAGATTCCAGATCCGATGAAAATCATTGTATGCAAAATACAGTTTTATATGATTTTTCCAGCAAGTCATCATAAAACGAAAGCTTTGATAGGAAAAGCTTTGTGTTTTTGGATCTTTATAAAAAAAAAATCACACAACTGATTTCAGTTGAAGATGACATATAGTAATAATATGAACTTCAATACTTTCTATTAGATACGATATTCTTGTCGAATTGTATATGTGTTTCACAAAACAATTGGGTTTTGTTGGAGGGTCTTGTTTGTCTTTCATACACCAACTGCATTCTGCAGGAAAATTCGTCGAAAAACTCCTAATTCCCTTATCCAATCTGAATATAATTTCAGAAAAATCAATACAATTCCCATTACTCGCCGTGAAACTGTATTCAGTGCAAGACGGCGCAACGTAATTCCAATATTCAAATTGATCATATGCTTGATCTCACATGCGATAATCTAACACACGCAACCATGAATATGAATATAATGGAAAAATCGTCTTGCCAAAGAAATCACTGATATGGATCAATCACCACTTTCAGTTACGCAAAAAACTATTCATTATTCACTTCCACATTAATTTGTAACATTTGTTTAATTGTTCACGAAAATACTCTAAATGAAGAGATATAGATGTATTGGTGAGAAGGAAGAGACGACAACATCTTTTTTTTTTCATTTCTATCATACAATGTTTCATGTAGGTGACATGTTATCTCTTTCATATAATATATTGTGTAGCAATCCTGTCTGATTTAATCCCATAACGAAGGTTTGAAATACAAACGGAATGGTGAAAAGTATTTTTTGTTCATGTTCATAGCTGATTAACGAAAAAACAGATTTCAAACAGATTTTTTTTAAACAGATTCAAACAGGTATGACAGTAAATATGATAGCTTGTGTTTGAAGGTGGTTGACAATGTTTCGTGGTGCATTTCCTTGGTTTGGACTGCCATTGTCTAATATGATATAAATTGATTTGAAGTCCCTGAAATAATCTATAAAAAATTAAAAAGATTAGCTGAAAAATAACAATTATATTAAGCTGAAATCACATTAAAATAAAATACAAGCAACAATCAGAAAAGCTTGTGCTCGGCAATGCGAACTTTCAATGGCCTCTTGGTTTCATCGATGTATGATTCTCCGCACTCGCAGGGTATCCGGTAAATGCAATTCTTGGAATTGCAGTCCGCGTTTGGTGGCCTGGTTTTCGTGAGGCTGCTATGGATAGCAAGAGCCTCACAAGGAAGAGAATTCACCACAACCAGTAATTGTACTTTCCTACATCAGAGGATTGTCGAAAAAAATCTTCTGAACTCTCTTGGTGAAGAGGAGAGTTTTTGTGGGTACAATACCAATGTGGACATTCCATTGATTCATTTTTGAGGTCGGTTTTCGCCAATATTTCCATTGATTTCCGGTCAACATGCATTCACTTAGGACACCAGGAAAAGTGATAGTTCTCTTCCGAGTCTGCTACTGAATACATCTGCCTATCTGCTCTTAATTTTTTTTCCAGTAAAACCTACTCCTACTTCAACCAAGGATATCAATAACAATAGTAAAAACGTGCAATAAAACATATACTCTATGAGATACTCTCGAAGGGATCGGGTCTCAAATAATAATTTAGAAACAAATACAACACCGTATTCCTGAAATGATTCAGAACAGGAGATCCCAAAAATGTAGAGATATTGATGAAAAAGTAGTTTCTGTTATCTTTAAAGAATGTAGTTTTTTAATACTGAAAAACTATTGAAATGGGTTCACAGTCAATCGATGATAGCTGACTGGCCCCAACTTTGCACGGGTAGATAGACAGAAAGATAAATTAGTACTTACGTACTACATTTAGACAAGAAGATTCCTTTCTCTTCAATAGAGACTATTTTTACCGATGACTCTGCGACTGGCCATGTACGATAAAGTTCTTTCACGAAAATAATATTTTATTTATTGAAAAATGATCTGTGGATGTTGACTAGTTTAGTGATCCAATAATTTTTCTTTAGAAAGTTCGGTTGGATAACAGGATCAATTTTTTTAAACAATTGTTTTCTTGTCGAATTGAATTTGAAACGTCGTCAAGAAAACAATTGTTTTTTAAGAAAAAATCGATCCTGTTTATTAACTCAGGCTTCCCCGTAAGAGATATTTGATGTCATGAGAGCTCCATGCATGAGAACAATACTTCAAAGAAAGTCGGATTTGAGCTTTATTAAGCATCAACATTTGCAGAGTTGTGTACAGTTTTCTGATTTGGAACAGTGTTTCAAGCTTTTGAGAACTTGAAGAAAAAATTCAATTCTTACGCCAATTCTAACTAAATCGAAGGTCTGGCTCTGATATGTGTCTCTAAGGATATTGAAACTGACTAACAATATCTAGATTTGTTAGATTTGAAAGAAGTATTTTTGAACTATATTTGACGATAAAATTTCAATTCTAGAAAGCACCCGTTCAAAGCTGGGGCGGCTTGCTAGTATCTAATGACCTGGACTCCAAAGTCATAACCCACAATTGAATCAGGTCTTCTGAACCCCGATTTTGAAATTGAAAACGAACCTTATTGTGATACAAATATGACCAGTAGTTTCCCGTTCGTCAAATGGTTACCGGATAATAATTTATCGTGCTCATTGTTTTATTATGGGCGCAATCATGTCATATTTATTACTATAATCCTACGGTTTGAGAGCAAATCATTTAGGGATCACTCAATATCGATACGAGTATTACGTCATCCGTATTCGATGGGATAACTATCACGAGGTGTGGTTAATGACCAGGGTATATCGTTTGGTGATAGGATTTAAGTCAGAGTAAATTGGTTGTTGACATACGCTTAATCTATCAAAGGCAATCCTGTTTGTACAACCAATCATAATATGAGATTGTTTCAAAAGTTTCGTCAGTCTTTATGGGACATATCAGTGAATACTTATTCAATTCAATCGAAATAAGCGCCATTTGAATCAGTGTGCTTCTGCCAAGGTAAAACGAGTCGAATAATTTCATGAAAATTGCGTGCCCGGCATTCGATGAAGTCGACGAGGGCTGTTTTTGCCTGGTCTTGATAGGCGAAAGTTCTACCGGTGAGAGAATTATCGAAGTGCTTGAGAAGATGATTTTTGGACAGTGATATGTGAACCAATGCCGACTGCTGCTGACGCAATTTTTGGTATATTGCATCGATTTTCTCACAATAGGTCTCTGCTGTGATGGTTTTGCCCGGTTGCAGAAAGTTATAGTGAATCACTCCATCTGCTTACCACCATACAGTAATCATGCTCTGGTCTTTTCTTGGTAGATTTTTGCCTTTGTGGAGTGCCTAAGTAGCTCGTCGGTGTCCAACCACCGTCTTGAATGTCTCCTATTGTTGTAGAGGATCCACTCTCCATAGCACATCACGATCCGATCCAAAAGAGAATCGGATCATTTTGGTTGCTCGAAAGCAAAGAAGAATATACGTGACAATTTCTGTCGACCGTTCAAATCATGTAACATCTCATCGTTTTTTCGCCATTCCACGCACGCACGCATTTGACGGGTCAGTGTCCACCAAGCTCCTCAAATTCTCGACCTGCATTACTATAGGTTGATCACTTTGAAGCTCATTTTCGAGGCTAATATCTCCGGAACGAAATTTCGCAAACCGACGTCGAACAGTTAGCAATAACTTAACAAGAGGAACAAAAATAAAAATTGGAAAAAATGAACAGCAGCATTCTAAAGAGTACAAAATTCTCTATCGGCCAGTTTATAACACGACGCCGTCAGTGGTCTAGGAAAAGAGAGAGACGCTCTGAACCTTTTCCTAGACCACTTGAACGCTCAACACCCAAGCATAAAGTTTACCTTGGAAACGGAGCAGGATTAGCGAATAGTTTTCCTAGATGTACTAATTGAACGATGTTGCGTTAGACTAATCCACAAAGGGAACCGAACACTCGCTCACAGGTACCTGCACTCACTATCAAACCATCATCCTAGCCAAAAGAGAGGACTCATCTCCACTCTAAAGGAGTATGTGAACCAGAGCATTCACCAGGGTAACTACAAAAAAGGATTGTTTAATTGTTCAATTTTGTCAAATATTTTACTTTCTTTTTCCATCACTTTCACAATGGAGAAGGCAACGAATTGCCATTCTTAGACGTATTGGTGGAGAGGACCGATACTAAATGGTGAACATCTATATAAAAAAAAACACTCATACGGGAAAATATCTGAACCAGGAATCCAACCACTACCAATCGACTAAGAGTAATCATCAAGACTTTGGTATACCGTGCTTTCGAACTCTGTAATACAAACAAATGTCACGAAAAGAAAATAGGCATCATCAAAATTGACCTTCAAAGGAATAGTTACTCCATTGTGATGGTGGTAGAGACTTTGGCTAGAAGACAGCAAGAGCCTCACCAGGAAAGAGAAGCTGCCACAATCAGTATTTGTACTTCCCTAGATCAGAGGATTGTGGAAAAGGATAAGAAGAATTGGGTACAAGTATAACATTTAGCAGCCTCACGAACATCAGGCCACCAAATGCGTACTGCGATTCCAAAAATATCATTTACCGGATACCCTGCGAGTGCGGAGAATCATAAATCGGTGAAACTAAGAGGCCATCGAAAGTTCGCATTGCCGACCACAAGAAACACACACAGCGAGGAGAAACCAGCAAATCAGGAATGTCTAGGCATGTATGGATTCATTAACATAACATCAAGTGGTCTCAAGCTGAAATCATACACAAGGAACACTGGTTTAGGAGAAAATTGAAAGAAGCCGCGTATATGTTGCATTCAGTCAAGCTAGCGTAGAGATACGTAACATATAGAAACCTCTAATCAAGCGAAAAACGACCAACTCCCACCAAACGGTCATCTTCCGCCAAAACCAATGAAGCGGAAAGAGGGAAGAGCCGATAGGTGAAAGCACTCGAATGACATATAAATAATCGGATCTCGGAGGAATAAGTCCAGTCATCACCCGAAGACGATTGTGGAAAGTAACAATCGAAACGTCGTGAAGTAACTTGGCTTGGAATCTATCAATTTTTAATTTTAGTACTAGATGGACTGGAAAGTTTGTAGATGGCGCTACCAGTATTGGGTAAGGTTAGGTCCGAAGTTAGTCGCTCTATTCGACCCTCCACCGCAACTGGCAAGGGTTTATTGTGGCTCACACCAATTCACACTCGACCAAATAAACCTGATTCAGTCCTCAAAGAGGCAGGCACAAAGTATGTACTCTGCTGTTTCATCATTTTCCAGAGGCGACACACGCTGTCTTCCGACAGTTCAACTCTCTGCATATGATGATTCAAATGACAGTGATCTGTTAGACATCCCTACCATAGCCCAACAACTGTTTGGTATCAAGCTTCGATGGGTGAATATACGCCTTGGAGATCCTGGAAGATTTTACCAGAAGTGTGGTACTGATGGCATCACTGATGGCCAGACAAGCCTATCTCTGTAAGCCAGAGAGCTTCGCCTGGGCCACCAGGAAATTGCACCATAAATGATAATTGGTCTGACAATCATCACATGAATCCAATGGATTTATTTGGGACCTAAACCCCAAGTTTGACCAAAAATCCTTCGACATGTCCATAGGGACAGTCTGGTTTTGTGTAAACCTCGCCTTGAAAAGTTGTAGTTGCAGATCTGTTTACCAGCTTGGCATAGATCCAGCCAGTAATGGTCGATTCTATACCTTTCCTAGCCAGAAACGATCCTATAGATTAAAGTAGTGCATTGTCAAATGGTCCTTCAATATCGAGAAATACAACGATCGCAATCTCCTTGTTGTCAAGGGATTGTGAGATTTTTTCCACAAGGTTGTTTAATGCTAAATCTGTCGATTTGCTGGTTTGACAAGCATACTGGTGGTTATTCGGGGGGGAAGCATATAATGTTTCCTCCTGATGTGTCCATCCACTATCCTCTCAAGTCCTTTCACCAGGAAGGATGTAAGACTGATTGGTCGTACCAATTTAGGGTGTGGGTCTTTCCGACCCACTTTAGGTATATATACCACCCTTGCTGCCAACCAACTGGGTGGTACATAGTGCTTCAAGTATTGCATGAGTTGAGTTAATCTCAACACGTTTACAAATTTCACGGCTGTCGTACTATTAGTTTGAGAAATAGAACATTTTGAGTGAAGTATCTTTTGATAGTTTGAAGAATGGATAGAAAGGAATTTTGTGTGTTAATAGAGCAATGCTTTTTGGCGATGAAAGAATATTATTGAAGCTAAGGCTTGGTGTGATAAACATTATTCGGATTTTGCACCAGGAAAATAAACCATAGAGAAGTGGTTTGCTGAATTTGAACAAGGTGACCTGAGCACCGATGCACGCAGTGTATGCCCTAAAGAAGCTGTTACCGACGAAATCATCAAAAAAGTCTACAAAATATTTTTGAATGACCGTAAAGTGAAGTTGATCGAGATCGCAGATGCTTTTAAGATATCAAAGGAACGTGTTGGCCATATAGTGTATGAGTATTTGAATATGCGAAAGCTCTGTTAAAAGTGGGTGTCAACAACGAATTGAGCAGTGTTTGAAGCTGTTCCACCATGGCTCCATCATTTCACACCAGAATCAAAATGATCCTCATCTGAGTGGACTGCACATGTTGCATCGACTCCAAAGCATGCGAAAACGCAGTGTCAATATTATGGAATGCGCATGATATAATATTCATCGACTATCTTGAAAACGGAAAAACCATCAGCAGCAACTATTGCATAGCCTTATGGAGCGTTTGAAGGACCAAATCGCGTAAAAACGACCCCATGTGAAAACGATTACAAATTTGTGTGAATTGGGCTTCGAATTGGTTTTGCGTCAACTGTTTTCTACAGATATGGCCCCAGTGACGTTTTTCTGTTCTCAGTCCTCTAGAGAAACCTCGTTCGGAAAAAATGCAGCGCCGATGAAGAGGTAATCGTCGAAACTAAGGCCCCTTTTTGAGGCTAAAAATAAATCGTAGTATAAAAATTGCATAGAAAAATTGTAAGACCGTTATATCGCATTCGAAGGCAACTACATTCACAAAAATTCAAAATATTTCAAATAAATTCTGATATACTTGATATAAAACACATTACAACTTTCAGTTTAACCAACTAAAAAGAATTTCAATACAGAATTGGAGGTGGAATTGAAAATATACAATATTTCTTTTACGATTTGAGCGAGTTTATCATATCTAAATATGTGAACGCACACTTTCATGATTTTTAATTTTTCAATGTGAATATTACGTTTTCATTTTAAATTATCTTCGATTTATTCTCCAGTGCTCTACCTAACTATTCTTTTTTGAAGTTCATCTGTAAATGACGATTTTTACCATTGTGATTATTTACATGAAAAAGTATCTTTGAGAAAAATCTAACTAGAAAAGTGGGGTCTACCGTAACCAGTTTTGAATCAATGCCTCAAATTATCATATTAGCATATAATTCATATATAATTTTGTCGATTTTGCCCCTTTCAGGAAAAAAATGTAACACCCTTGTGCTCGCAATCGAACTTATGGAGAAATTTAATCACGTAGAATAGTTCAACGATTGCTTAGGATGTGCACGTGAATCCTCGCCAAGCATGAAATGTACTTCCACGTAGTATAATTAATAAAATCGTTCACTTCCTTTCCAGTAGCAAATGAAAACAAAATGTAAAGTCCCATTATCTAGTGAATAGGCCGTTACCATAATATAGAATAGTATTGTCATTGTTTAAACTCATCTCCCTTGATGAACGGTTTTATGGTTTTATGCATGGTTTCTTTGTATCTATGCACTGAAACAAAGTTATGACTTTTTTCCTAGAAATTAGAAGTGCTCATTAGAACAAAACAAACGAGAAAGTGATTGTATCAATGAATAGAATACGCTCAAAATGTAAAGTTTTCAGGAAAGTTGTGATGTAATTTGGACTTGTGATGAAGTTATTGGACCATTTTCCGACTGAATTTTCAACTATAAATTAATTTCACAATAGAGCCCAACTCCTGAAGAGTTCATGAGAAACTGTGCGGGGTGTTTTTCAATTCGAAATGAAAAGTGAAAACAAATCTATTTTTCAATATTCGCCTCTATGCACGTTTAGCAAAAAACATTTACAGTGTTTTTTCAACACTCTTTATGCAGAAGAAAAGAGAATTGAAACCTTCTATGTTTTTTACCACTTTTATTTGTAACTAACGTTACTGCAGTTCCGTCTTATAAGGACATGTTCAAACTTATACATCAAACTGAAATTCCTTATAGGACGAAACTGCAGTGAAACTAGAGTGAAACTGCAGTGGTGAAAAATATATAAAGTTTCAATTATCTTTTCTTCATTATGATTTTCTTCCACGTAGTAACGGCTACATCCATCAACTCTTTATCAACACTTCAGAAATCTTTCAGGCCGCTTTTTATTAGCTGATCCCACCATTTGTAAAACTTATAAGGTTGACTAAATTAAACAAATTTTGTCTATTTGGGTAAACAATCGATACATTTTTTCAGATCGCGACTATCAATAGCTGATTTCGAGATAAAAAAAAAGTACTTATCGTATTTCGTAGGTTAGTCCCAACAGCCCCATTTCAAATAATATGAAAATAAGGCAAAGGAATATGTTGTGTCGCTCCATATTTGTTATATGATCAGGTGTGAAGCAATATTCAATGTGACGTTTCAATGATAATCAACTATCATTTTCTCAGTATGGATATTTAATTTTTCCATCAATTTTAGTAGCCTCCATCATAACCCTGTATCGCAACTCATGTATTTATCGACTTTACGATCAGTAAATACATCATGAGAGTTAGGTCATGCAATTTCCCGTCACAGAAGTCTCAAAAAGTAAAGACTAATGTTTTCGTATATAAAAAAATAAAGACATACATTATATTGAAAATGTGAAATGATGAATGAAAATTTGAACATATATGAGCCATCATGAATGAAACTGTTGTTGTCCCGGTAAAGTTCCAGGCACACTGCGACAGGACTGGAACATGCCAAGACAAGAACATGATGTCAAATTTCGTTTCTCTTTCTATAGTTTATTTGGGGATCACGCCCTATTTCAGTCCTCTTGTCCTTTGCCTGCCTTGAAGTCTAGGCTCATTGCGACAGGACGGCACAGGACGGGAACATGCCGGGACGCAAACATGACGTGAAGTTTCATTTCTCTTTCTCTATTTTCTTATTTGGGGGACGCCTCCTATTCCAGTCCTCTTGTCCTTTGCCTGCCTTGAAGTCTAGGCACACTGCGACAGGACGGTAACATGCCGGGACGGGAACATGACGTGAAGTTTAAGTTCTCTGTCTATAGTTTTTAATTGTGAGGGCGCGTTCTGTTCCTGTCGTGGCATGTGCCTGTCTGTTGCCTGCCTTTCTGCGCGCCTCGCCAAAAGAAACTATAGAAAGAGAAACGAAATTACACGCACCTTCCCGTCGTGGCATGATCCCGCCCTGTCCCAGTGTACGCCTTGCATAGGGGGCCTCCTACACATATGGAGGTGCAGCACCTTCACGGACAGTCCCACCACCCGAGTCGACCAGAGCCACAGTGGCTCCATATCCAATATTTCAACTAAGATTAGTTTGAGTTATCACTTTTATCAAGCATCCCGAGATGCACAGGTTTTTTGTACTAGACCTCCACCTCATATTATTAAGGACAAGATGAAGCAGAGCTTGAAATATTGAAAATATCGAAATTTTCATGGAGCTCTTAAAATAAGAGTTACTTCTCTTTCGAAAATTAATCAATTTCCACCACCTATGTTTTTCTAATATTTTAGTGAGGATATTTTCCGAAACGACCTCTGGCGAATTTGAGCACGCAGGAAATTCGAGAAAATATTGAAATAATGAAGAAGAGAAAATTGAAACTTTCTGAATTTTTTTATGTTTTTTTTGTTTCTTTGTTGTTTGCACTATGCAAGGAAGGGCTACAAACTGAATTATTTAGAATCCTTGGAAATTCACAAGCATAATCATTGCAGGTGCAACCTGTTAAATAATCAAATCGATTTAGTTTACTCACTGGTTTTCAAATTAGCACATCCGCATTGTAAATTGGAAATTCAGGTTCTCAATCAAGCCAAGTACCTCTGTTATTACCTACCTGTTATTACCTAATGTAATAAACCATTAGTTCAATGTATAAGTTCGAAAATGTCCTTATAGGACGAAACTGCGGTAAAGGTAATTACAAATAAAAGTAGTAAAAAACAGAAAGCTTCAATTATCTTTTCTTTATTATGATTTTCCGCCACGTAGTAACGGCTACATCCATCAATTTATTAAATATTGAAATCTCTATTACAAAATTTCGAAAAATCCGTTGTTTTTTTGATGAAATTCTGGCATGAGAAAAATTATACTGAGCATGAGTCACTCGTACAAAGCGTACTTTTCGTCCACAAGAAGTTTGTTTTGAAGTTCGCATTAACAAATGTCACACATCGCAGAATAAAATACTTGCGATAAAAATGTTCCATCTCCCTGAAAATGTTACGCAACTGATATCACTACCAGGATTGATAAACTACTATGGTTATTTCTGCTGATGGCCTTTTCAGGAAAGATTTGTGGACTGTATTCAGAAAATAATGAATTATCTCAATTGTAACATTGAAGTTGCTTCTCTGCTACTTTTGAATGATGAAAGAGCCCTTCGTCTACTGTTGTCATCTTGGTGAAGCAGTTAGCATTAATGGGCTTGTTTCATGCTATGAAAAATTATACTGGTTTGCTCATAGACTGATCGAGTTAGAGGTATATTATACTTATCAAGCCTAATCGGTTCCAAAATCCCTTTATATTTTCAGAAAAAAGAATAATTCGAAATGCAAGAATTTGAATCGGCTGCGGGTCTGTTGACCAATAAAATTGATCGTGTCTAGAACGGAGTTGCCAAGTGTATTGGTTTTTAATATCCAATCACAGATCTGATGATCCAATTTGACAGATGTCAATGTCAACTCGATGTGAATACAACTGTTGGAATTATCTAATTAAAGAACGTTTTTTTGTAAAAGGTAGGTCTTGGCGGGTGCCTATTTTGCTGCATATTCCGTGTCATTAGTTTACATTCCGAAAAATATTTTTTTAGGTTATTTTTGTATTGATATGTTCTGGAGTAATTCTACTGTATATATTTTTGCTTCTCTTTTCAGTCACCATACCTCTCCTTGGCAGAGATAAAATAAAAATTAAATCATAACTTTCCATCCTTCGATAAAAGACAAAGTCTGAAATGAATGTCATATAAATAAAAGGGACCTACTAAATATACCACCTACCGTTTCAATTTTTCATTCTTCATTTCGGTACCAAAGTATTGCAAAATTCTCAAGTAAAATTCATCGATCATTTCAAAATCGACTCTTGGTAAGTTGTCGGAAGTCAGCTTTAACAAAACTAGGCTCAACATTCATTTTGAATTTATTTTAACAAAAATACGAAGTTTATGGAAACCATTGATATTAGAAAGAGCACATTGTCGCGTACAATACAAAGGACGCTGGCTGACTGGATGAAAATATGGCTAATATACCAGGGTGGCATGAATGCATAATTGATTTATTTAATTTAGGGTTCATGAGCATTCGAAAACCATTTGAAAATACAACTCGTTTAATTATATTCAGAATCATATTTAGATATAACTTGTACTATATCAGTTATCAAGGCAAACATTATTGTCCATTTTTATGCTTAATTTGTGGATTCGAGCAATCTTATTATTGTATATTCATTTGTTTGCTGGCTTCATTTTCAAGAAAAATGAATGAATAATTAGAGAAAATTTTAATTGATCGTTCATTTTCTCAGGAAAATGGAGTACCCATATCACAATTTATTGGTTTATTCGGCATTAAAAATGTATGTCATATCGGATCCATTCTGCTCGTTTTTGCAACATTGAGTTTCAATTTTTTTTTAGCTGACAGCTCGCGTAGGAACAATTCGTTTTTTCATCGAGTTTATAGTTTGTGTATGTTTTAAAAGTGTTCTAGAGATATATTTGAATATTAATATGGTGAAAACACAAGAAAACATAGAGCGCATTGGTTTATAAGTGAGTTATTTCATATAATGAGTTTTGGTTCCCAAAGGATAAAATGATGCCAGAAAAAATGGGTGAAAGTATTGAAAAGAAAGAACTACAATCCTTCTACTCTTCCAAGACTTTATAGAAATCATTCAAAAAGTGACTATGAATGAAAGGGGAACGAAAATATTGAATTTGATGACACAGTTTTCTATTTCAACTTCAAGTATTCCCCACAGAAAGTATTATCTGGAGTAAATCCTGTTACTGAAAGTATGAAACAAAATTTAATAAATGTTATCATATGATCAATGGTATTATTACTTCAGTTCAAGTACAATAAATTCTGTCTATACTTGACCTCATTCAACGTTCCTCTCAAGTTTTGGAAGATTCAACAGATTACCCAAGCGAGCCTATACGCTTAAATTTAGTAGCTATATTAGAAAAAGGTACGTATGTAGGAATCGTCTTTTTTTATAATAAATTGCAGTTGTACATATTGAGGATTGTAGAATAAATTGAATATTTGAAATGATTCTTTAATCCAGTTTGCTATATTTTTTAATTTTCATAACTGTATATTATTAAATAATGCATAAAATCATAGTTTAAGTAAATATTTTGTGATCTATCGACTTTGTGAACTAATTTTAGATATAGAACTTATTTCCAAACATGATTTTTCGTGTACATTTCATTCCATGTGGGAAATTTTTCATTAATTGAAACGTTAACGGGTTCATATACACTTCCATAATCAAATTGATAATTATAGGCTCCGTAAATTTTAAGATTTGGCAATGTTGATTATTTCTATTGTTCCTATTGGTAAATCGAACAAGAAGCGGGAATAGGGTCGTTACGTCACCACCCTACCACATTCGATTTTTGATAATTAATTACGGTACTTAGGGAGATGAAACAAAGTGCACTGATTTCAATTTATAATTTCTATCAAGTGAACTATAAACCAAAAATCATGAAACAAACCCATTGTGTTCTAATCACAAATTGAACTGAAAACAACTTTGATCACACTTTAAGAGAGCGGGTAAGAGTCCTATGAATGCAATTGAGGATGTTGAGTATGAAATTATCTTTCCGAAACATTTATGCAAAATTCAGCTGTCGCAGTCTAAAAACGAATAAGTTATAAATGAGTTGTATCTTATCGAGTGCCTAGAGGGTGTCGCTTTTGCATTGTGTGAGATTAATCGATATTTTTATAGAATAGGTTTGTAGTGTTTTTCGTATCCAATTAAAATATGAAAATTAGTGACACACCATTGTAAGAAATGATAAACTTTCTATTGAATTTCCTACATGACCATGTCTAATCGCAATCTATGTCACTGAAGGGGTGGGTGTATAATAACAATCCACAATACTCAAATTGAACCGCATATCGAAAAAACGATACATTGACATGCAACCCCATGTATTTTTCCAATTCCCAACAAATGACTAATTTTCTTCGATTTTTGTCCCCTGATACCTTCATTATCATCCTAATATGAAAATATGGGAATCCATTAACGACATCACGTCAATAACAATGCGCTGTCGAACGCTTTGTGATTTATATCAATAGTTGGAAGCATTCAAGTCTCATACCATTTGGTGATATCTCGGTCGATTTTTTGGTTGTTTTTATTCATCACGTCATTACCAAACTTATGAAGAACCGTAAATACACATTAAAAAAAGATTTATGCCTGTATTGCTTTGTTCCGTCCCTACCAGTATGTAGTTCATAAAAATACTTTTATGAATTTATTAATACGGTTCCACTGACATGCTATTTCCTATCACTATTTATTGATATGCGCCACATTAAGTATACGATTTTACCCACACGAAGCAAGAAAATATGTGGTAAAATGTGGTAAAAAATTCATTGTTGATAAATAACTAAATGGCACGATGCGTTTGAAATCGGGACATTCCAATCGATAACTAACATAGAACAGAAATCGATTTCCTTTCACATAACGCATTCAATTGCAAGTTGAAATACTCATCAATACTAAATATTTTTCATCCGTTTGATGAACTCTGCAGTCATATTCAAAAAGAAATAAATGTCAATTCAAGTATATAATTCAGGAACGGTGATCCTACAAAAATATCGTTTGAAATTACAAATCCATTGAATTTTCTCATACGATTTACTGGATTTTATTTGATAGCTGCATTTCCACCACGAAATTGAATATCCGATATAATTTATACTTCATCGTAACTACCGATAATTGCCACCCATTTTCTAGGGATCTTTCCTATTAATGGAAGGTGTTTCTTCGGAGTTAGAACCACAATAGGATCTCTCAGAGGTATATCACGCTTTCTGAATCTTTAATGGCTTCGTGTCTATGAATTATTTGGTTTCTACCGTTGCGTTTATGGTAACCAAGGCGTGTGCACGACTACAAACAAATACTTCGACCAACGTAAAATGGAAATGTGTGTCATGTACGAGTATATTGCGTCGTATATTACTTTATCATGTTATATTTCGATTAACCTTGAGACATTGAGATATCAATATCGACGTGTCCCTGCTTTTCCTTTTATTTTCCAAAACTTTACAATGATCCACATCCCTTAATATGATTATCAATTCATGACAGTCTCTTGAAACTTTGAATAAATCCTTTTTGTGTTCTAAAGAAAAAAAAGGGAAACTACAACAAATATTAGTAGAAATATACACTTATTCAGGTTGGTGGAAAATGAATAATTCAACGATGAAAAATGTCGAAATTCAATTTAAAGGTTAATAACTCTATTACGCATTTCGTACAATCCATCCAACATTTTTTAATTTTGGAGTAATTATTCATTTTGCTTTAATTGAAAAATCTACAAAGGATTTTGAGGTTCGATGTTGAAAATACCAAAATAATTGAATAAACTCCATAATTAATGAGACTGAACATAGCTCCGAATTTGAATTTGATTCTTTAAATTTTACAGTAGACGAGAAGTTTGTTGCTTTTAATAATATTTTGTCAAAATGTATTTTTTATAGAATGAGTTTGAGAAGTAGAATGGTTTATGAATATATGGTGTATCTTGGAAACAACGTTCTAATTATTCGTACTATTTTCTATACCGGGTGTCCCACATTTTATGTGACAGGCAATATCTGGTTTGTTGAAGGAGATACACAAAAATGTTTCAGATGGTAAAACAAAGTTGTGTCAAGAGCTATATTTTGATATGTCATCTTTATGTG
>NW_019289938.1:87877-205695 GCF_000500325.1 Leptinotarsa decemlineata
ATATATATATAACCCCAGCTATCAATCTTATTAGGCGTTATTGATTCCTCAATATTTTGAAAAAGCAACTATCAACTCACAGAAGCATGCCATAGCTGATCAAAGAATGGAAGAGTTCGAAATAAACATTTTTCAATATGCTCGAATTGGGGAAGTGTCAAGTTCAAATGGAACACTAGATAGCCTGTTGCTCCGCAGATTTATACGAGATGAGTAGTGATATAGAGATACAAAATCTTACCTCAAATAATGCAGGTATCCACAAGTAGAAAAAGTAACGAACTTACCTGAAACAATGAAATAAATATTATTGAACCACATGTGTAAATACCTGAGCACTTAGTTATGTATGTTCAATTTTTCAACTTTTATTCACAAAATCAATTAGATTATAGTGTTATTGTAGTATCACACATTTCGTCTGCTACTGCGATAGTCTAGTGATATGCAGGGTGGGCCATCAAAAACTTGACATGGAGGTTTTGGGTGCTCATCTTGCAAATCCGAAAAAACGCTCAGACAGGTCGATTTTTTTTGGAAAGGGGACAGTTTTTGTCTCATTTACAGCGTCATCACTTCAACCCCGGAGCAGAGGGGTGAACAACCCTTGGAATTTTAAAGGGAATAGGGGGCGAGTCGCACATCGTGACAAAGATTTTGAAATTCACAAAACAATGGTGTACATTTTTTTTAAATTTGGACGTATTTAAAAGAACTTTCGATAATTAACTTTTTCAATATTGTTGCTAGCAACAAATTGTTGTACGCCTATGCTCAGTTGGAATGTATTTGAATCTCTTTCATTTGTTTCTTACGCTACTTTTTTGTTCATTTTTTAGTTCTTCTCTGATAAGAGGACTATTACAATTGAGAAATGGTTAAAAATGCTGTTTCTATTTCTCATTTTAATGTTAAGTGATATATACATTACTACTAGTAGGGAGTGCTGTACAGTGTTGCTGAAGAAACAATGGTTTACACAACTGCAGAGAGGGTTGAGTTTATTGAACTGTACTATGGAAATAGCGTTGTGCTGCGAGAGCCGCTGAACTGTTCAATCAACAACATGGGAAGAATGTGTCGCGGCAGTATGTTGTGGATTTAATTGCAAAATTTCGCGCAACTGGATCTGTAGCAAATAAAAAACGGCTAATCGAACCACCAGTAACAAATGAGGCGACACAAGTGGCAATTCTGGGCCATACTTTGAGCACCAGAAAGCTAGCATTTGTTTCCGGTGTGTCACGAACTAGCATTCGGCGTATTTTAAAAACCCACAAAATGCATCCTTACAAGATGAAATTAACGCAAGAACTGAATGAAGATGATTTCGATCGACGCATGCAATTTTGCGAGTTGGTTAGTGAACGAGCGGTGGAAAATCCACATTTTGCTTCAGCGATGAATGTTCTTTTTTTATAAATGGCACATTTGATCGCCATAATTGTCGCTATTGGGTTGATTCAAATCCTCACATTCTTCATGAAAAACTAATAAATAGAGTTTATTCTATGATTTTCACTATAAGGGTTTTACAAAAACCGCGACACGTGTTTGCTTGAAGAAGCTTGTATAGCGAAACACGTGTCGCGGTTTTTGTAAAAGCCTTATAGTGAAAATAATAGGATAAACCCTATTTATTAGTTTTTTAAATATGGATTTTCATCAAGTATCGGCCAGTTCTATTCAATTCTTCATGAAGTGCAAACTCAACGTCCACAAAAATTAAATATATGGGCTGTAATTTTTGGTGACCGTATTGTTGGCCCATTGTTTTTAGAAGACAATTTAACCGAACAAATGTATCTGGAGCTTCTGGAAGATACTATTAATCCTCTTCCCACTGATATTATTGAAAATGACCACAATTATCGGGAAGATCTGTTAATATTTCAACAAATTGGTTCTCCTCCTCACTATGCTCTGCCTGTTCGGCAGTATTTAGATCAGACTTTTTCGGATCACTGGATTAGGAGGCGGGGCACTATCGAATTGCTACCGCGATTACCAGACCTTTCACCGTTAGATTTCTTTCGGTGGGGTCATTTGAAAAGCAGAATTAACTGTACTCCTCCTGCATCACTCGAAGATTTACGACAACGAATCACAAATGAATGTCGACAAATCACTCCAAAAATGCTCCACAATGTTCGAGAATGTTTCCAGCAGAATCACTATTATTGCATGAAAGTTGGAGGTGCCAATTTTGAGCATATGCTAACATGAGAATAAAGTAACTTCAACTATAAATTTATTACGGTTCGTCCAAATTAAAAAAAATGTACACCGTTGTTCAGAGAATTCCAAGATCTTTCGAAAGATGTGTGACTCGCCCCCAGTTCCCTATTAAAATTTTAAGGGTTGTTCACCCATCTGCTCCGGGGATGAAGTGACGACGCTTTCAATGGGGAAAAAGCCGTCCCCCTCCCAATGAAAATCGACCTGTCTGAGCGTTTTTTAAGGTTTGCAAGATTAGTACCCAAAACATCCATGTAAAGTTTTCGATAACCCACCCTGTATGTGTTCACTGCAAGGACGAAGACAGTATCCTGAAGCCTAAGCAAGGACTGACTATCTTCACATATACCACTGAAAATGTCTGTCGCACTAGCAGATGAGAAGTCTGGTATAACAAGGTTTAGTCGACCATGGCATAGCAGCCTGAATTATGTTCTATGGTGTTCTGTCGTGAAACACTATATTTTGATTCATATCTAGTATTAAAAAATTCATTAAAATAGATCAAAATAGGAAAATGAGTTTCAGAATATTTTCCATAGATTTTTACGAACTTTTTTAGGTATTTGTTACTTTCCACAATTTTACAATAGACCGGAAGTTTGTTGCTCCTAATGATATTTTATCGAAATGCATTTTTACAGAATGAGTTTGAGAAGTAGAATGGTTTATTTAGGCAATATTAGTTAGAAAATGGTACGAATGATACGGAATATGAATATATGGTGTGATACGATTTACGATACGATTTACAATGAAGGTAATTATAATGAAAATAATGGAACAATAATCTATATAAAAAACAATTATGTATTCAACTTTGATATTATTGAAAAAAACCACATACAATTTTCAAAAGCAATTAATAAATTTGGAAAAAAAAACTATATTCGTGACAGCATGATGTAGATCACCATCTTCCGATATAGGTGATTTCATTCGTATTCTTCAGAAATACTTTGAAAATAATCAAACCGAAACAGAAAGTTACTATATATTCATCGGCGATATGGATATAAATCTTCTCAAAGATGATGAAAATAAATTTAAATATTTGAATACTCTATGAATATGGATATATTTCCACTATTAATGAGCTAACAAGAGTAAACTGATGTCTCCACCATATTTTTATTAAATCAAAATTAAATATAACAGATACAATTATACTCCTCATAGTGAAAACAAATATAACAGACCACTCAACGACAATACTACAGATAGTTACAAAAAGCACACTTCACAATGAATCTAACAGCAAATATATTCCATACATAAATTATAAGAAATTATACAAAAGGTTAGAAGACACAAATTGGGAAAACGTATACCTGTTCCAAGATCCCAATATAGCACTGAATAACTTCATCACTACAATTTTGAGCATTTTAAATAATTGTACCAATCTGAAAAAGAAATTTAGAAAAAATACCAAAGTTGCACCATGGTTAACAAACTCTTTACTGAAAATGATTGATGAAAAAAATTGTTTATTCAAAACTAGTCTCAAATACCCTGACAGCATTCTATTAAAAAACTGTTACAAAAGTTTGAGTCACAAAGTCACCAATTTGATAAAAACCTCCAAGCAAAATTACTATAAGTACAAAATATGATCCAAAAAACAAGATACCAAATAACTATGGAATATTGTAAAAGAAATCACCGGCACTAAACCTAAAAAATCAACCACAATTGGACCAATAAAAATGATCAGGGAGTACTCCTAACAAACTACAGAGACATAGCCAATGAATTCAATGATAATTTCGTAGATATTGAAAAGAAATTGGCAAATGAAATAGTCAGAAATAATAACCTCATTTTTCATCCAAACATTTTACCAAACTCTTTTGTCTTTAGCCCAACTTATAAAAATGAAGTAAACGCTTCAATCTGCGACCTTAAAAACAAAAAGGCAGTAGGAAAAGACGAAATTGAAGCAGAACTGCTAAAATCAATATCACATTATATACTAGATCCTTCAGTTTTTATTATTAATAAATCTCGCTTATCACCCATCTGTCAAAAATTTTCTTAAAATTGCTAAAGAAAAGAATAAACACATTTACAACCAAATACGAATTGATTTCAGATAGACAATTTGGCTTCAAAGAAAAAATCTCAACCGAAGACGCGATTCTTGAACTGACAGAATTGATACATAAATCCTTGGAGGAAGGACAACCTTCTTTATGTCTATTTATGGACCTAACGAAGGTTTTCGATACTGTCGATCATCAACTACTCCTACAAATTTTAGAAAATAATGGTATCAGAGGGAACTGCCAAACGCTTTTTGAAAGCTATCTTCGAAATAGAATGCAAGTTGTGCGAACTGCAGATACAATTAGCAATCAAAAACAAATAGAATATGGAGTCCCACAAGGTACGGTACTGGGTCCTCTACTTTTCAATTTATATCTAAATGAATTATTCAATTTGGACAGCGTTGGGAAAATAATTGGATACGCAGACGATACTGAGATATTCTATGAGGCAGACACTTGGCTTGATTTGAAAAAGAACGCAGAAACAGATTTCCACTCGCTCAAAAAATGGTTTGACCAAAGGCTCGTGACAGTGAATCTGGCAAAAACTAATTTTCTTCCTTTTAGCTGCAATCTATCCAATGATTTTCCATTTGAAACTCTTGATGTCGGTGTACAAGGAAAAACAATAAAAATAGATTCCCTGAGAGAAATCAAATACTTGGGTGTCTACATAGATAGAAACTTAAGGTGGGACTCTCATATAAAATATACAATAAAAAAACTGCAAAGAATGCTTCACAACTTCCGTTCCTTGAAAAATTTCTTACCTCACAAAGAACTTAATCAATTATATAGTTCCCTAGTAGAGAGCCATTTGAGATATGGTATAACAGCATGGGGATCAGCTCTGCGTGTACACCTCAATCCGTTAGAGGTATTACAAAGGAGATTCATGAAGCTGATCATGTCTAGGAATTCACGTTTCTCGTCAGATCTTCTGTATAAAGAGTGTGAAGTAATGGATATGAGACAATTATATTACTATTGTACAAACGTGAAGTATTATTTCAGCAAAAATAAAGCATCATCACGAAACCACGACTATAACACACGACATCGCGACCAACTAACCTATCCTACTGTTAAAAAGTCAATTTCACAAAGAGCATATTCTTTCATGGCAACTAAATTATATAACACCGTACTTCACAAAATAAAAAATTCTTATTCCAAACCAATATTCAGAAAACAAATAAGAAAACACATTCTCGAAAAAGATAGGAATTTTTTTTAAATATGTTACGAGTTTAATAAGTTAGTCTTAGTTGAATTCATCCCAAACTTGTATCAAACTGTATTGTAAGTAGCATAATCTTATCCATTTTACCTAAGATTTTATCTATTTGTATATTAATATTATATTCTAATAGAACGTGTAATATTTGTCTAAGGTTTTATCTATTTTTTTTACTTTTTGTTTGTCTAGTATTTAATCGGCCTATTTTACCTCAAACCGAAATATAATTTGCTTAACTATAACACCAAATTAACAAAATTAAATAAAATGTTTTGTAGTTTCTACTCCTTGAAGGCCATACTTACTTTTATACAAATATTTATGTACTTACATATTCTTTATTAACTTCTTGCGAAACAAGAGCTCTGCTCTTATCGCCAAACCACTTCGTTCATATATTTTGTTTTAATTGTACTCTAATCTGTATACGTTGATAATAAAATTATTATTATTATTATCTCCAAAGTAATCGTTCTAATCATTCGTAGCATTTTCTATGTATGTACTGTTGTATGACTTTCATTATAAAGGGTTTTGTGCTTGAGAAAGCGTTTGCCATGGTAACGTGACAGGAAAACACACATTTCATCGATTGAATTGATTCATTTGAACATACTTCTCGGTAAATCACTGATAAATTTTTGAAATTATTTCGACTAAACTATTCATAACTCCTTCAAAACTGTCGTAGAAAGTTGTGAACCTAGCCGCAAATACGGCGAGCACGCAGGTACCAACACTCGCACACTCATAAATCCACCAAATATCTATCAGAAGCCGCACAATGCACAAAATTAACCCAATGAAACCCCAAATCACCCCCAACTCACGTCGACATAAATATCTCCAGCTTTTGGGGTATATGCGAACGACTAGTTAGCCCAGTGAAATGCCCCAGAATTCCTAGGCTCAGACCGTTTAGAGAGAAATGTTGCAGTGATTGAGGTTGTTTTGGGTCGTGTCGACGAAGCGACGGGAAAATGTTTCATTTCGCGCGTATAATAAACTTGTCGCATCCCTATCGTCGTATATACATGACGCAGAAGGCGGGCGACACTTTGAATATTGTTTACCATCATTACGGGTCATGTTTAACAAGGACTAGATCACTGGATGGAATTGTCGTGTAGTGGAAAGCGTTGACAGCATCGATAGCCCGAAGAGAAATAGGATGTGGGCATGCTGATGTTTTTTTAATGATGCTATTCCACCGCAGGGACTATCAAGTTCCACATATTTTTCTAACTCATGTAATGTCAGCATTTTTACAGCAGACTACGTCAGAGTATAAAACCTGAACATTCTTCTAACAACAAGCAACAATTATTGACTACTTCGAAGTGAAACTAATTAATACAGTTTGCTGTATGATTTTGACTATAAAGGGTTTTACAAAAACCGAGACACGTGTTTCGCTATACAGTAGCTTCCTCAAACGTAAATTCTATTCAATTACTTTGAAGCGGTTTCAACAGGCAAAGGTGTATAAAGCCAGAGTGTGTTGTGATCAGCGGAGGAAAATATTGGCTTTCTGGTCTTTTTCAACAGACCGTTGATATACAGTGCACCCTGAATTAGTCGAGAAAAACACGACAACTTCAGAGATAACAATATCCGGGCTTGTAGGCCGTGGTCGATGTGATCCAATAGTACCAAACGTTTCGACTGCTACTGCACAGACATCGTCAGTGGTATGTGCGTTGACTGCGAAGACGAAGATTATTCTCCGAAGTCTCAGCAACGACTCAGTCAGTCGGGTCAACGAAGGGTCAGTAACATACAGCACCTGGTGAGTGTTTCTTCCGTAAATTGTTAAAAGTAGTTGGTTGCGTCTCGTAAACTTTTGATATGAACCACCTCCATAGAGCAAAGTTCGGTGGATTCAAATCCATCAACTCGGAACAGTCGCACTAGTACTACGCATTCAGGAAGAGTCCCATTTCGTATTAGAGGATCTAACTGAGTGGCCTTGTTGATGCTTGGTATAACTTAATTATTCAGCAAATTAAAATACCTCTCCTTCACAATTTAGAAGTGCATCCAAACAGAATAGTCCTATAATATGGTTACTCAAAATTCCTGCCCAAATATATCGTTTTTGAGAGAAATTTTCAGGATGACATGCTTTCAAACAAAATGGTCCTATAACGTGGTCACACAAAATTCCTGGGTGAAATGGGTGTAATGGGTGTAATGGGTGTAATGGGGAAAATGGGTGTAAATTTTGCGTGAGATAGTAGGAATTGAATCATTTTAAATTTTGACGAATTAGTTGGTCATTAAGATGAAAAGTACATTCATCCCAGAACTACGTGACATACACTACGGTTGACGCATTCCGGTAGAATCTAAAACATCTGACTCCAGCAGTAACTAAATCATGAAATTTAGAACTGCATATCGTATACTTTACCAATAAATTTTCCATCCTGAGTTCTTATTTATGTTATTTCCAATGGTATAATTTGAAGGTGCTTCAGTTTCAACGATTAGAAAGAACAAAATCAACGCTGTTAAGCTGTGGTCAAAAGAAAGTCGTAGTACCGAACGTTTCGAATACCATTTTAGCAGACACCTTCAGTGATGTATACGTTGACTACTAGGACGAAGGTAGTATCTCAAATTCTAGGCAAACACTGATTACAGCAAAATAGAGCATACCGAAACAGCAAAATTACACAAACCTCAGCTCAATTCAGTATCCATCAACTCAAAATTAAAACACATTCAAAAACAAGTACAATAACAAAACACACAACATTACAACAAAAAATGGGAATAGAAAAACTATAGAAACTTTCGCTTCGCGTAGAAGTTTGGATGTATTCTACAGTGAACCAAAGTTTTGACTGTTGCAACACAACACCACCGACTCATAGAGCTTTTATCGTATCTCTAACTTTTTTAACTGTCGTATTCGGAAAATATTTGTCATACATGATGATCAACTCGAAAGAATTATTTTTCACCCATCATATGGTTTTATAGTATTCTGCGTAGAATTAGGTATTATTTTCATATCGGGTATCTGCCACATGTACCTACAAAATTGTAGGCAAAGGTTTTTTTTACATAACACATCAACACTGCGTTTCGGAAAGATCTCACTTGCCATATTCATGTACTCTGCTTGGTAGCTGCAATTGATCGATGCTTGTCTATTTATACATTGTCGTAGGCTGCAGTTGTGGCCTGGAAAGTCCTGACTGGTCGACGATTTGTCTATTTGGCGGGAAGCGTTCCGGTTGACTGGTGGGGTGATTGGGTGCTGTGATGTCATGCTCAACTGAAGGCGTATTGATGATTGATCTGGTCGATATATTTGCTTTTGGTGGTGCACTGGTGCAGTTATAACTGCCGATCTTCTCAATTTCGATTGCCTTTCCTATCATTCTGGTTCACTGCTGCTGTATACTGGCGATGTGTTTGCAGCTTTTGAAGTCGATTAAGGTGATGTTTGTACAGGGCTGAGGGTGTTTTTTGCTAAGTGCAAGTTTGTGTTCTTCTAATCTGACTGATATTCGATCTTTTCTTTGGCCGACGTATTCTCTCCTGCAATCTCTACATGCGATTTCATATATGCCTTGGTTTCATAGTTCACTTCGTCTTTTGGTTGGTTCGAAAAATGTTTGATAGTCCTCGTTGGTTTATATTATTTTGTTCTCATGTTATTTCGTTGTAGAATCCATTTCATCTCTTCTCTGGCGTAGGGCAAGATGGTTTTGGTTTCCTTTGTGTTTGTTTCTTTCTTGTTTTCCTTCTTTCTTCGGTGTGATGCTTTATGGATTGTATGCTTTTTATATCTATTCTGCTGAAGAGCATTAATATGTCTTTAATTTCGTGATATTTCGTGTATTCTTCTGTTAGGCGTTCATATGTGGATATAAGAGCTACAGCTTGTATTTGTGCAGGATGTTGATGTGACTTCGCAATCAGGTATCTGTTAGTATGCGTTGGTTTTCTGTTGACTGTGTGTTGAATGCCTCGTTTCTTCCTCTTTCTGTGGCGAAGTGGATTTTCTCATAGAGTGAGTTTAGGTATGCCACGAAACGGTCAAGTTCTTCATGTCCCCGAAGGCAAATGATGAAAATGTCGTCGACTTTCACATAGGTATAATTTGTTTCTGAATGTTTGGGTCTATTAGTGATCCTTCAATTTTGTTATGGCGGTTTTCTCAAAATAGTTTCGAGTGATTTGTTTGTACGCTTTATCTTTGAGTATGTTCCATTTTCCTGGAGTATTCGTTTGTGTCCTTAACAACGGTAAGGACTGCGCTGCCTTTGTTTGCCTTAGTAAAGTGATGTCAGTGTTATCCCTGAGTTTTTTAACTACTATTTAGTTAGATATGTTTATGGTGTTCTACTGATTTTGGAAACCCCTGCTATATCTTGTCGTATTTCTTTGGCTTCTTCCTTTGGCAGGTGTTCAACAGCTGCTGCTGCGCTAGAAATCATTTTCTCGATTGTTTGTTTTAGGGAGCTACATATATAAATGATTTTTAGACATTGATTGGGTCGAGTTGGAAGATATTATGAACTTCCTTCTTGACAACTAGTTTGACTTATTCTTGTTGTGTGTGTCATCAAACTTTTTCAAGTGTTTTTGTTGTTGTTTGGGCATCTGTTCCATAAGTTTTTCTGCCAGGTGGTTAAGTTTTTTCTTCATTTCTCTTATTTATTCCCGTAGGAAGCATCGGCTCGCTTTCTTGAGAATTCTATCGGCGTTGCGTGTCTTTGATAATCTATTATAATCTTGTGCAAGTTGGTTGTAGATCCATATCACGAAATTTTTTCAAAACTATTAGAATGCATAGTGACGTTGACTTTTTCGTTCTCAGTTTCTCGAATGTTCTGGTGTTCTTCCATGCCTCCTTTCCGTAGAGGTATAGTATGTTATGGAGTAGCCCTTCACGGATGGTATCACATTCAAATATTCATTGTCACAAATAAATTACACGTTATTCTATAAAACTTCTCCCAACCTCTAACAACGCCCCTTCACATTGACTGAAACCACCAACTGTTAGAATTGCGAAGCACGGTAGTGGTTTATTGTTAAAACGAGAGGAAATTCTATTTAAATTTAGTTTCTCGTTTCGTACGACATTCCACCGTTCTCTTCATTTCGGTCTAATTGCAACCGTGATAGGCTTAGAAAATGATGTGGAGTCCATGAATATAACCAAATTATTGCAGATGAGAATAGAATTTAGAAATGTCAATTTGAATATTAGTGAAATGTAGAAATTAGAATTTTCCTACGAAACCAGCGAAATTTCATATTGTTTTTAGTATTACAAGATGATCCTTGCACGAGTACGAAGTCCCGTTTCATTCAAAAAATAAAGGCTGGTCTAGAATTCATCACAATGTTGATTAAATTTTTGAGTTCGTTTTGTTGATTTTTGAATTCCGTCTCTTGATAATAATAATACTAATAATATAATGACATAAAAATAATATTTATTTCAATGATGAATATAAGAATTTACGCCATGAAGGTAAGATAGCGAAACAAGAATCACTGAAGCTTTGTCAATCACATTCATTTATTCAGAGAAGACGTTCATTTTCAAAAATCTGCTATATAAAAACTGTTGAAATTAAATATCTGACATTGTTGCCATGTGAAATAGATCTTAGAAAATGGCCTAATAGAATATGAATGATGATTGTTTTAACAAGCGCCAATCAAAAAGGTGTCAGTACCGTACTTTTCTTGTAAAAGAAAGGTTTTGGCTTTCTATTTTCCCATCTTCATACAAAAATATGAGAATCTTCCAAAATAAGGAATAAAGCAATCAATTTCAAAATAAACTCTTTACAAAAATGTCCACTATTGAGGATGATAGTGTTCCATGTGAGTGAAATTTTACCTCTTTCATTTACTATATTGTGTAGCAATCCCGTGAATGATATCTAATTCAATTCCGTAAGCAATATTTGGAATATAAACTGAATAGAGAGAAAATTTTTGTATAATTCAGTGTTCTTATGAAAGTAGTTATTACGAAAGTATTTTTCTTTCGTGTGATTCAATGTTCATATGAAAGTAGCTGCAGCAAGAGAACTTTTTCTTCCAGTTCATGTCTGAAAGTTACTTCTTTGCATGATATTCACATCTTTGTGAAGAGTATGTTACAGACAGGATTGGGAAAATCCTAGAGAAACACGACGTGAAACCAATATTTGGGCCAACAAAAACCATTAGAGAAACTCTAAGATCAGCTAAGCACCCCAGATAACCTTGAGCAATCCCTGGGTCCCGGGTTATGCCAGATTCCTTGTAGTTGCGGGTCGTCCTATATTGAAACCACAAAAGGAAGTATAGATACCTGTCTCTCTGAACACAAGAGGAATTGTCGCCTCGGACAAACCGACAAATCAGCTGTAGCCTAACAAACAAGACACTTACATTATTTCATTCGAAGATACTGTAATAATCCATAAAACTCGAAATTACTATCCAAAAATGGATAGAGAGGCAATAGAAATACAGAAACATAAGGATCGTTTCAATAGAAAAGAAGAGGAAATGAACATCAATAAAATAAATATAATATAAAGCCTTTGATAATGTCTACGGCCGTAGTAGACTAAACGTCATACATAAAAACCTGTAGATCACAGCCATAAAACCCGAAAAATAGCTTTCACACAGTTATTTCCGGCCGTGAAAATTAACATTCGTTGAATATACCTAATGCTAAGAGTTCAGAGATGAAAATTCATTTCGTTACCCGATAAAAAAATAAACATATCTCAAGAACCGGCCTTGATAGGCATAGAACAAACAATGTAAATATATCCTCAGCAGAATTGGAAAGAAAGTGAATATTCAAAATATGTCAGGTATTTGGAACAAGACATTTTCTAGACGTCAAATCGATATATTTTTCGCTGTACATCAACCTAGACCATGTCAAAAACACCTCATATATTACTTCAGGAATGTTTTTCATTCAATATAATTTAGGTATAAACTGGTGGGAGTAAGACAGCGTTTATTTTGATTCAACAACACCCACTCAATAGTGTTGAAACATAAAAAAATATTGTTGAGTCACTTCAAACTGAAAAATATGCTTTCAAAAAAATAGAGTTCGAGGAGCGAAATTTGCATTCAATTAATTTAAGCATCTATGCGCCGACGTTAAAATTTGAGAAAACGTTTCCCATACAGTCCGTTAAAGCTAATTCTCATTCCAACTAGGGCTCCCCACGTGGGGCGCCATAGTTGAAATATTTGAAAATCCTTTATTATTGCACATTTACAATATAAAACAACCTACATACAAAATTCCAGCCTACAAAAACGTACCGGTATGAAGAAACAATGATGAATAGTAACTTTACTTTATAAACACGCCTTTTTTCCCTGCGGCTGACACCCCAGTTGAAATATTTGAAAATCCTTTCTTATTGCACATCTACAATATAAAACGAACCTACATACACAATTTCAGCATACTAAAATATACCGGTATGAAGAAACAATGATGAACAGTAAGTTTATTTTATGAACGCACCTTTTTTTCCCGCCGCTGGCTCTCTATTTATCCCTACGGGGGGCAACTCAATTGCAATATTTAAACATTCTTTCTCAGTGCGCGTCTAAGACCTAAGATTCACCTGTATATCAAATTTCAGCTTTCAGGACTTACCAGTACGGAGAAACAGAGATGAATGGGTAAGTGTTAAGTGTGTGACTTTCGAATTTATAAGTATAAGTATTTATACTTATAAAGGAAAAGGAAAGTAAATTCCAACAAAAATTCAAAAACCCGTTAAGTTTTTTTATAAGGGAGATAGGTTTCCATCTAAGAACTATTGTGGAACCTTCAACACCCAGCCCAGACATATAACTAGGTAAAAATAGCAAATGGGTATTCAATATTTTTAGAGCAGTTGATAGATACGATGTTCCAAACTTTCCTAACTGAAGGATATCACCTTTTAAAGTATATATTGGGGCAAAAATTTTCTCAATTTTTGAAAAAATATCTCAAACATTTCTTGAAAACTTCAAGCAAGAGCTAAACGCCGAAGACTTTTATAGTCGCATTTTGTTGAATTATGAGCGAGATGTTATTTTTCGGGCGAGTGTACTTACGAGTACTCTCTTTTCAATGGCTTAGCTTGTTGAAAGTATACTCGTATAGCGAGTTTGCTGTTGTACTCAAACAGCGTCAGTATCCACGAGTAGTATTTATAACGTTGGATTGAAACGATCCATTCGTCACTTTCAAGAGCTTTTGTGTCAAAACATCTGGAAAATCTCGTGAAAATTGAAAATTAATCAGATATTCATTATTGTCTGTCAGAAGCACAGAACCGACTTTAATGATTTATTGATTTTGTTGTCATGACGAGATATACAAAGCATGTCAACAAAGAATTAGATTCGCTCTCGTTAATCTATTAAATGACAGAAAATTCATATCTATGCATTTCAGGTATCAATTTAAAAAAAATTATATGGAAGAAATCACTTTTAATTCAAATAGCAAAATATTCCAATACTTTTTTCTTTTTGTACTTTGCCATTATTATAGCATCAATTGGAGACAGAAAAAAAACAATAAAAAAATTATATTGTAGATACTTTGGGAAAGTATAGAAATCATATACAAGGTTAAAAAACCTAAGCAACTACATTCTATTATCAACACTGGATTATACAGTAAACAATTATTCCTTTCCCAATCTATATATCGAATACCAGGAATACCCCTGTCTGAAATTGAACCAGATGATGTCATTCCAAAAAAAAAGTTACATGAAGTAATGAATGACAGACTATTGACATGAAAATTCACTCGCAGGGGCAGTATTCAGCCTCAAAGTGTCACAGCACATTTTCGCCAAAAACATTTATTTTTTTCCATCACCACTGTTTTGCTTCAGATAATGTTACAAGTTCAGATTTCCATTATCTGAAAAAGTCTCAACAGATTTGAAATTCATGATCAAAAAAGACAATTTAATGGAATATTGAAAATACCAGGAAAAAAAATATTTCCTATATGATACGACAACAGGGTATTGGATGTGAAAAATATTCCGTGGGAATTAAGTCCTCAAAGTATACGCAGAATCGAGAAATATCGACCCGCAATATATACATACGACTTACAACTTGTATGAGTTTGGAGTATTTCGTGAAAGGTAGATAGACATACTATTCTATTCAAAAATGAGGTGAATTTCTATTTTCTCTCCTTCCATGTTCTTATGATAGTCAACATTGCAGTCCTCAAGTATTTTTCCACATAATTTCAAGAATTCGGAACCCATCCTTTACTTCCCCTGTAATGCACAATGATTAGTCGCGATCCTTTGTTTGCAGGCATATATGGCGTATACATTTTCGAACCATCAGTCCACCCTTTCGTAACTGTGTCGTGAGTTTGGAGTATTTCGTGAAAGGTAGGTAGATATACCAACCTATTCAAAAATGAGGTGAATTTCTATTTTCTCTCCTTTCATGTTCTTATGATAGTCAACATTGCAGTCCTCAAGTTTTTTTCCACCTAATTTCAAGAATTCGGAACACATCCTTTACTTCCCCCGTAATGCACAATGATTAGTCGCGATCCTTTGTTTGCAGGCATGTTTGGCGTACACATTCTCGAACAATTTGTACACCCTTCGTAACTGTGCCGTGAGTGTTATACCGAGTTTGGTCCAAACAGAAAATTTGCCGTTGTTCTTGTCTATATTTAATTATTTCTTCTAAGTATTTGTTACGCAATTCCACTATTCTTCTGCTTTCCATAACTGCTTGACGTTTGTTTATTATTTTGAATTTAAATCCTAGTTTCTTTATCTAATTCTGAAGAGTTTTGTCACAGCAGCTCACGTTTTGGCCGGAAGTATTCAATTTCTTCCTTATCATTTCAGTTGTAGGAATCTCATTGCTTCTGTAACAGTCGTATACTGTTTTTTATTCAATGATTTTATTAGATGAACATCTAAAGGTTTTGATAATCCTGTATCACATCGCGTCTTGCGTTCATAAGGTTTGTTTTTCACTATTTTATGTACAGTTGAGAAAGGAATTTCGGTCAAACCTGATGTTGCTCCAATCGTTTGTTTCCCTCAAAACCAAACTTGAGATGTAGATTCTTATTTCTTATATAAATTGGAACATACTCTCTGTTTTCAATATGACATATTATTTTACTTTTTGAAATTTTATATTATTGGTTCAAAATTTTTCCAAGACATGTGTAGCTCAATAAATACTCGTAGTACTGTTGAACAGTACTATCTTTTGAATTTCTTATCATCGTATTTTCCGAATGTTACTTTTTGAAACGACTTTAAAAAAACGCAAGTTTTCATTTTCTATTCGACAAATGAACGTGATTAGGGATATTTTTATAGATTTGCCAATTGATTGACACTGTATATTGACGTTTTTGGATCTATAGTGAATTTAAAAATGAAAAGTGTTACCTTTGCTTTTGTAATGGCAAAAAAAATTAAAATATTCGAAATCCGAATTACAGAATCTAGTTTACGTCTACCGAGATTCATGAAGTGAATTGAAGTTGTTATTCTATTTTTTGCTGGTCCTTAACGATGGTATTATTTATAGCATCCATAAAATACGAATAAAAAATTGATATATAATATTCTCTCGTTACATTTTCTACAATTTTCCAACAATACTCTTCACCATTTGTTGATGGAATAAATATCCCCTCTATTTTTTCAGAAATGAAATATCAGAAATGAAGGTATTTCAAAATATTCCATTTCAGTGGAGGCAATAAACTTGAAGTTTTGGAATTCAAACAAGTCATGCAACATAAACAGAGAGGAGAAAATTATTACCGAATTACCGCCCCTGAGGGGAAAATACCACAAAATTCCATTAGTCTACTTTTCATTTGAAACAGTATTTAATTAACTAAGTCGTGACAAACATCCCTAAGTTCAAAATGAATCTTCACACATCGGCACATCAACGGGTTTCAGAGTGGCAAAGCTTGTTTATTTGTTGACATGGGGAATTCCATGCAGAAATTATTCCTCAAAATGAAGGAAATATCAACGTTATTATTATATGTGCTTTCATACAAAACATAACTTTGTTACTAGAAACTACAGGATTTTGTAATTTGCGAGACAAATGTATTTTATGTCACTGTTTATGACAGAGAAAGTCTTTCATTGCCACTTGTACAATAGGGCAAAGTTAAATGTCATACCTACTCTATATAGTATTAGATGAGTTGATTAGAAAACAGATCAAGTACAGAGAAAGGATGCTCATGGTTCAACCGATTATATATCAAGTAATTCTATAAAGAAGATATAATGTGTTCTGTTCAAAAATAGGGTGCATGATGTTCAAATTTTGCAGGCTACGTAGCGACTTATTTTTGGTTGGTACACTCGTCTCGAACATATGTTCACAGTATCAGTTATTCATCATGTTCAGTTTGTTAATGAGAAGCATAAAACAAATTATCTAAAGGAACAATTCGTTTAGGCCAGACTGAACACCCTACACTGTAGGTTAATGGACTGATCCCTATCAGAAACCAACTATTCCCCTGGCTAATACCACGAAGGGCGTTGGATCATATCCGACAGGTGTCAGTGCAGGATTCTTCAATGAAGTTATTCCTGCATTTGCTGTTGACGATACATTTGCCGCAATATATTTTCAATTATTGGAACACACTTGCAGACCGGTTTCGGGTTGTTTAGCCACTCGTCAGTGCAAGGTAGTGTCTATCACCAACATAAAGTCGATGATTTCCGATAATTGAAAATCTAATTCTTTCAGAGTATCATTCCTCGAACTAGGCTGAAACGAACAACAAACAACAGGTTTGTCATCGCCCCTTCTGCCAGTGAACGAGGAAACCAACCGCATACCCGAAATTTGCCCCATTCCTCGTATAAAGAAAGAAAACGTTCACATATAGTCAGTAGGTATACTTGATGCTGGCTATAAATCAAATCATCTAAAAGAATAATTCTTTCAGGCCAGTGTCGATTAATTATTGGAGTGTTTTGCGTGTTCAGCGATTTTCTGCTATCGAAAAAATGGGTCAAAGAATTCTCATAAAATTTTGCGTAAAAATAGAATTAACAAAAACTCTCGAAATGTTGACAATGGAATACGGTGATTGAACTCTGAGCCAGAAAATATTTACTAGTGGTTCATGTTTCTCACAGAAGATCGAAAAAATGTGAATAACGCCAAGGACGCCCCAGCACATCAACGACCGATGAAAATGTTGAGAAAGTGAAGAAAATTGTCATGGAGAATTGTCGAATCACTATCAGAGAAGATGCGGAGGATATCAGCATAGTAGTTGACTGATGCCATGCAATTTTTCGGAAATTTTGTCATGAAGCGTGTGGCAGCAAAGTTCGTTCCAAAATTGCTGAATTTTTACCAAAAAAACCGTCTCATGAGCCTCGTTCAGGAATTGTTGAATGACGTCAACGGCGATCCAGATTTGCTCAAAAGGGTCATAACTGGTGACGAATCATGTGTATACGGTTATGACATCGAAACCACAGTCCAATCCTCGTAATGCATGGGCCCAGGAAACCCAAGACCAGAAAAAGCACGCCAAGTTCGATTAAAAATGTCAAAGTTCTGCTTAGTCTTTTCTTCTATCACCGTAGCGTAGTGCATCAGACGTTCAATTATCTTGAAGTTATGCAAAAAATCAAGGTCAATAATTTGTATTTATATATTGAATTATGAATTATTGTAGAGTACCAATCCAACTGAGAAAACTACTTGAACTTGTAGTAAATTGCCTATCGGAAAGGAAGTCTATATTGTGGAAGTTTGTAATTATTCATCATGAATAGTGTTACAGATTTTCACCAAATAATGGGTCAATCTAGTCGATATTTCTATTCTTCTGTTAGGAAAGTGTCGCTTCGAAAAATTACATACTCGTGCTTCTTTTCTGCTATGAGATGGTGCCCCAACATTGTAAAACTACGTATTCTAAATTTGCGGTAATGGAATATCCCAAAAATAATTCCTGATTACCTTGCAATACGTGAATGTGATTTATTTATGAAACACAAAAGACTCACTCAGAATATTCGGAAAAAGTCAATCAAAAGGTCCTGGGTTTTTATTTATTCTAAGTGGCTTTGACATTTTCATAGTAACTTAGTATAAAGACGACAAAGAAATGCTACATCGACGAATGTCACAAGTCGATAAAGCATTCCATCGTCGAACGTAATATTCCACCATGAAAAAAATTTGAGAATGATACATAAATACTTTGCCAACTTTTTGACCCGATGCGTATAATAATTTAATGCTTTGCAAATTATGCTTTCAGACGGCCGTTGCTCATATGAACGTTATTGAAATACATAGTCTCTTATGAGTCAACGTGTTACTTACGACGTCCTTGTGCTACATATATGGATAGCTATATGAGTTGCTATATGAGTTGCTATAAGTTTTATTTATTACTAAAATTTTGATTCCCGCGTTCAAAAAACTGAATAAAACGCAAACAATGAAGGTACGCAAAAAAAGTGGAAGGCATAGAGCATGCAAGAAATTGAACGGACTCCCGAGATAGATGAGTCGGTAGCTGCTACAGTCTATTTCATTAAGCAGCAGAATGATAAATCATTTTCAAGTCGGCGTTCCTCAGGTGTACATAATTAAGTCGGATAAAAGTTGAGAATGTAATATTCGTTTCAGACGTTCGACCTTAACATACCTGCACAACTTACCTGATCAGTTATACTTGATAAGACCAGCTGTCGCACCCCAACGAACAAGCGAGCTAATGACTAACAAGGTCTTACTTTTTAACGTGTGATTCCTAACACGGAATGATAATAATAATAATAAATATGATACCAGCTTACCGTAATAATGCAATCAGTCTTGGTAGGACAAATACAGAAGGTTATTATTCTTGACTCCTTGCGTCAAAATTGAATAAAACAGGCCGGTACTTGATGAAAATCCATATTATAACTCATTGATACAGTTTATTGAATCATTTTCACTATAAAGAATTTTACAAACACCGCAACACGTATTTACCTATACAACAGCTTGCTCAAGCGTTAGGTAATAATAATATTATTAGTAGTCGCTGAGAGCCAAATTTGGCGAATATGGTATATGCTGGAGCAATTTGAAGCCCATTTTATGCAATTTTGCCATTGTTCTCAATGATTTGTGACATTGTCTTGATGAAGTAGTACTTTTTCTCTCAAACGGGGTCGTTCTTCCGCAATTTCGACCTCCAAACGCTCCAATAACGCTATATAATATTCACTCTTGATGGTATGTGTCTTCTCAAAATAGTCGCTGAATATTACATCACGCACATCCCAAAATACCGAGAGCATAACCTTTCCAGCCAGTTGTGCTTTCAGACGCTTGGGACGAGGTTCACTAATTGCTCTCCACTCAGATGACGATCGTTTCGATTCCGGAGTTAAGTGATGGATCCATGTTTCATCCATTGTCATAAAAATTTAGATTTGTTCTGTTTAAACATGGCCAAACACTGCTCAGATTCACTAAGACGTTCTTGTTTTTCATCAGAAGTGAGCTCGCGCGGCATCCACTTTGCTCATGCAATATAAAGCCCACACTTTTTTTGTTATCTTTACAGTGTCAGCTAACTCACGCAACTTTACTCTTCGATCATTCAAAACGATTTTGTGAATTTTTTTCTGTTTTCTGGTGTTACTGCCTCATTTGGACATTCACTGCGTTCTGCATCCTCAGTATCTCTACGAGCACGTTTGAAGTCAACAAACCAACGGTTGATTGCTTTTTCTGATGAGGCGGAGTCCTTATAACACTTTTCAAGGCAATGATTTGCTTGAACGGTATTGTTCCCATCAAGAAGCAGTGTGAAATCAAAACACGAAATAACAATATTTGAATATTCAAATCACTGTTGATAACACTGTTGTTGATAAACACCGTGGATAATCACTGTTGATCACTGTGATTCAAATCACTGTTGATAAAGCTACTGTGTTAGCGAAACATGTCGTGAAATACTTTTCAAATAAAGTTTGTGGAAATCAAATCGTGAGTTGTAGTTGATGAAACTCACAAACACTTGAGTGCAATATCATGAAATTTCAACAGTTTTTTGAGAGTAAGTACTAACTGAAAAAGCCGTGAGTGGAATAAGACTAACGACATCTATGTCGCTATGATAGATAGAAAGGAATTGTGGAAAACATGGAAGAATTGACTTTCAGCTGGAAAAAACAGAAAATCGTTCTTAATAAAAAATGATGGAATTATTTGCTGGAGGAGACATGATCTGAAGCAGATAAGCGAACTACGACGTGAGAATAGAAATATTATCTGAACGAAACTTGGCTCAACGAAGGATATACTGTAGAAAAGATGTGGCAAGACACAAATATCACAAGTTTACGTCAAACATTTTTAGATGTCTGGTCTACCGGATATAAGTTGTCTTTTGGAAAAAGTTAACGGCTGATTATTACCCACATTGTGAGTGTTGACACTTTTGTTGAGGACTGTTCATTTCTGTTTGAGTATTCTGGCGATTGCAATGAAGATATGAATGGAGATGTGTTTGAAGAATATGTTGAGTAAATGTTAGACCTACACGCGCCTGAAGAAGCTATTGTATAGCGAAACACGTATTGCGTTTTTGTAAAACTGTTCAGTGAACATTTCACAATAAAGTGATTCTTGAACACACTACATAAGGGTTGCGTAATTGCAATTATAAATTAATGAGGTTATAATAATTAGATCTCATTCAATCTCATAATTATATACAAAAATCAGGCTACTTGATGAATTTTCTCACTTTTCGCCCGTTTCACTTTCTTTTGCATGAAATATTGCACAAAAACTTATCTAGATCGACAAAATGAAATAAATAAAATATCTAGCAACCCGTGACCCGACATGTCAAAGGAGGGTCCCGTAACCTGATTATATAAGCGGTTCCTTGTAGTTAACGGCCCGGTTTCTATGGTTACCTTTTCACGTTTCCAGCGATTTCTTCTCAATTTTCCAAATCTGGCTCTGCCACGGCTAATTCATCGTATTACACAAAATTGAGCCCTACATACATTGGTATTCGCCATATTTTGGATTCAAGAAAGGAAAACTTCATCGGTATATATAAATTTGCTCGATATTCAGAGGGAGAGGTCAAGATTATCAGTGTAATAACTGAAAAAAGTCAATAAATTGATGTATGTAGCCGTGGAATTGGCCGCGGTGGTAGTGCGCCCGACTCACGATCGGAAGACCGTGGGTTCGATTTCTACCTCAACCAGATATTTTTCTCGAGAGAATTTATCTGGTTGAAGCTGGGATGATTCAGCAACCGTGTTAGGAATCACACGTTAAAAGGTAAGACCTCGTTAGTCCTTAGCTCGCACAAGTTTCTCAACTTCTGAGAGTTGTCGTTCGTATGGGGGCGACAGCTGATTAACGGAAATACAGATTTTGAGATTTTTTTTTATACGTGGTAGGAGATTATCTATCATCTACTGAAGAAACTCTTTCGCCTATCAGTTCCATAATTCCTCTATCTATGAAAAGAAATATCAAGTCTCTATTAGGAAAACAAATTAATTTTTCTGAGGATTAAACACAAGCAGTACAGAAAAAGTCGCATTGGATTTGAATCGCTGAAAATTTAATCCATTCGGAAAAACAATCTTAGGAAGTTCATTCGACATGAACGCACTAAACGCAGTTCTCCAAATGAAAGAGTCCAAATGAAAGAGTTCTTTAACAGTGAAGTTCGAGGTGTACTGAGATGAACCTCGAAACGATGAGCAGCCACAGTCCGTCGCGTATTTCCAATATGATATGTACCGCTCTTGCTGGAATCAAATGTCCCAAGTCACTTGAACACTTTCACTAGCGTATACAAGACAAAGAGTGTAGAATTGTACAAAAAATATCATTTTAATGAATTTAAGTTTTCGTACATCTTTTATCAGTGAGCAATATTATACTGTACTTTACTGGAACGTGTTTCATTTTTTTAATGTCGCTAATTAATTACACTTCAGACAGTTTAGCAATTGAAAAATCAAATGAAAACTACACAGATACAAACTGAAAGAAAAAATCCATAGGAAACTACTATTTTCAATTGTGAACATTGATTACTGAAAAATCACTTTTCCTCGTAATATTTTTTGACATTGCACGAAAATGTATCTATAATCTTTCTTCTTCCTGTATTTTGTTGAGCTGCTGCTATTTGCGTTGGTGAAATACAGAATTCATGATTACATCCCGTATTGAACGGTAGCGAATTCAATTTTGATTTCGAATTTGGTATTTTCAGAAGGGAATTTAAATTTGAACATTTGAAGAGATTGCTGCCGTTTTTTTTTGCTAAAAATTCTGGAGAAATGTCATTACTGATGTTCCGCATGAATATTCAAAATAGATGTATCTCTTTCAAACAGTATTATAACAAGAACTTGATATTCAATAATATCAAATCACAAAACACAAAAATGAATTGGTTATTTTGGTTATTATTTCTTGTCCAAAATAATTTTCCACAATAATATCCAGAAAATCAATGAGTTTGTTTCAAAATACCTATTTCATTTCGATGTTTTGTGATTTGATATTCTTAAATATTAAGTTCTTGTTACACTACTGTATAATTTTGGGTAACTTTCGGTGATAACAAAAAATTAATTTTGAAAATTATTTCACTCTTCAAAAACATTGACCGTGGTTAACACCACAGTTGTGTAATTTGTAATATCACAGGCTTTTGGAATAAACCGTCGTATAAAGGATTATGTCTATTTATCGTTTCAGCAAACTTTTTTTCCTAGCCATTTAAAAAAATGGGTAAAAAAATAAAACTCCACTCAGATGGCCATGACTTCAAATCTAGATGTATTTTTCAATGCTGAACAACTTTTTTGAATAACATTTTCCAAGATTATCCAAAATAAGAGTGCTTTACTCTTGTCTCAAAATCAAATATTTGAAGGCTCCTCGTACATTACGTGTGTTTTACTGTATTTTGTTAGTTCATGTTTAGTTTTAGGGGATGCACAAACTTTTATCAGGAATAACTTTTTGTCGAAAAACCCTTAATAAATAAGTTTCCCATATGGTGCATACTTTGGGGATGACACTGTTAAACAAATGTTCCACGTTATTTTCTCATAAAAATCTCTTGAATTCATCTAAAACTAGATAATTATTTGAATAGATATAGATAATATCTAGAATTATTTCTTAATTCGAAGTGTATGATTAAAATTACGTTGATAACTATATGTGCCATTTCAAAAACACAAACCGCCTCTTGAATATTTCAAATAACAAATTCAAATTCATGAAATAACTTAGCTGACACATCCCTTGAAACTTCCGATGGATAAGATCAATGGATAGGACCATGTTAGGAATCACACGTTAAAAGGTAAGACCTCGTTAGTCTTTAGCTCGCACAAGTTTCTCAACTTCTGAGAGTTGTCGTTCGTATGGGGACGACAGCTGATTAACGGAAAAACAGATTTTAAACAGAATACAAGAAGTCGCAGTCATCAGAAATCTACTACACATGTACTAAAAAACAATTCGTTTTCTGGCCGTCCATCTCTATCGAGAACTCTTTGTCTTGTTTCGTTCAACTTGAGAGATAATTTATCTTTCCAAAGCCGAATTGAAATAAAATATTCAACAGAAGAGACCCTTTTCCTCTGGCACTTGGCTGTTGAATTGAGACGTTCACAAAGTTGGTCTCCATGTTTTCTTTATCACTGACGGACAAATGGCAAAGCCCACAACTAACGGGTGATTTTTTAAGAGCTTGAGAACTTTTTTAAAAAAAAAACGCATAAAATTTGCAAAATCTTATCGGTTCTTTATTTGAAACGTTAGATTGGTCCATGACATTTACTTTTTGAAGATAATTTCATTTAAATGTTGACCGCGGCTGCGTCTTAGGTGGTCCATTCGGAAAGTCCAATTTTGGGCAACTTTTTCGAGCATTTCGGCCGGAATAGCCCGAATTTCTTCGGAAATGTTGTCTTCCAAAGCTGGAATAGTTGCTGGCTTATTTCTGTAGACTTTAGACTTGACGTAGCCCCACAAAAAATAGTCTAAAGGCGTCAAATCGCATGATCTTGGTGGCCAACTTACCGGTCCATTTCTTGAGATGAATTGTTCTCCGAAGTTTTCCCTCAAAATGGCCATAGAATCGCGAGCTGTGTGGCATGTAGCGCCATCTTGTTGAAACCACATGTCAACCAAGTTCAGTTCTTCCATTTTTGGCAACAAAAAGTTTGTTAGCATCGAACGATAGCGNTTGCGAGGCTCCTGCTGTTTTTCAGCCAAAGTCTTTTCTACCATCGCTTTGGAGTAGCCATTCCATTGAAGATCATTTTTGATGATGTCTAGTTCCTTCTCTATTATAAATAGTGAGACATAATTACAAGCAGTAACTGACATGGAAGAGCTTAGCCGTAATTTCTGATTGAAAACTAATGTGAGCATATCATACTAAAGCACTAAATGATTAAATTTTTCTCAGTGGAACTACATACAAACAATCATCCATGCAATCATGCAAATGTGTGAATAAGCGAATCTCACCATTGAAATTGACCAGAAAAGAACAAGTTGTTCTCATACGTCTGCGAGTCGGCCATGCAAGAATGACACACACCTTTACTTGCTCCTAGGAGAACAACAACATCTATGTATTACATGACAAACAGTACAACATATACTTATTGAATGTCCAGAATATGAGGAAACCAGGAGATAACATAACATAACTGGGGCAATGAAAGGAATTCTATGTGATGATAGACGAACGTTGATGGCATTTTCGAAAGCCGCAAATATAATAGATGAAATTTGAAAAACAAATAACAAGTACGCGGCTAATAACCTAGCAGTTAATGCCGAAAAAAAATGCTGAAAATAAACAAAATCGTTGGGCGTAGTATTTACATATTTACTCAGGCTACGCCCAATGATTTTATTATTATTTTTATCTGATCAATACCGTTGATTGTTGAGGATTGAAAAAACAATTATAGTTATAAAGTTTGTGGTAGGTATGTTTTATAAAAAACTTGAAACCTGGGTTTTTGGTGGACACACGTGTTTTCAACTCTTTATATTGGACAAAGTGCAGCCTATATCGATGCCAATGACAGGTTTTGATCCGATAAAATCTATTGTAGCGGATCCTATCTCGCAAGAGACTAAGCAGCTTCCTGAATTAATACAATGGTCATTATATTTCCAAGATACTCACAATCTTTTTCCTTGGTCTGTGTTTCATTTTATTTCGAGGTACCTATTTCTCTCAACTCTTTCACATTTCTCCAAATGGTTATGATAGGTAATCAAAATAACAAATAAGATGGAAAATAATTTATCACAAACATTCATAAAACACTACGAATTGAAATTTCCAGTTATCAATTATTTTTCTAAATGTAACAACGTTGATAGACATTCTATTAGCGGAAGCCTTTGTTGGTTCAATTCTGATTATCAATTCAAATTCAAAACACAAAACCATGCAATAAGAAAAGCTTTGCTTGATCGATATTCATATAATTCATTCATCTCCATTATATCAAAATTTGTTCACCGGCATTTCAGAAACATGCCGCATGTAGTCATTAGGGGTTTTAGGCATTACAAGCTTTGGGATACAAAGAATTTGTGTAATGGTTTTGTGCCAGTGAAAAATTCGGTGAATCTATGTTGGTTGTAAGGTTAATTATAAGATGAGGTAAAATTTCGCAGAGGCTTTTACGCCTTTTGCAAATTTATTAATTGAATGTATAAAGTCAAGTAGATGGAGTTAAAAGTTGTCGGGGTCTGGAGTTTACAAATTGGATAAAATCGAAATATATATCTGAAGAGCGTTGCATTGTTATGTTTCAATATCACATAAAAAATGATGGGTACCTTTCAATTTTTTTGCAACTTTAGCACTGCTTACAGAAAATGCATTGATTTTATCACCAATTACAAAAGAAACGAAACCAGTGGAATCATTTCTTGGTGTTCCCTCTTATCATTTATTCAGAATCGCTCGCACGAAAGAATCGCGTTCGCTGCTCATAATGGAACGTTTCCTTATTGGATTCATGAATAGTTGAAAAAAAAATCTACACTAAAACCTTCATCCAAGCTGAAAAACGGGCTATGGCGAACTGAACCCGAAAATCAAGAGGAAGAAAGATAACAGCGCCCAAGTGTCCTATAAATTTAACTCATTTCTATTTTGAGTCAAATCAACTACTTCTGTCCACAAATCAGCGTTGCTGCATTTTTTTAAATATTATACGCATTGTTTATACAGTGTGTGAAAGCCAAATGGAATCAATTCATTACTTCGGTTACGGTACATATTTCAACAAAATCTCAAAACACGTCAAATAACAATTATAATTCAACGAAAAAATGCTGCCTCTACCTTCAACCTCCGTCGAATGACATGTACAGCCCTCAATTTTTTAAATGAGAAGTATAGGCTTGTGATATATCTTTTGAAAGGTCTCTTCATTCTCTATTCAGAAATGTTATTGCTTTCGAGTTTGTTGTAACAAAATCATAGCAATGTTCTTTTTAGATGGTATCCTTTGAAAAACTGTAAATAATTTCCGTGACAACGTTACTTTAAATCGCCTTGTCAACTGAGTTTTATTCGTCAACTTTAAGTCTGACAAATGGCTAGAGTAACAGAAATGCATAAAATGACAGTTTTACAAATGATTGGTTACGGAGATAAAACCCGAACACATCAGGAAGTATCTCGCCTATTCCATGAAGAATTTCATAATTTACCGCCCATATATCAAAGAACAAAAAGCAAAATTCCTAATTTACCGCCCATATCCGAAGGAACACAAAGCAAAATAGAGAAGCAGTTTCACGAGCTTGGTCAGGTGGAGCAGATAAAAAAATGCAGCTGCCAATGTCATGAGTGATGAACTCAAATTATATGTGATGCTTGAGTTTGAGAAAAACCTACATAAGTACATCTAGTAGACAGGCATCCACTACATTCAATGTTAGCCACACATATGTCTGAAAAATCTGTTTAAATTCTGTTTTTCTCTGTTCGCACCCCTACAAACGGTAACCCTCAGAAATCTTAACTTGTGCCAGCTAAGAATTAACGTGGTCTTACCTTTTATCGTGTGATTCCTAACACGGGATTGTTCAGATTAGGGCATGAACCACCGACCAATACGACAGTCAATTCGAGTGAGTGAATAAAGCATATTACAATAAAATGCATCACTATAAAATGATACCTACTCAGGAGCTCATGGGAAACGATTTTAATAGAAGAACTTGTTTTTGTGAACAAATGATGCACATGTTGGATAACAATATCATCCAAGTAGAACAGGTTATGTTTTCTGATAAGTGTACTTTGTCTCTTAACGATACTTACTAATCGAAAAAATTGCCACTACTGGTCGACGGAAAATCCTCACTAGATGTGAGAAGAACACAGACAATACCCTCAAAAGGACAGGAATTGTAGGAAACCATATCATTGGTTCCTTTTTCATTGAGGGCAACTTGAATGGCGATAATTATTTGGCACTACTTCAAAATGATGTCATTTCAAGTTTAGCAAATTTATATCCTGATCCAGGAAACCCGCAAGTTCCAGTGAAAACAATATGGTTTCAGCAGGATGAAGCACCACCACATTACCAAGATAATGGCTGGCAATACCTCGATACAATATTTCCTAATCGGTGGATAGGGAGGCGTGGATCGATCGAATGGCCAGCGCGATCACCTGATCTTTCTTCATTACATTTCTTTCCATGTAGATATGTAAAGAGCAATGTGTACAAAACTAAACCTTCAGATTTGAATGACTTAAAAGAACAAATAACGCTTGCGATTAGGTCGGTCACGGCTGATATGTTAAATACTCTTAGAAGACGGTTTTATTTGAGATTAGGATGCTGCCAAGACGTTCGCGGTGAACATTTTGAACATCTACTTTGTTAATACCCATAGTTATTTTCAGTATTCTATATTTCATTACGATTTGCATTACATTTTAGTTTTTGAGTGTATTTTATCGAATTTCGGTAACCACATGGTTTTAGTTTATTTTATCTTAATTGTAATAAACTTGAAAGCGATAACATTTTTGAATAGAAAACGAAGAGGCCTTTCAAACAATACATCACAAGGTAGGGTTGAAGGTAGGGGTGGCATTATTACGTTGAAATATTTCAAATTATAATTTACAGTAACCGAAATAATGATTAACGGAAAAACAGAAGATTTTAAACAGATTCCATCTGGCTTTTACAAACTGTATATTCTCATTTTTCAATATCACTTTTTCAACTCATCATAACTCATGATGGGAATAATTCGGCGTTGTTTCCAGGTGGTTGACAATGTTTCATGGATAATTTCATTAGCGACTCGCTAATGATATGATGCTGATTACAATAAAATTAAATACAAACAACAATTGAAAATTTAAACAATTACTTCGCGACAATTCGATTGTTATCATCCAAAATCTTCTTCGGGTGATCACTCAAAGACGATTAGTGAACAACAGAATAGAAATCAATGGATTTGAAATCAGAGAACAGTGACATAAAGTTCTGGAGTTGGAAATAATTCAAACGTTTTCGTGGAAAATTGTATGATTCTGTTAAGCTGATAACTGTTCTTCAACTTCACATGAATGTTTTGAATTTACCAAGTCAATACTTCGCAACAAGCTGAACCAGATCACGGAATACTCCCTTCGTGTCGAAATGAAAGAAGTAGGTATGTCTTTGTATATTGTATTCCTGCCTCTGGAAATTCCGTCTTTCATGAAATATTTTACTTCCACTTTCTCGGTCCATAATACTGGCTGTAGAAGCTCATTCTAAAAAGAAGAGCTTTCATGAGAGAAAGCATCACATTACCGGTTATTTCAGTTTCAACCGGATTGCAGATATTCCTGAAGATTTTACGTTGGCATAATTGGAATTATGTAGCATAAACACTTATGGAGTTTTATTTGATATATGAACTTCGTTATGTAAACTCTCTTGATTACATGAAGATTTTACGTTGGCATAATTGGAATTATGTAGCATAAACACTTATGGAGTTTTATTTGATATATGAACTTCGTTATGTAAACTCTCTTGATTACAAGATGTTCATTCATCAAAAAATTTTTTTGAATTGACTTTTAGTATATTGTTGAAAAATATTGATAGCGATTTTCTGTAATAGATGTTCGTTATTCCACAGGCTTCATCAACATGTTGTGCACAGATTGCATTGTTGCTACTTTTCCTTTTAATACTTGTTATTTGTTTTCGTTATACTTGTTGTTTGATACTGAAAAAAAATATGTTTCAAATTTGCTATAAACATTATTCAACTAATGAATTGATTCTAGTTCATTTATATGGTAATACCTCGCGATAATACGTACATAACAAAATGTCGACCCATATTTTCAGTAGATATTATTTCAATTTCATACATGACGATTTTTCAGCTGAGTCGACAATAATTGTTAGAAAACGGTAGATGATATAAGTTGCCTGAAAGGAACAACATATTGACTTCTCATATCAAAAAAATCATCAACCCTTTTTGAGATATTTAAAAAAAATGAAAATGGAGTATTTCCTCATTTTTTTATAGCGCTTCCATTTTTGAAAATATCAATAAGAGGTAACAGAACATTTCGATTGATTTCATGTTCATCATGATCTATTTGTACCCAAATGCTCTTGGTGTGACGTTATTTGCGGAATTTTAATCTCCTCGTTTACAGTACAGGGCAAATTTTGTGTATTCTAGAAAAGTTTAGCAAATTTTGAATCGATATTTTGGCGAATATCTTCAATAGTCTTCATGATTAAATCGACATGTTGTAAAGCTGCTGCCAAATCACAAATGGGAGATTGAAGTATTTTGCATAATGTCAGTGTGTATGGGAACAACATTCCCTAAGCAACATAAGCTTATAACACTGATCTCAGAAAAGAATTAGCCTTTGATGATGTTTCACAATCCATGTCAGTACTTAAATCGTCTAGTGTATCAACAATAGCTTTATAGATTTCCTTGAATTTTAACAACCCATCACGATTTTACAATTCCAATAGTATTCCGAATAGGCTGAACTTGGCAAGACTCGGCCAGAGCTAAATTCAATGAATGTGAGCTGCAATGGACATATAAGGTTTCTGGATGTGACTCACGAATTACTGCCTGCACACCTTCAAAACTTCCTTTCATCGAAGAAGCTCCATCGTATCCTTGTCCGATTGAGTATTCGCAATCTACTCCCAAAGATTTCAATTCAGATAAAACTGCATTAGCTAAATACTTTCCTTTTGTATTCTCAACTGTTACAAAAGTTAAAAAAATCTTCACGCAAGTTAAACACATATCTTTTGGCTTGGCATATCTCACACAAATCGACATTTGTTCTTGTTGTGAAACATCAGTAGTTTCGTCAACAAGGATTGAAAAAAATTTCGCAGTATTCAATTCTTGCACAATTTTTTTTGGACTATTTCACCACAAAATGCAATAAGTTCATTTTGTATGGTCGGGCTTAGGTAGGTAGCGTTCAACGGTGGGTAGGTAGCGTGCTTCATAAGATTTGAGTCTCCACATCTACTTCTCATCCGTACGATAGCACGAAAGTTTCCATCATTTGTTTCTAGCTCAGGATCATTGATTTTTATAGGACTTGAGTGGCACGTACCTTTCAAAGCCAATTCCTGACGTCCACATATCTAATTTAATTGTTTCAATAATCGGAATGAGCCGTTTCCGGTTTTCGACTATTTGCGCTGAGTATCCGCTATCAATCTGACTCATTATATTTGGATGAGATTTATTATACACCTTCATAAAATTATCAGCCAATAATACAGAAGATTTGTGAAACTGGCTTTCACTGTGATGCTTGAAATCATGTATAGCATCTTTCCATTTAGTGAGTGGATTAGTAACTAAGGATTTCCACTGCTGATGAGAGCCTTTTCCTGCGCAATAACTGGCAAATAATACACAGTATTATTACGAGATGTCCTGTACTCGTGTAAACCAACTACAAGAAGCGTTCAATCCATTGAATTTGAAATTTTAGCTTTCTTTTACCGTCACTTACTGGAAACCTGAATGTCTTTTCAGGCATCCAAGGATATTTCAACAATCTGTACTTCAAATCATCATCAATTTTTATGTCTGATCCCATATAGTATCCCACATCTAAAAAATGCGAGAAACATTATCCACAGTCCTAGGAAAGGCACCAGAAGCACTAACTACTTGTAGCAATATCGCTGTCGAAATTACTTGAACACTGGTTTTCAGTAGAACATTCACTGGCTTCACTATCAGCATCAAGTTTAGATTTTTTAAATAAATATTTGAATAATGTATTTTCTTGCGTCCCTTTTGCCATTTCAATTGTTGATCGACCTGTAACAAATTAACAATTATAAAAAGGAGCCAAGTATTAATTCCATTTGTACAAAAATATTCATTTCAATAAAGATTTTAAAGAGAATGAGTACCAGTGAGTGGTCTACTATTAGGCATCAAATCATTTTAATTCAAATTAAAAAATCATATCATTACTCACTTTCTCCGTACCCGCATTGGATCACGTAAGACAGAACTGCACATGCGTGCTCGACAGGGCTCTTATACAGTGTGTCTCACTTCTCATGGAAACACCCCCGTATCTTCCGTAATATTCGAGGTAGAACGATGAAACTCTCAGGAGTGATGGAAATGCTCGAAATGCACCTACCACCTGAATGGGGTTGGCCAAAGTAATATACACTGTCCGCCACTCGCGATGGAACACCACATTTTAACGGTAAAATATATTAGTGGGCAAAATAGGCTCAAAATTCCTTCAGATTCGTAATCAGGACTATCAACTTACTACGAATAAACTTTTTTCCTGAAAAAATTTCAGTCCTGAAAAATCCGAATTTGATTTTTCATAGAGAAGGTTTTTAGTCTATCAATTTTTCTATAACTCGCCTCTAGATGGCGCTATAGAACAATTTTTTGAAAGCACTGTTCTATAACGCTGGGCACGCTTAAGTTCGTTGATTCTGATTTTGTCAAAACATTGGAACAGCAGCGATACAGCAACATAGTACTAGTCTCTAATAAAAATAACAAGTGGGTATATTATCCGGTCAATTCTATTCTATTCGATTTATGACAAGTATAAATAAATAAATCAACTTTCAGAAAAATCAAAAAATTTTTTGGGTCAAGCAACTTCTTTACTCATAACTTATGAATTTCATATTCGCTTCTTGAGATATTGATATTGATCAAACATATGTGAAAATAATAATCGTAGAAAATTAATAACAATCGAATGAGATGACTGGGTTGAATTCATTGCCTTCACATTTCTTGTCCATACTGGGTATGAAGGCTGATTCAGGGAGGATGGCACATTAGACGTTTTTTGTGAACCAGACACCGGATCACTTCCAAAACTCATTATAGAGCATATTATTCGAATATTCTCTTGCCAACAACGACTATACGGTGTTGCCACTTCCATTAGAAAATTGTAGCAACTTCGATTTTTCAAATTGGACACCCTGTATATAATATTTTTTGGAATCTACTACAGTTACCCGACAAATTCCAAAACTCATTATAGAGCATATTATTCGAATATTCTCTTGCCAACAACGACTATACGGTATTGCCACTTCCATTAGAAAATTGTAGCAACTTCGATTTTCCAAATTGGACACCCTGTATATAATATTATTTTTGGAATCTACTACAATTACCCGACAAATTCTCTTGATATTGCATTTCACCTATCCGTTGTCGTTTCGAATTATGAATTAACTTTCATTTTATTTCTTCGGAAATTATGACCTCTAAAAATGCTGATAAATTTGAGTTAAGAAATACTATGCTACCGAAATTCAGTTTGGAGCTAGGGAATATTTGGATGCTTTCCAGAATTCATCGTAATTTATGTTACTTCAATACAGGGTGGTAAAAAAATACAGTTTTTCCGTTTGCTTGAAAAAGTGATTGAAAGTTGATGATTTCGAATTGAACACGCTGTGTATTATACAAATTCAGAAACCAGTTGAAATTTGCTTTCTTTCTATGTACCTATAGCATGTTCATGCCTATACCTAACACCTAACCGTATTAGGAATCACACGTTAAAAGGTAAGACCTCGTTAGTCCTCAGCTCGCACAAATTTCTCAACTTCTGAGAGTTGTCGTTCGTATGGGGGCGACAGCTGATTAACGGAAAAACAGATTTTAAATAGATTTTTTAAACAGTCAAGTTCTGGACTTATGAGCGATTATTTGTCAAAATGTCCCCCAGAATGGTTTTCCCATTTGGGAATTCGTATACAGGCAATGAATAATTACTATTTGACAGTAACGTTGTGAAATTCCCCTAATAATGTTGACATTTTTGTTTCGAATACCTTCTTCAATACGATGGAACAAAACTATTCAAAGGAAGTTCTTATGAATTTGATTATTAGTTTTGGACAATTTCAATGCTTGTGCAAAATTATCCTACAAAACTTCTTGCACGATGATAGGAAAATATTGAAAATCCATATTTGTCAAGCATGTAGATACGTGTGTTACCATCTTCATAGAGCCATAATCAAACTACAACCCTACACAACAATGTTTTCTTATAGTCTTCAAGATCGTTACTTTTTTTTGCTAGTTGAAAGAGAACAGAAAATATTGCAGTATATATCGAGATGGGTTGGCAAACTTCTCTTAAATTATCTGCTCAAAAATGTTCTATAACCTTGACTCTCCGTGACTCCATGGGTTTTAACAGTCGTCGAGTATAGCGGAAAAATCATTTTTAGCACAAAATATATCTACTCTATTTCTGATTGGCTCTGCAACGTCTGCAAGTGCCATGCTATGTCGTAAAATGGCATGGGGAAATAATGAAACGAAATATCTGCATCGATCCTTCCCATCACAACTGTTATATTCAAAAGCTGTTGACATACGTAGAAAATGAACCAGTGCATTGAAGGAAAACGATCCTATTGCCCGCGTATACACACTCAAGAAATACTTTCCTTCTCCACTTTCGAAAGGAGTTGCTTTTCAGAGTGTGCTGTGAAGATGAACCCTCTCCCTTTTCAGCCTCGGGCATGGCGAATAATGTGTTGGTCTTGCGGTTTGCGGCCAAACTTTAAAATAACATCTCACTTTGCTCGACGGAGATGGCTTAATATTGTCGGGTTTTCTTCAAGAATAACGATCCTACCGATCCTACGGTGGAGAGGCCCTCCGGGCATTTTCGAGAAGCTCAGTATGGGCAGGTGGTGTCGTTAGTGGTCTTATTTCGAACAAAGACGATTTAATATCATCTAGAATTCCTTTTCAAGAGATGGACTCGTACCAATCATAAAGATAAATGAGGATGACGAAAAGATAATTGAAACTTTCTATGTTTTTACCACTTCTATTTGTAACTAACGTTACCGCAGTTTCGTCCTATAGGGACATTTTTCAAACTTATACATTAAAATAACAATGGCTCATTACATTAGCCCTTATATAACACCCCTGTAGGTGAAAATAGAGGTACTTGGCTTGATCGAGTACCTAAATTTACAATTTACAATGCGGAAGTGCTAATTTGAAAACCGGTGAGTAAACTAAATCGATTTGATCATTTAACAGGTTGCACCCGCAATGTTTATGCTTGTAAATTTCCAAGGATTCTAAATAATTGTGTTTGTAGCCCTTCCTTGCAAAATTTCCGTATCGTTTAGATTCGGAAACTTGTGGTTGCATGCCAAGGAATGGTTTGAAAACCTCGAATCATTTTTTCCCAGTCTGAAGGACCTTTCATGTTCAGCATACCGTTTTTGGACATTTCGAGCACATTATCCCACATAAACACTATTACACTCCGAACACTTAAGGTTATAAACTCCAGATTTCTCCAACTTGTCCACCGTATCTTTGGCATGTGGTCTGAATGCCACTTCCACATTGTTTTTTTCTGAAGATACCCGCAATTATCTCTGTTCTTTTTCCAAAATATGTTGCCCATTTCTTCATTTCTGGTTGTTTGACTTGGGGGTGTATTAATCTGTAAGTAAATTTACTGCTTTGTTTTCTGACTAACTTCTGGATAGTATATGCGTTGAAACCATTATTATGACCTATCTGTGTGATTATATAAATTTCCCTAGCTAGATTGTAAGCAGACAAAGGCAGTGAGAATGCTCTGTGCAACATTGAATTGTAGGATGCTAATTCATGAGTGTCTGGATGGAAAGAATCACTTGGGATGGTATTGTCTGTATAGCTAAGTTTTCTGAAAACATTGCACTCAAATTTATTCTGATTGTGAGTAATGGTCAGGTCTAAGAAATTTATCTGTTTCTCTATCTTTGTTTCGAGTGTGAACTGTATGTTACTATTACAATTATTCATGAATGTCATAAATTGGTCAGCTGTCGTATAGTACCTCTGAAACAGGTGAGAATATCGTCTACATATCTGTGCCAAAAATGAATATGTTTTTCACCCGGGTCGGAATTTACTATAGTGGTCTCCAAGCTGTTCATAAATATGTCTAAAAGTGGACTAAGGGGTGAGCCCATTGGTAAACCTGAATCTTGTTTATATAAAATTTGTTGTTGAACTATAGGTAGCTCTGATTTAGGCACACATCGAAAGCTGTTGAAAATTCAAAGGAAGAGATATGGTCTACTTTGGCTTGATCTAGTATGTCTATAATGAAGGGTAAAAACATAGAATGTTTCAATTCCATTTTCTTCATTATGATTTCCTACCACGTAGTAACAGCTATATCCAATTATTGATGACAAATGAGATTGGTATTTTTATTTTTGCATTTTTTTCATGGAACATACAATATTTCTCATGTAGAAATGGAAAATACCAACTTTTATAACACCTAAAAATGTGTTCAATTCCAGAACTCCCTACAACACTCAATACCGATTTCCTGATATTAAGAAACAGAAACGATTCAGTGTTCTTTTTTACTGCAATTAAATGAAAAAACTGAATGTTTTTCACTTGTGATGCAATTTTTTATTTTTTCATTTATTTCAATTTGAAATAGCAAATTACTGTCTGACTGAATATTCATAGTAGTTCTCAGTGTTATAGTCTTTTGAATATTATCAACTACATATAAGAAAAATTATTTATAGTGAAATAGAAAAGCAGAATCGCAAGATTGAATGAGTAAGACTAACGAAAAAGCATCTGCGAATACATATTGCAACATATTGCAATAAGTGATGAGATAACAAACTTGTGTATGGAGCTCCGCCCCTAAGCATACCCTGAAGCTGCTAAATTCTATCCAGAAAAGAGCCATCCGCCTAATAGCAGACGGAACATCACTTACTACCTTGATAGTCTGGAACATCGAAGAAAGGTTGGAGATTTGTCTTTTTTCTGTAGATACTTCCACAGGAGGTGTTNAGACGGAACATCACTTACTACCTTGATAGTCTGGAACATCGAAGAAAGGTTGGAGATTTGTCTTTTTTCTGTAGGTACTTTCACGGGAAGTGTTCAAGTGATTTGCTTGGCACATTCGATTCCAGCAAGACCGGTTCATATCAGAAATACGCGACGGACTGTGGCTACTCATCGTTATTAGGTTCATCTCAGTATACTTCAAACTTCACTGTTTGAGAACTCTTTCATTTGTAGAACTGCGCTCGAGTGAAACAAACTTCCTGAGATCGTTTTTCCAAATGGATATGATCTCCAGCGATTCAAATCAAATGTGAATCGCTACTTACGCACAGGCACCGCTTTTAGAGCGCCTCAAGGATTTTTCTGTATTTCCTGTGTTCAGTCCTTAAAAAAAAAGATAAAGTACCATCCTTTGGGCAATAAGGCATAATATTATTATTATTCTATTACAAAATCAATATTCAGCAGTACCCCAATGAAATATTTATAAAAAGATGAACAGCGGGAAAGAGGATCAGGGGAATGACCTGCTATACTCCCTGATGGGATGTCTCATTTTCGAAAATGCTGAAATCATCATAAACAGAATCCAGGTCGTTTTTCCGAAATAAATGACATATGTTAGGTCAGACTTTTGAGAAAGTAATAAAAAGTACGTGAATTAATAAGTAAACATGAAGTTGTTTGACAATATTTCTACAGATAACGCCATATTGCCACCATATTGAATTTAGAGACCCTTGACTTCATGACCTGACCTTATGTAACCTTGAAAAGTAATAATATATTCAGAGTTAACATCTCGGAGATATTATTAATCAAAATGATTGATTTTTATTCGAAAATGACTTCGTTAGTATTCCAGTTATCTCACTTTGAAAATTTTCATAAGTTTCATGAATCAAATCATGAACTATAAGTCAATTGAAAGTATTTTTAGCATATAAAAAAAGAAAAAATCTCTATAAAATTGCACTGCGATTTCAAACCAAAACACCCTGTTATTTTACAACTCATCAATCGATTTGTCTCTAGTATTTTTTTCTCAAACATGTGCGTATTTTAGTACTAACGTGTAAATCTCGTGAAATCTGCCGCAAGCTATTTTTTGGGTTTTCTTGAACATATGTGTATATATGTATATATATATGCTTATGTTTATGATGAAGATGAAAACATGCAGCTTTGTCAATGAGACCTAATGTTCTTTGGGCAATAAAGTATATTATTATAATTTTTTTTCACCGTAGTGTGCGCTGGTCAGGCCATATTCCTCGAAGCCCCGAAACTTGATATATAGGAGTTTGAATGCCCGAATCGAATGGACTATCCACTTTTCCGATGAAAAAATGCCCTTCCCGAAATTTGAATTCATTGAGCAGGTCATAGTAGGCCTATAGTAGAAAAATTCATGTCTATCAACATCTTTCAATAGAGCTCGTCAAGTACTACAATTTGAAATTTATATTTTTCAAAACAGTTTCAAAGTAACAGGGTGTTGCGGTTTGTAATCTCACACACTGTATAGAGGTGTTTTAGAAGTAACTAAAAGATACAATAATTTCCTTCCGTGTAAAACTATCGAGTGAGCATCAGAAACGCATCTGGGTATGAGTAAAGAGTTTCCCACAATAGCGACTAACCATCGTAACCGTAAGATTCTTGTCAGCTTATTTGTCTTTTCCGCTACCCACTGGCATTGCAGGAGTAATGGCTACATATTACGTGGGCATTATCGATTTTTAACTAATCGAACATTTCCCTTTGTGTCGGAAACTCCTGTACAGTAGCAAGACACGTAAGGCCTTTCTATTACCTCACAATGCCCGCCAGATATTCGGTAACAATGCAGTGCAAATTCCTCAATTTGTCACATCGAAGGGGTATAGTGTCTGTTTGTCCGACAGTTAAGTGTGTGTCCTACACACAATATCGTCGATATATAGGCCCAACAGCACTAGTAATATGGACTTGGTCAAGATAAATGTGTGTTTGAGAGTCAGTTATGGTAATGGCCCTTCTTGATGGTCTTTGGAGTAGTTTACGAGATTTTGTATACAGACTATAATGAAGCTCAAACTGGTTAAACGATTTACAAATACGGAGTATACATAGAAAATAAAAATAATAACCTAATAAATATAACCTAGGTATAGATTTCCTTGTTTACTTTAAATTTTCTTCTAAAAGATAATTTGAATATATTGAACTTGTTTTCTCATTTACATAGGTCATATGATGTTCCTGAATTCGATTCCTGCATGTTCTGCCAGTTTGACCAAAATATACCTTGGGACAAGTTCCACAATTCAATTTAAGTACTCCTGATTTCTCAAATTTTCATGTTTTGTTTTATTATTTTTAACTAATTGTCAAGTCCAAGAAATTGAGTTTGAATTTCTGCTCTTACTTAAATAATGACAATAAATAATTAACATTTTTTCATGTGGAGAAAGTAAAAAAATATTAATTCGGACTTGGAATTTTGTTTTTTAATACTTACATTGAATGACCTGATTTCAATATTTTCAGGAGGAAATTCAAATAGCTTTTGTCTGATTTCTACTATGATTTTTAGTTGTTACGACCGGTTTCGGTTTTTTAAACCATTTTCAAGTGAACTGAAGTATTTTTCAATATGAATTTCTACAAAATAAAAAGGTCATTAATTGAACAAGGAAATTCAATTACTTCGAATGTTTATAACTCCAGTCGACGAATATCAAAAAGTTTAGGTAATAGGAGTATTGTCAAATATGGAAAATAATCATGAAATAATTCAAATTAATTCAAGTAAATACACGAATTGAAAGATGTTCCAACCTCACTTCAATATTGTAAAACAAAAACACTCTGTATTCAGAATTCCATCTTTTAATATTCCAAATTCATAGACATCGAAATTGATCCGATCACAGGATATAGAATATAAAACAATCTCCAAATACGCAAACTTTGCACAGATTGCATGCTGAGTATTTTACCTCAGTACAGTGACCGGATCAAAGTTGCAATTTCAGCGTATAATCCAATATATAAAAATGGATGTTTGTTGGTTGGTTGGTTGGTTGGTTGGTAAGTGATCAACTTCTACATCGTTCAACCGATCGTGATGAAATTTGACATTTATAAGTAATTTTTCATAGAGAAGGTTTCTAGGCTATCAATTTTTCTGTAACTCGCCATTAGATGGCGCTGTAGAAAAATTTTTGACAGCACTGTTCCATAACGCTGCGCACGCCTAAGTTCGTTGATTCTGATTCTGTCAAAACATTGGAACAGCAGCGTTACAGCAACATAGTACTAGTTCTCCATAAATATTGAGTGAGGTCAAGATCAGGAACAGACAGTATTCAGATTTTCATTTGAGTAGCTATTGATCATCAGTAATGCATCACATCTCCTTCTCTTCAATCCTGCTGGGTGGCAGTATAATATAAGTTTTTGGTGTTTAAATGTATTTTTTTTTATTAACATTTGAGTGTGAGTTTATTTTTTCCGTTTCTTTACAATAAATATCTAATTAAGTTTCTACATGAATTTTTTCATTATTTTGGATGAATGATGAATGGGTGAAACAGCGAATAAAATCCTCTCGTTAATAGCCAAACGAGTACTGAGTTGCGACAGTAATTCTTATTTACATTGTTTTGTCTATGTATCTCCGAGATTATTTCTGAGCAAGTTCAACAAAAATAATTCATTGCTCAACATTTTATGAAGTTGATAAATTCTGAGGAACCTGAAATAAAAATATCTATCTTTCTGATCGTCAGTAGGTGTAAAGTACAAATATAGATTGCTAAGAGGATCAACAATAATTCAATAAAATCATCACCTGTCATGTTTTGGGCCCTGGGAGGCACTCAGAAAAGATTTGTGGGAAATTACTGACAAATATCTCTCTTTAACATGCTTATATCCACAAGGCCAACGACCGAGATAAATAAATGTATTTTTATCGACAGAAACTCTCCGGGATTCATTCATTTCCAGATATATATTGCTGAATTAAAAATTATTTATTATACTAACATGTGCTCTGAATATTTTTAGATTACCGACTTCCACATAAATATTTGTGAGATTTCTATTACGAAAATATTGTTTAATAATATAATTTCAATCGTATCGTATTCTGAACATTGAGCAAAATACATTAATGATACCCGACTGCATAGAAAGAATTCATTCGATAATACAGTGTGAAGTACTGAAATTGAACATATTTTGTGAATTGCGTTGTTTTTAAGGACAAAACACAAGCACTAGAGAAAAATCCTTAATGCGCTCTCAGAGCGGTGTCTATGCGTTAGTAGCGATTTACATTGGATTGAATTTCTGATATATACCGCTCTTGGTAAAATCAAATGTGTCACTTGAACACCTCCCGTGAAAGTATCTATAGAAGAGAGACAAATCTCCAACATTTCCTCAATGTTCCAGGCTATCAAGGTTGCACGTGATGTTATCGTTTCCAGTGAGGCTGATGGCTTTTTTCTGGATGGAATCCAGCAAATTAAGGATATGTTTGGGGGCAGAGCTCCATAAATTAGAACAATACTCCAAGGAAGGTCTGATCTGAGCTTTATAAAGCATAAAAAAATTGCTAAGGTGTGTACAGTTTTCTGGTTCGGAACAGTGTTCGAAGCTTTTGAGAAGCAGCCTTTGCAATTTCAGCGACATGATTGTGCCAAAAAATATTGGTGTTCATTTTAACCCCCCAACAAACGGAATAATTGTCTGGCCTGACATTTTTATATTTGGTTCGGAGACATTTATCTTCTTGGAGAAAACCGATGCCTGGGTTTTTGTGGCATTGAATTGAACCCGGTAACTTTCACCCTAAATCAAAATAACTCCTAGATACTCATTGAGATACGCAACCTCCTGCTGCCGGTAAAGATATGCCTCCGTAGTCGATGTCCTGTAATCCAAATGGAATGACAAGACAAGTGTGCTGTCATCAGGAAAGCAATATATTGGATTCTTGTTTTTTTTTTTTGAATGAGTCGTTGACATACAATGATAAGAGGGATCCCTGGGAAACACCAGCGTTGATGGTGAAACTATTCGAGAGATATCCATCGACGGCCACTTATGTGTATGGCTCTTCAGGAAGCTGAAGAGCCATACACATAAATGATTCGACAAGCCATAGTATCGAAGTTTGGCCAGCAAACCCTCATGCCACACACGGTCAAAGGCCTCAGAAATATCAAGTGCAACAGCTCTTGATTCTCCATGTTTCTCGATTGCGTTATTCCAAATATGGGCGATATACGATAGAAGGTCGCCTGTTGATCTTTGCTTTCGAAAGCCATATTGATGATCGCTCAAGATGTAGAAGCCTTCCAAATATTTGAGAATATGGTGGTTTACGACTTTCTCCATTATTTATGACATCACTGATAGCAAAGCGACTGATCTATAGTTATTTAGGGGATAACGAGTTCATTTGCGCACTTTTCAAGTACGATGACGGGCACTTCATCATAGCCAGACGCCTTGTTTTAAAATTCGCCTGACTAGACGCTGTCGAAAAGTAATTTCTGGCATTGTGGATTCTAGTGTGGGAATAGTGGATGGTACCTTTCCTGGAAAATTTACTGTAGAGTGGGATGCAAATTGTTCAGCTAATAGATGTGCTTTTTCTATGGCTGTTGTTGCAATTGAACCATCTGCTTGTATTAATGGTGGAATGGTGGAACTTGTGAAGTTCTGAATAACAGCTTTAGCTACCGATCAGAAGGATCTGAACCCATTGGGATTGGCAAGCAGTCCATCCTTAATGATCTAATTGTGCTTTGCTCTCATTTATCCTAAGTTTGCAGCTGTTGCCAGCATTAACAAACTTAGTTCGGTTTTCGACACTGGGATTTTTGCGCCACTGCCGGCAGGCGAGATTTTTGGAGGCGATGGCTTGCTCGCAATTTTTGTTGAACCAAGGTTCGCCGTTAGAAGGTCTTTTCATTGAAAAAGGAATATTTGCAGGTCTTTTCATTGAAAAAGGAATATTTGCATCCATGGATGATAGAATAACTTCCGTAAAAGTGTATTATCATTTTGAGTTCTTTTTGATAAGAAAGACAATAGTGTTGCATCAGTCGTGCCCGAGAAGGCGCTACAAACTTTTTTCAATTCTCTGTCCAACAATTTTATCGCCCTTCACAACCGACCATGTAAAATCTAATCTAGATAATATCACGAAATATACGATTTTATATTCGATATATCTCATTACATAAACAAATTATATGCATCTAAAATATCCAAACCAATAACATATTTTATTTCGAATTATTATCTATCCGAATCACGCATCCTGCTCTTCTTGTACCAGCTTGGGCCAAGAACCGATGCATTATTCCAGGTTTTTTGTTTCGGCGACATCACCGAATTCACCTGTCACCGTATTGATACATTAAAGTAACGAAATGATCCCTTTTTATTAAAGACATAGCGAGACAAAAATAATTTTTTGTATCCTATATTCAATATTAATTTCTGCTGAAACTGCAGCATTGTCTGGTGAAAAATTAAAACGAAAAAAATACCACTGTTCCATCCAGTAGCGGTTGAAACTTCTGGTGATTATTGGCCCGGAGTCTATATATTATTCGTTCATGAACTCTGATGGAGATAAGGCCAAGCAACGGAAGATTACCGTTCTACCTATTTTTTGATAGAAAGAATTAGTATTGCTATTCAACGAGGTAATGCTGCTTCGGTCCTTGGAACCATTCCTCCTTCACATAATTTTGATGAGATCATGCATTGCTCTTATTTCAGTATGGAACTTAACTTTCTTCGAAACAAGCCAAGATATGTGTATATTCATCAGTCTCCTATCAAGGTTAATTCGCAAGTGATTGATCCACATTCTTCTTTTTTAGTATGGTCTATGGACAAAGGTCATTCATGCCCCCAAATATGAGATGCAGTCCTCGTGGTTGTCTTTCAGTGGAAGAGCTGCATGGAGCAAGAGTCGAATCGATCCATCTACGAAATCCTTCATGACTTGAAAGGATCGATTGCAGCTCGAGAACTGGTTTTGATGCAGATTTTGTGGAACAGTCAGGGTAGTTGTCCTGAAAATCTTGCGAAGATAATTTAGAAAACACTTGCTATATGAATAACATTCTAAAAGTGTTGTTCATGACGAATAATTTCAAGAACGAGGTTTCAACGACGAACGAGAACGAGAATTTTTTCTACTTATTTACCAAACTCAAACACCTGTTCATGCAGCTGCAGTTTCGTAAGAGTGTATCATCTTTCCCACCAACCGACTTGCTATAGTCTTTGAAGTCCACTAGATACTCGTTAGGACAACAAGAGGATTGTTCCGAATTCTTGAGGTTATTGTTGAATACTCTTCGTGAGCAGGAAAATAGCAGAATCAATACTCCTCACCGCTCTGAATTCAATCATTCCGTACAGTATATTTCGTCTTGTGTTTGTAGATCTTCTGCTGAAAAAATCCACACTTATTTACTCTGTGGTACCTATAAATTCAAGAGGTAGCAAAAACGTATGTGACTTTCTAATATGACTGATTGCCAGTCCGTCCAAAGCATCAATTGTATTGCCAAATATGCGCCAAATTATCTGACTACTATGAGACAACAAGTATAGCCCAGCCACCAGTCAATTTAATAATAACACTGATGATCTTCAAACATGACTCAACCTCTGACGGAAGCACCAAACTCTTATGAAGGTTCGAAATAGATGAACACTTCAATCTAGCAGACCACTATTATAATCTTTATGCAGTCATTGTTCACTGTTGTTCTGGCGTTGAATCTGGTCATTATTACGCATTGGTCAAAGACGACGATAGTCATGTCACAAACATTCTGGCGATATCTTGAATTTATTGGAGCCTCTGGAGACACCCTATTATTTTATTATATGAAAGAGAGGACATTTTCAGATCAAGATCTTCAGATAATGTGATGCTGGGTTTTCCTGTAGCTGAAAAAGCAAATGCGCCACTGAAATCAATCGCCCCGGGGCTCCAATTGATTTTTGTTGTTGTTTCATAATTTCATGATCTGTATTACTTTATATTTGAATATATTTATATTCTTTCGAAAAACAAAATAAATAAATCATCAATCGAACAAGCTCTAATTCAATACTGGATTTTCTTCACTTCCATATATCTGTTTCTTTTTTCTCTCATTTCATTATATTTACTTTCAAACGACAATATCTCTACACGTTCAAAACACGTGCATGACACTATCTGCATCGCAATCATTTTGGAAAAAAAGTACTCTTCAGTTCAAATGAGATTTCAAACGTAACTAGAAACGATTCAAAATAAAACAAAATTCTTTGTATCCAGCTGAATGTGACAGGTAATCCGTTCATTTCAACGGATTTCAATTATTCCGTAAAATCTAATGAATTCCACCGGAGTCCAGGTATCAACGAACTGATCGTGAAAATGAAATCTCTTCATTTCGTCTTTTGTAAACTCGTGAAATCGCGATGAAAATTAAAGTTGTGAAAACTTACATTGGATACAGATTTCGATATGACAAGTTTCAAAGTCAATTTTTTTTAAATTACAATTTTCAACATAAAATCTTTTCATTTTTGTTCAATAATAATAATAATATTACCTACTTTTTGCGCACCTCCTACTAGTATGAGGAATTTGTAGTGTTAGTGGTATTGCTGCTTTAAACCGTCAGAAATGATGGCGTACAAGTTTATTCGACAAATCATCTCTTCATCATTCGTGCTTTCACTGGATGTGATACTACATCTGCTGTTTATATTGGAATGAAAAAAGGATTATTGAAATTTTAGCTGATTATCAGAAGTTACATGAAAAAGCTAAGTATAATATTTATGGTTGAAGAACCACATGAAGAATTATTTTCTAATGGAAGTATTGATTGTATTCCTACAATCTACTGCACACAACTGTCGAATACTTAAATGAACTGCGATAGAAACGTTTCATGGCATTTTTTTCAAAGAACAAGAGCAGGGAGTGTTTTCAGAACTAGCAAATTCGATCCTGAATAAGAAAAACAGCAGGATTAAACCGATATATAGAATAATTGAGTTCGATCTCTACCGATCACAGTTCGTTTATTCTTAAATGGAATGCATCCAAATAATATATTCGATCCTGAATAAGAAAAACAGCAGGATTAAACCGATATATACAATAATTGAGTTCGATCTCTACCGATCACAGTTCGTTTATTCTTAAATAGAATGCATCCAAATAATATATTGAAAAAGTTTTTTGGTAAGTTCAAAATATAATGCTCCAATACCTCCTGAAAAATAAGTTTGGCAAAATCAAAAAAACTGAACAACTTGTAGCTGTGTTCTGAATAATTCCTTTTGAAGTGGCCTTCCTCAAATGAATAATTGAAAGGAGTAAACTTATACAGAGTGTTTGATAAACATGCGGGAAAAATTTATGAGACTATTTATTGGAATATTCTAAGGATGATCTACACATCCATGTATAGAGTTACTTCCTTCCTTTCTTTGGAAGACTTCCTCATCCTTCTTTTTTTTGTATCAATATGGAGTAGTAGAAAGCCAAAAACTTTCTTTTCCAAAAATTAATCACTCCTAAAAAATATAACCCCTTCCATTCAAATTCTAAGGATATTTCGTCCTTTGATGATTTCTGACAGGATGCTTTATTTCGAAGACACGGAGCGAAAAATTATTTCGACAATAAAAATTTATTACCAAAAACTACATGTGATGTTTCTCAATCTTCAGGAACTGTTAAAAATGACTACCCCCCGCTCTTCCCCGCTCTTCCAAAATACCAGGATCGTTTCTGATTGCGTTACAGCCAGCAATTATTCGATTTCTCAAATCTTCCACATCTTTCACTGAAGTTGTTGATAGGTATATACCAACAGAATTGTTAGATTTTATTATTACTTGGTAGGTCCAGTGTAGTACGCTATACTTTTACTTCGGCTACGTTTATAATTTTAAAATTATGAAAATTATTATTGTCGAAATTCTTTCTCTCCCCGTATCTTCGATACAAAGCGCCTTATAAAAAGTCATCAAAGGACAAAATACCCTTAGAATAATCCAAAGAATAGTCCCGCATGTTTAATAAACACCCTGTATATCGAAGATCCATTTCAGAAGCTTTAGTTCAGCTGGTGTCATAGTTATTATAGTTATCCAGTGTTACTATTCCCAATACAATGTTTATAAGAGCAGAAACAATTGAAAATAATGTTCTCAGGTTTTTGGAAGACAAAATAATTGACACTTCATTTTTCCACTCTGGAGGATTGCCAAGAACAGTTTGACATGATTTTTCTGTTCAAAACTGCAAATGATCTGATATATTCTACTAAAATATTCAAGTAACGAATTTGATGTGATGCTTTTATTCAGCTTAGAAGCAATAGTGTAAAAGTACGAGGTCAGTTGAAAATATGTGAATTTTCATTTTCCTCAAAACATACTTCACTCATCAATTTCTATTTTCTCCCGTCAAAGTAGTCCTCCTTAGATATAATACACTTGTGCCAGTGTTTTTTCCAATCCTCGAAGCAGTTCTGTTAAGCACTTTTTGGTATGTCGTTGAATTCCCTCAGCGATTCAGTTTTCTTCATTCAATAGTCGCAAAACGCCGTTATTTCATGGGACTATTCAATTTTGGATAAGAGAAAAGTCACTGGGGGCCAAATCTGGTGAATACGGTGACTGAGGCATGATCACGGTGTTGTTTTTGGCCAAAAATTACGAACAAGAAATAACGAGTGAGCAGGTGCAATATCGAAATGCAAAAATTATGAACTGGAAATGAATGAAAAGGAAAAAGTCGCCTGTGACAGTGTTTTTTCCAATCCTCGAAGAAGTTCTGATAAGAACTTTCTGGTATGCCCTAGAGCTCCCTCAGCGATTCAGTTTTTTTCTACTCAATGGTCGCAAAACGCCGTTCTTTCATGGGTCTTTTCAATCTTCGAAACAGAAAAAAGTCGCTGGTGGCTAAATCTGGTGAATACGTTGGCTGAGACGTGATTAAGTTGTTGTTTTTTGGCCAAAAATTACGAACAAGCAGAAGCTCAACATTTGTTCGAACTTGGGCTTTTTTGGTCTTGGCTCTCCTGGGTTCTTCCATCAGGACGATTGAGCTTTGCTTTCGATCCCATAACCACATACCCATGAATCGTCACCAGATATGACTCTTTCAAGCCGTTGACGATGCTTTCAAACCGTTGATGAGCGATGCTCGTACGACGGTTTTTTGGTAAAAGTTCAGCAATTTTGGAATGAACTTCACTACCGCACCCTTCATGCCCAAAATTTCCGAAAATATGGCAGGTCATTGGTCAACTGTTATGCCGACATCCTCAGCGACTTCTCTAATAGCGATTCAACGATTCTCCAGATTAATGTTCATCACTTTCTCAACAGGTCGAGCGTCGTCATTCACATTTCTCTGATTCAGAGTACGATCACCGTATGCCACTGTCAACATTTCACATATATTTGAGCACTTAATTTCATTTTTTACGCAATTTACGCATTTTGATACAGATTATTTGATGCAATTTTTTTGAGAGCAGAAAATCGCCGAATACAAAAAACACTTCTCACTTTCATGCCTCTCACCAACAAACTAAACAAGCTAAACAGCCTAAACTGTGAACATATGTTTGAGACGAATTCACCAACATGAAAAAATCAGTAATCGAATGTAGGTACATAGCCCGTGAAAACAGACTTCGTATTTAATTGCTCTCTTGATGGTTTTGAATCATAAATCAAATGTGCACTGTTCAGTTGGTGAAAAGGTTTTAATACTGTTTCTGTTCTAGTTTCAAGCAACTCGAGCATTATTTATGATTCTGAAATATTACATGTATACATCCAAATTTTATTTTGGATTGCATTCTGGATAATGTTTGTTATAGTTTGAATTATCATCCTCTGAATTCCCGAAAAACACTGGTGTCCTGACTTCAGACGCTGATTCTGCTTGTTAGTGTTTCATGCAGTAAAATATCGTCTTACACAAAACTTGACTACGTGGTACTTATTATGAAAACCAACTAGTTCGAAATATTATCTACGGTATGTATTTGAGTAATATGAGTAATAATTTCACTTTTAGATGGTTCTCTAGAAATATTTGTGTTTCAATACTGGTTCTATTATTAAACAACAGTGAAAATGAGGCATTCGCATAAGAATATGAATATTTCTTGTTCAAATATTTTGTTTGAGACGGAAATATTGGTTAATTTGGTATATAACGACGGTCCATTTGAGTTATCTATGTATCCATCCAAAATATATTCTTCCGTTAGTCAGCTGTCGCCCCATACGAACGACAACTCTCAGAAGTTGAGAAACTTGTGCGAGCTAAGGACTAACGAGGTCTTACCTTTTAACGTGTGATTCCTAACACGGAAACTATATAAGCCAACTTTTATGAACCTTGCCAATATGAAAATAAATAATAAGGCATTGAATTCAACATAAACCTATAACCTTGATTCGAACAATTTTTAAATAGATGACAATTTTAAATATATAAGGAAAAATAATGGTGTATACAACTAGATACTGTTGAAACTACGTGTCTTTCCCACAAACTATCTGAAGCATTAAAAAAATTAGTGTTTCTTCCTATTTCAGCTGATGAAATCAACACAAGCACTGCAGAAGAATCCTCATAGCGTTCTAAGATCGCTGCGTGTAGGAAAGTAATGATTCACATTGGATTTCAATCTCTGGATATCAAAACCATTTGAAAAAACTTTCTCAGGAAGTTTATTCCACACAAACGCAGTTCTCCAAAACGATGAGCAGCCACAGTTCGTCACGTACATCTGACACGTACCGCTCTTGGTAGAATCAAATGTGCCAAGTAACTTGAAAACTTCCCGTGAGGACTCTTTCACACGGGGAGCTTCACGTTTCTCGCTCCTATACGGGAGCGTTTATCACTCCTATCTACCGCCCATTCACACCAGGAGCCTTTTAAGCTCTTGGCTCCTTGAGGTCAGTCGTAGAATCGATCGCATGCGAGCTGTTTCCATATACCTTCTCTACCGTCAACACAAACCTCGATGACAGAAACGTCAACGATCAAGAATAGGATGGATAAAGTTGCAAAATCTACGTTGAGCACCTTTCAGACTTCCATCCAACTTTTTTACGACTTCATTTTGGTCATTATAAATGTCGAGACTTTTATCCAAAAGAGCTCTATATCGTAATCTGCCATGATAAATAGTGTGAAGCGTCAACAAAGGAGAGCCGTTTTCGCTCCTCGTGTGAAAGCCATCTCTCTTCCGTTTGCATTTTGAGGAGGAGACGAGGCCCGCCGGCTTGAGGTGCAGGAGACGTGAGAGCTCTCGTCTCTCGAGACGTGAAGGTTCCCGCTTCTTCTATGGAAGCTCCATTTTGGCGCTAAGAGCCTTCTTGTCTCTCAGGAGCTCCCCGCGTGAAAGGGGGCCAAAAGTATCTATAGAAGAGAGACAAATCTCCAACCTTTCGTCGATGATCCAGACTATCAAGGTTGTAATTGATGTTTGCGTCTCCAATCAGGCGTATGGCTTTCTTCTGTATGAAATCAAGCAGTTTCGGGGTATGTTTAGAGACGGAGCTTCATACATCAGAACAATACTCCAAAGAAGGTATGATCAGCCAATTTGAAATTGAATGGTATAGTTAAAATATTTGCTGATGATACTACCATTATATATTTCTCAGACAGTTACGAAAAAAGAAAAAATTATATGAAGAATGATTTGGATGAAATTCTCATTTGGCTCAATGAACATAAGTTGAGGCTTAATTTCAATAAATGTTCATATATGAAAATTTCCCTAAGACTAATTGATACTTCAAATAATTCGATTATGTTTGATAAAAATTCTATAACATATAAAAGAACAACAAAATTTTTAGGTTCATACATTGATGAGAAATTGTCATGGAATAAACATATGGAAAAAATTAGGAAAAAATATCTCCTCTTATTGGAATATTTTACAAAATTAGAAACTTTATACGTTTAAAATTTTTAAAAAATATATATTTCAGTCTCATTTCTTCACATTTCTATTCGAGGAACAGCGGGTAAATCTATAATAAAACCTCTGAAAACCTTACAAAACAAAATAATAAAAAGCATTTATAAATTACCATATTTTGGAATCAACTTGTTGGACTTGAATTCACTCTATAAACTCAAAATTAGCTGCATCATTCATTATGTGAAAAATAATACAAAGAAATCAAACTTGAATTTTATTCCAATTGGACATATTCACAATCATGCCACAAGACAAACCAAATGTTTGTCACAAATTAAGATACAAACAAATTTCGGAAAAACGTCGATATATCATGATGGGATCATTATATATAATTCAATTCCAGAAAAAATAAAGAAGCATTATTCCATTACAAAATTCAAATATCAGTTGAAAAAAAAATCTAATTATTGGAATTTCATAGTTTGCATTTTATTTCTATTACACGTTTTCAATATATACTTTCTGTAACCAATTTCATTATTTGGCTGCATTTCATTGTTTCTTTTTTTTTCTAGATATAATATGTGTTCTTTGTAAAGTATGTTATATCTGTTATTTTATTATACTTTGTAGTTAGTTATAGACTCTAATTATGAGCATTAATTGTTTCTTGGGACGATAAACATAATTAAATATTGAAATGTACGAAGAATAAAAAAAAGCTGTAATAAACATCATGCATATTGAATACTACTGGAGTTTTTTCAAACTGATCTTCCTCTTGAAGATGATCACTTGGTGATCGAAACACGAGTCGAAGTGTTAAAATAACGGTTTGGTGTTGGGGAAAAACTCCAGTAATATCATTACTACAACAAAGTTTTCAAACAGTACATCACAAATCATGCATATTGTTCAAACAATATAAATAATTTCATCTCCGCTTTGAGGGGTTTCTAATTCCAAACACTTATTAACAAATAAAATTGATAAAAATAGAAACGAAGATTCTAAGGACTTCTGACGATTACCTTTTCACGCATTTCTTTACGAGACTAAATATAATGCTAATTTCGTTTCTAATAGATTGAAAATTCTCAGTATAGTAACATATTATGTTACCTCGAGTTTCAGACACGAAGTACATAATAGACTGTTAGAGGTGAACAATAGTGGATCTCCATCTTCCATTAGAAGAATAAAGAAAGTAAAGAAAGAAGTGAAACAATTTTGAAAATACTTTTGACATTCAATTTCTTGTATACACAGTATATACATGCATAAAAAGATATAAACTTCATATGAAATATACAATTCTATTCAGGAATGGGATTGACCTTGACTGTCAGCTCCCTTCTCTATCGAACAGTTCATGAGTAAATTTGAAATGGAAGAAAGTGAACATTTTGGTAATTTTCTAAGGGTGAATCTGACATTGATTTGAAGAGTAGGGTACAAGTAATTTTGTCAACCCTTAACAACAAATATCCATATCTTCACAGATAAAATGGAAAAAGTTCTCACCGTTACCCTTCATAAAAAATGCAGAGATATGTTTTCTTAGCCACGAGTTCATTATGTCTTTCCCAAAAGTAAAATATTGAAAATATTCCCAATGTACTAGTATCCCTAAACCATTAATAATGTTGAGATTTTCCAGAGTACACTGCTTTGTAACACGGTTACAAAATCATCCCAGCTCCAAACAGATAAATTATCTCGAGAAAAATATCTGGTCGAGGCGGGAATCGAACCCACGGCCTTCCGATCGTGAGTCGGGCGCACTACCACCGCGGCCAATTCCAATTTAGGATAATATACTTCCATCCACGGGTTGAAATTTCATAATATTCTACCCATAAGTTTGTGAGTTATTGTGCTAAAAGTGACACTACTTTTGTTATTTTCAAAACAAGGGATCAAAAACAATATTTCGTGTTTTAATTTTACACTGCTCCTTGATGGAAAAAAATTCCGTTCGAGCGAAACAATGGCTTGAAAAGTGTTATAAGGACTCCGCTGCATCAGAAATAACAATTCAACGTTAGTTTGCTGACTTCAAACGTGGTGGGAGAGACACCGTTTTGAATGATGGAAAAATAAAAATGCGTGAGTTTGCTGACACTGTGAAAATGTCGAAGTAACGCGTTGGCATCATATCGCATGAGAATTTGACTACGACAAAGCTATGTTCGAAGTGGGTGCCGCGCGAGCTCATTGTTGATCAAAAACAAGAACGTATTGATGATTCTGAACAGTCTTTGGCCATGTTTGAACAAAACAACAATGGAACAATAGATGAAACATTGATCCAATTACTTCACTCCAGAGCAACTGGAGAAAGTGGCTTCATTTTTGAGGAAATGAGATATTGAAATTACATATAGAATAAGTTTGTTAAAAATAATATAGACAAAACATCCAAATTTGAGAAATCAGGAGTATAATATAAATTGAAGTGTGGAGCGTGTCACAAGGTATATATTGGTCAAACTGACAGATCATTTAGGAATCGAATCCAGGAACATCCTACAAGGTATGTCAATAAAAAAACCAATTCAACATATTCAACTCATCTTCTAGAAAAAAATCATATCTTCAACGAAGAGTTCGAAATTTTGCACATAGAAAATAAAGGTTTGAAACTGAATCATTTGGAAGCAATGGAGATTAATAAACTTGAAAATTCAAAAAATTTCAATGAATGACCAACTGGATTTGAATAGCTCACCATTATTGGACTTGTTTTCTTAAAAAACGAGAAAGAATTATTATTGATGTAGATTTGACGAAATATGCTTCAGATGATCATAATTGAACAGGTATCTTGGGTAGAGGTTTCGGTAATTTTTTGGAGGTTACCTGTATTATATTAATATTAGTGTAAGAGGCAACTTGAAGCATTTAAATCACTGTTGAAGAAGCTACTATGTTAGAGTGTGTGATATTGAAACTAGGAACATTGGGAACATAATCCCAGTAATGCTCATTTGATCGAAAAAGCTTTGAATTGACTGGATTTTTATTTCAGCGAAATACTTTCAAAGAAATGAAAGAAGTAAAAGGTTTTACCTCAACATACATTGTGTTTATCACAAAAGCAGCACAATTCATTAAATAACAAACACGAACTGAATGAAGTTGGATCAAGAAAATGAAATATATTTCTTTCCTGAATACTGTTCACTTCAATAGTCGCCAATTTTCCTGAGAAAAAAAGAGAACAAATTAAACGTGAAATTCGCTACACCCGGACTTCATTTTATTTTCTCATCACAAACAATACTGATATCCATTTTCAAAATTTGTTTCATAAAAGACACACCTTCCGAGTTGAATTACTCACGCAGTGTCTGATATTGAATAATATTTCAAACGAATAGTCTGGTAAGCAGCGAGTTTTTAAATTAAAAATCATATTGAAGTAGGAATACTACATTTCATGAGAATATAAAATTTTCTTCATCTTTTCTGTAATATCTTTGGTAGAGCATTTTCGGAGGAAATGAAAAATATAATTTATTAATTTTTCTAGCCTTCCATATCTCATCTCGAATACGGAACAGGACAACGATATGATGAATGTCAAGATGAATGTCTATTATACTTTTAATATAAAGATATTCAATTTTCAAAAAGGTAACTAATTACTATAACAGAACTCCACCATCTCTTGCACTCGGCATTACTGAAGATTGCAAAAACTTCGTTAAGGATAGTTTTTGACCGTTTAAAAGATGTACATGGTTCTCAATAAAGGGGTACACATTTATTTCATAAACAAGTTTTCAAATGAGGATTATTATAACATAATAATAAAAATGGGATTCATTTATTAAACGATTTTATTCAGGTTGCCCTGTTTGCTTGATTGTTTATTCATTTGTTCGGATCAAATTTAGCGATTGAAGGTTGACCCCCTTCCTGTTGACAGATTGTTCTGGAATTTGGTACATACATTTAGTTTTGATGACAATACAATTCAATGAATTCTGTATCATTATAAATCCAAGATGGCAGCAGCTATAAAATGGCGGATTACATATTGTTTCACAACTATCTCAATATGGGTATCAAATGACAGGGCTTTACTGGAAAATAGCATTACACTTTGAAAAAGATACAAATTCAAGATGACCGCAGCTACAAAATGGCGGATTACATATTTTCTCACAACTACCTCCATATGGGTATCAAATGACAGAGCTTGAGTAGTAGAATAGTAGTACACTTTGAAGAAGATGCAAATTCAAGATGGTCGCAGCTACAAAATGGCGGATTATATGTTTTTCTACAACTATACCTCAATATGGGTATTGAATGACAGGGCTTGACTAGCAAAGTAAGTAGTACGCTTTGAGAAAGATGCAAATCCAAGATGGCCGCAGCTACAAAGTGGTGGATTACACATTTTTCACAAGTACCTCAAAATGAGTATCAAATGATAGCGGTTGACTAGTGGACTAGTAGTACAGTTTGAAAATCATGCGAATTCAAGATGGCCGCGGTTACAAAATGGTGGATTACATATTACTTAGTAATACTGAGGCACTAAATGAACTGAACAGAATCAGAAGAATTGGGTAATAAAATCGAAAACTAAAAAAGGTAAAAAGCTTTTAGGTTGAATGGTCTCATTAAAAAAAATAATAATAATGATGTAGTTAATGTACTGAAAACTGAAAAATAATTCGAAAGGTCCCAAGTAGCAGTCATTACACGACTCTCCTCAGGTTACGCTACGCCCAACGATTTTATTATTTTTTTATCTGATCAATACCGTAGATTGCTGAGGAGAGTGGTTTGATGACTGCTACCTAGGACCTTCCGCATTATTTCTTAGTTTCCTGTACATTATCTACATAATTTTTTTTCCAATACATTTTTTTAAAACAATTTTTAAATCTCATATCTCAAAATATCATTGTACATCCGTTTTTGCTCTGTATCATTCTTTTTTCAAAATATCTGAATATTCATTTATAGTAAAAACTCTTGATTCTTCGTATTGAAAGAATGTTTAGTAACTGTAAAAAAACATTTCCATAACATGGGTGTGTATAAAACAATAAATTTGCCATCTTGGTCGGTGTGAGATACTGGATTGAGAGTGACGTCATGTTACATTTTGTAATTATTTCGTCAAACCCTTTTTGGGCGGTCCGCAGTATTAGATTTAAAATGGCGTTAGCTAACCATGCACTGTCATCCAAACTGAACGTGTATGCAAAATTTTAGCTCAATCAGTGGGAAATAACTGCTTCGAATTTCAGTTGCAACGTTACCCAAACTAACGTACAAATATTGCAAGTTGAATGAAAGCTTATAAAATATTATCGAATTATTAGTAATTTTGGCTAATTTTGGCATACCTATCTATAGTGAAACAGTCTTCACCTCATTATCATTCTAGTCTTATGTACAGTCTACCAAAATAAAGAATGCAGTCAAAAGAAATTGAATAAGTGACTGCAGTATTGGAATTGTGAAACCTAATGAATTGATAAAATGTTTTGTCAGTATGAAAATTATTGCAAATATTTATTCCAAATTATTCCAAAACGAACACTACTACCGCACACCAGAACTGCAACAGTTGCAACAAGTTGACTTCATCAGGTTGCCATGTTCTGAATCATTTTAAACACTTTTCTCACACTAGAATGAAAGTTCTAAGTCTCCAATGTTTCGCGGCTCAAATTTCATCTATCATTTTCTACTACGAACATTTTGAACATCACTGTGAACTTTTTGAAAAAATTTGGAGGTTACGTGAGGTGTACAAAACTCCTGTTTTGAAACTAGATAGATGAAAACTAATGGCTGTGAAAACTGATGGGTCAAATTTTATGACAAACTGAATGGTGAAAACCGCATATCGATATCTATCATCGTTTCTGAGTTACAGCATATTTTTCGAAAATGTGCTTTTTCGAAGAGTTGCTGTAACTTTCCTGTCAAAAATATCTTGTTCCTATGAAAACATTTTCAAAGTACTTTTTTACATAGAATGTAATGGTGTAAAAAACTTATTTTTTTCAAAGGAGACATCAATAGTAAGTAATAGATGGAAAATTATTTTTTTCAATGAGACACCCTATATATTACTGCATATTTCAATAGAGCTTAAAATTACCCTTCCAAAAATGTAACACGTTCACTTGATCTTTGAAATACAGAGCTTTCAGGTTTTTTCATGTAGACTTTGAAACGCACACTTTGATAAAGTAGGCTTTGGACGATGCGGCGGTTAAACAGAATGCAAATCTTTACTGGTAGCTGTCAAATTTCAATTTAAACAGTAAAGACGCTCTTTGATTGGTGGTTTTTGTTCAATTTTCAAACACATTCGCAATGAAGTATGATAATTATGAAAAATGGAATATGATAGTCTGTTTTTTACAAACAGGGGAAATGCAGAAGCAGCAAGCAATTTGTATCACGAGAGGTATCCAGGGAGATAACAACCTTTTATCGACATATTATATGAATCAAATAGGGATAAGAAGTTGGAAGAGATATTCGTTTTAGAGCTGTTGTAAATAATCCCAAAATGTCAACGCGAAATTCAATAATATCAACAACTAACGTTTGGAGGATTTTTAAAAAATCTACGTACAGAACAGAAATTGGTGAAACTATTCTTATAGATTGGTGGCTCCCAAGATCAACAGATTGGTTCCTTGTCTTAGACCTGAAGAGAATTATGAAAAATGAATGAAAATATGTCATAAACCAAGAAGTATAAAGAAGACATAACTCCTGAGGAAATGAGAAAGATATCAAAAAATATTTGAATTATTGAGAAAGTAATATATTTTTCATACATTTTTTTTAATAATGGTTTCTTTATTTCAAAATTATTATTACATCAGAGTGATTTCGCTTACGACTTTTGCAAAATGACTCGAAAGATAATTTCTTCTGTAGAGAGACGAAAAAACGAATATAACATACACATATTTGACCTGAATTCAAATGTCATTTCGTGAAAGTACTCGTATAACAATAGATACATTGATGACATATATCGACAATGACTTCAATTCCATTCAAATATTCATTATTCTGCTATTGACAAATAATCAAAACTTCAATTCGATTTGGAATGTTCGATTCCCCTGGATGGATCATAATGAGATTAACATTCATGTTTGTTGCCATAACTACTGTAGTTCTATTACTTCAGAATAAATCAACAATGTACACAGAACCTAGTCATATGTTGCTTCGAAAGTTTTGTCCTTTTTCATGAGTTCACTTTGAACTGTTATATCTCAATGAATACTCATTCAATTCAATTGAAGTAAGCGCCATTCGAATCAGTGCACTTTTGCCAACGTAACACAAGTCGATTAATTTCGTCAGCATAAAAATTGGATGCTTGTAATTTGAAGAAGTCGACGAAGGCCGTTTTTACCTACCGGTGACAAAATTTTCGAAATGCTTGAAAATATGGTACTCAGTTAGCAAGAGGTCTGGGAAATATGCTGACTAGGGCTGAATTCGTTCAATTTCCCTAATGTGATTTGAGAAACATGCAGACAAGCATTGTCGTGGAGCAGAATCGGACCTCCTCTGTTGACCAATGCCGGCTGATGCTCACACAATTTTCGGTACATTTGGTTGATGTCTTCACTGCTATAATATTTGGCCCGATTACAGAAAGTTATAGAGAATCACACCAGCCGCTGATCACCATGGTCTTGTTTTGGTGGGTCTCCGCTTTTGGAAAGTGCCTAAATGGCTCATCGGTGCCCAACTACTAACCTGAACGTCTCTTGTTGTCGTAGAGAATCCACTTTTCATCACACTTGACAATCCAATTCAAAAAAGGACCGCAACCATCAAACCATCAATCATCAAAAACCGCATGGGAATTAACGCCCAGTATTTCCGCCAAATCACGCACCGTTTGTGATGGGTCAGTCTCCACCAATGTCCTCAAATCCTTGTCCTGGATTGTAAATAGACCACTTCGAAGCTGAAATCTCCAGAACGAAATTTCGCAAACCAACGTCGAACAGTGCGACAAAAAGTTCTCTGTGTTTGCCAATATTCAATTCAAAATATAAACTATGAATACAGTTAGCCAAAGTTTTAACCAAATTAACTGAGCAAAATTTTTATTCAATATATTTGACGAGATTCATCGAATTAACCTAACATTTTTATTTATGAACCGATTTCAATAAATCAAACAATAAATGTCAATATGAAGGTAACAACACGTCAGTGAAAACCGCACCATACAGACAGCGATCAGTTACATTTGAAAAATTGAAATCTTTCAATCCCGCAAATCTCTAAATCAACCAGATATATGGTTTAGTAAACATAAAGGATATTAGAAAGGCCTATAAAGCCTACAAAACAGTTCAAAAACCAAAGAAGGTCCAGGATGTGGAGTGTACTCCAGATCACTAAGCCTGAGGATTAAGTGGGGAATGGGAAAAATACCAGCGTGGTTCAAACAGAACTATCTGGTATCTCAATAGCAACAAATGAAATTACCAGGAAAGGAATTTCTGACAAAAACATAACAATCTGCACTGATAGCAGACAAGACCAATTTGCCTTGAACAGACAACGTGTTATCTCAGGGCTAGTACTAGAGTGCCACCAAGATTCAGCCAAAGCCTCGGTAGATAATAACAGTATCCTGAGGTGGATTAAAGGGCACGACAGGAGTAAAGGTAATCGCATTGCCGACTCTTTAGCCGAGGAAGCGGCTGGACTAAGAATTTCAGGACCCAGTGGCACCTACGGCCTGATGACTTCGATAATTGCGGAACTAGCCATTTGTCACACCCAAGAAACATGAAATCAAAAGATGCAATCTTGCCAGGATCACCCTTGGTGTCTCCCAGAGACCTGTCCACATTCCTGGAAAGGACAGGATGGACGATGACCTAGGAGGACAATTCCTTGGGAGGATGTGACATGTGACCTAAATTCCATGGGCCTACACTCACCCTCCCTACTCTACAGACTACAGATATAGAAGGCCTATAAAGAAACACAATTTGTCATCGCTCGACGTAACATGCTGAAAGAAATATTTTGAAATGTTTTTCATCTGAACCACACTCATATCTATTGGGAACATCTTATAATGGGAAATATTTCATGTCGTTTGATCGAAGTAACCTAAATTACTTCTTCCAATTTCATTCAGTTGAGGATAGCTCGATGATATCAAATATTCGTTAGATCTAATAAAAATTGTTCCAGAAAATAAATGGATGATAAACATCGTTTTTCAGCAATAGTTAATAAAGAACAAACTTTTGATGACTCATTATATCCCATTTTGTTTGGCTATTGAAAAAGTAGGTCAACTTTCAACTGCAATTAGTACAAAGCGCTCAAATGTATTATTCATATGTTTTGCTATACTTACAGTATTCTATAAGGCGTAGTTGCCATGTTTGAGTACCCGCAGTAATGGGCCTACGTAATAAGGGGCGGAGTTGAAACATTGCGATTATTTTTTAATGAACCTTACCTGTAACAAGAAAAGATAATTAGTGGTGTGTAAAAGGACGGATGAGCGCACATCAGCTCAAAAAATGCCGGGAGTAACAAAACGAGACTTTTATGGAGGCCATTATTTTCGTTTCTTATGGAAAGAAACAATTTTGCGGTATATTGTTCGAAATTCGTTATGTTTAGAGTAGAAGAGCAAGTGTATCGTTTGTTCTAGCTTTCCGCTTCCTCATCTTCATACAAATGCAAAAAGGCTTTTCTTCTAGTTTTTATCTGGGAGTAACGTCTATGCATGATCTACACACATCTGTAAGGAAATTATTTTGAAATCAATGGCATTCTTTCTTCCTTCGGAATTTTTCGTCATTTTGTGTATGAAGATACAGAAAAAAAACCCAAAACCTTCCTTTGCCAAAAACTAATCGTTCCTGAAAATATACCTCCATCAATTAAATGATAATGAAATAATATATCATGAAATTCACGTGCTGGAAGTCACCCTTCAGAAGATGAACCTTCTGCAAGAAGATGTCAATTTTAAGTTCATAACGTCTTCTTTGTGCATAATCATTGGTTAATGACATTGACGCAACCTCCGAATTTGTCGCAGCTTGGGGTTATTTTCTCTAAAATATCCATCCAATTCAGAACAGAAAAACATGTTTTATTTATATCATTCATATGCATTCAAAATAAACCTCAGTTTTTATATTTTGGATAACTGGAACCAATCAGTATTAATTAATCATCATTTTACTAACGAGAATCTTTCTGGACCATCTAATACTAAAAGGCGGAAGTATTAAATAGAGCGTATATACATTCAAAATTCTAATTTGAATATCACTTTACGAATTTCTCAACTTAAAATTTATCCTTTATCTTTATTCAAATGACAGAAGTGAGTTTTCGAAACGGAATGTGTCAAAAGAAAATATTCACATCCCCTAGTTATTTTTAAACACAACTGTAGAGCTTTCGAGGGCAGAATTGAAAAAACAAAAAAAAGGTATTATTTTGAAGAACCAGAATAGGATACTTGGAACAATTTTCCATTTATCGTTATTGAAATTGAATTTCTAGTATCAAAAACGAATTGGTGAAACTTTATTTTATTTCTTTTGAAACACATAATTTTCGTCAGAATTCTTAGGACATTCATTGTTACCCTAAATATATTTCCTTCATAGTTTTTGGATTATTTAAAGTGAAAAGATGTGATCTGTAATGTTTTTGAATAACTTAAAAGAAATTCAATTCATTGAAAAAATTATTGAATTATTTTAAGTAGATTTAAAGGCGACACTGTATTTGCAGAGTTAACAAAAAGTTATTTCGTACGAGTTCAAATTTATTGTTATTGTTAGGGTTTAATTTCATGGTGAAGTTATCTATGAACATATAAATGGATTCTAAATGCATGATACGATAAATCACTAGAAGTAAACTGATTTTTTTCAGTAATTGATTATATTTCTGAGTATTTGAAAAAATGATTTTTTTTTCGAAATAACTTTACGACTTTTTGATATTTAAAATAATGAAGAAGTTATATTACGAAATTGATATGAGTAACTGAAATGTGATGCTTACTGTCGATACAATTGTGTAAACTTTTTGAACATTCAAATAAATGCATTTCATTTGTGCTATAGCTAACTTCAGATTATTTTTTGATGGGTTTTTTAGTTAGCTCAGATACCGTTCCAGAAGTTGAAACTTATAGAATATAAGAATTACCAAACTTTCCACGCGAGATTCCCAGCATGAGACTTCGATGATGGTCCCAGAAGTAGGTACCCGGTCCAACAAAGAAACCACAGACATTTGAGAAAAAAAATTATTTATTCTGTTTAAAATCTGTTTATTCTGTTTTTCCGTTAATCAGATGTCGCCCCCATACGAACGACATCTCTCAGAAGTTGAGAACTTGTGCGAGCTAAGGACTAACGGGGTCTTACCTTTTAACATGTGATTCCTAACACGGTTGCAGAATCATCCCAGCTTCAACCAGATGAATTCTCTCGAGAAAAATATCTGGTCGAGGCGGGAATCGAACCCACGGTCTTCCGATCGTGAGTCGGGCGCACTATCACCGCGGCCAATTCCACAACATTCTTCAACATAATCTACTTGCAGCTCTACATACTATTCACAGCGACATTCGATACCGTTTTTATAATAAGAACAAACTGTCTTGCTCCTCAAAATAGCCTTCAACTGCCAACATCACTTCTTCATCGTTAGAAAATCTTCTGATCACTGAGGTGAATCTGGCAGATAGGGTGCATGAGGTAGTAACTTGAACTCAAAGTCGTTGATTTTGGTCATTGCAATAATGGATTTGTGAGCTGATGCATTGTCTTCATGAAAAAACACAGTCAAATGTACAGTACACTGAGATTTCGAATATCAATTAAATTTCAACTGTTAAAATAAAAAGAAATCGATCACAAGTGAAAATCATCATTGAACAATTGGAAAGTGCAACCTACGTTAGTTTGATAAAAAAAAATACAATAATCGAAATCAATCATACAGAACAAAATTAACTACGACATTCACTATCGATAAACTCTTTCTGATATCCTTATTCCGTGCGGAACACGTATTTGAAATTTTCCATAATGGTCATTCCTAATGGGAAACTCTCATTTCGATGTTTAATGAGTGTCATTATTGAAACTCCTATGGAAGCAAGCTCCATTTGATGGCAGTAAAAAAACAAGAAATGGTCATTCATAAATCATAGGGAATATATGAAGCAATCCAGAAATATTCAAAGATGCAAAAGTATTTTCATATTTTGTTTTGTTTCATTTAAGTAGGAGCATCAGGCTTTGATACATTTAGAATTCACTGGACAAAAAATTCTCAAAAAGTACTTGCTTTCAAGATGAGTCGATATCTATTGTTCAGAAAACGAATAAAACGAAGAATCGGTTGAATTGCCTAAAGTCTTTTTATAATGATTAATGACGTACAGATCGTGAAGATAAGCGTACAAGTTATGTATAATTCAATTTGTACCGTTCAATTTTTCTGCTTACCTCAGTTATTTTAGTCGGGCAAAATGAGTACCGGTAGAGATCCCATGTTTTTAGACATTATCTGTTGACTTTTTCCTAAATATCTCCATCGACTTTCTGGCTCTTCTAGCTCGTAGGTATTTTTTCTGAGTTTTATCTCGTAGGAATTTTTTCTGAGTTCCTTAAATTCATCTTTCAATCGATGTTTTCCAAAATGATCAGTCAAACGCACCTACTGGTAAATGCTTCAGCCGATAACACTTGTGAAAGTTTGCTAACTCACCAAGCTCTTAAGTGAAATTAACCATATCTTAAGATTTTATCCTCCAGCCTTTGGCATTTCATCATACTCCATTACTGGTTTTCTCTTATTTTACATCAAATATAATATTTTGATGATCACTCATATTTCCTCTACTTTTTTCTCATCTATTCTGGTCGATAAAGTACATGTGTTATCAATAAAGGATTGACAGCTGTCTTTAATGCATGTAGAAACATCAACAGTGGTATGTATAAACATATCCTCGCGGCTAGTCAACCAATTTCTCCTCGGTTTTCGAAATGGAATCCACACTTCAGTGACTGAGCATAAAAATAACCGCCTACTATCACATCTTTGCCCTTGCGATTTTATATCTTTCTGTAGTGGGATTAGAAATTGTATGAATTCCTCAATGCTAATATTTGGAGATATGTAGCAGCCGTATATTATCACTCATTATGTTCGAGTGAAACCAGATCCTGTACCTGGTCGTGCAAATTTAATGTATTTGTAACTGTCCTCCAGGACGACATAAACGTTCACTTCAGTTATACATTTTCTCTTTATTTCCTGGAATTCGCTTATTCACTCTATACGTATCACGGGATGAAGGTAGATTAAAATGTTGAAGAAACAAGCAGGCTATGATGAACCCCTCAGATTACGACTTCAGCTCGCTTGGCCAGAGAAAAGTAAAATACTCTGATAAGCCGAGGTCTTCGATATTGTTGCAGCTGCCTTCAAGAAAAATGCTCCAAATCCTATTCTTTCATTGTCCCTGACGATGCATAGCGGGGAAACCAAACTCCTTATGACTGCACAGACTCCATTCGGTATCATTCTGACATGTAACGCCCCAAATTCGAAAATTCACGGCCTTCCTGTTGTAGCGGAAATCATAACCATGGAGCGGATGGTTACTCTTATGGAGATGCATCATTTTTCGGGTCTTCACAATTAAATACTGCTCCTACATGTCCACGTCACTACTCCAAAAGAGTAGATTAAGTTCAGAATGTTAGGCATAACTGTACTGATACTTGCCGCGAAGAGTTATTTTTAGTGGTGTTGTTCAACTTTGAGATGAGTTATATATCTCTCTGCCTTGCTGATTGTGCAGGATGCTTTCGTTTACGAGTTGCACATCTTCTCTGCTGCATTTGTCCTCTTTCGAAATGGACCGTTGCACATTTGTCAATTCATACGGATAGCATGCATGTTTTCCTCCACCACCCTCAAGTACTGATGAAGATAAAACAAAATCGGTCTGTAAATTAAACTAGCCAAAGTTAGATTCAACTAGTGGATCCAGATCTTGAAAAAACATTACATTTTCAATCAGCAGTTAAACCAGTCGAATCTAGGTTTGGCTACGTTATGTTAATGTGTAATTTTGATAAGCGTTATATGAAATAGGAACGCGGGTTCGCCACTGAGATTTGTTTTATGTGATCTCAAACTTTGCATAAAAGCACGAATGAAATCAATTTCAAGATGAATAAGTTGATTCACCTAATTTGATGTGGTATTGCAGAAGAATAAGTATATTGCAGGAGTGGAAGTTCCTTAATGCACAAGAAAAAATCGCACATATAATTTGTATGGCTCACAGACGGGATTATATCGCAGTTACACACTTGGCCACGACGAAAAATGTCCTTTCGTCTTCACCTCTCCTTGTATGTGTATCGGAAAAACAGATTCAGAGAAACAAGCAGGAAAGGATCATCGCAAGGAGATTTGAAGGAGTTCATCAAATAGGTTCAAATGAACAAAAGCAATTTGAATTATTTACAGCAAAAATTGTGAATGCAATACTATATGAAACAATGGTAAATATTCGTTTTGAGGGCACCCTGCGTTTTTGGAAAAATTTTTGAGTGTACTTACGTAATTTGATGAGTAGATTGAGAATCCAAAAAGCGGCGCTCTCCCTTATTTACAAAGTTACGGCCCTTAAAAGTTCAAAAAGAGCAACATTTCAGCCTTATTTTTCACAACATAAACTACTTAAAAACACAAGCATTTATTCACTAGGTCACCTTTACACTTTATTCCTCCTTCCTTGCCACTTTTCAGTTCAACATTTTTCCAATAAAAATGTTTAAAAAATGTACGAAGCTGCTTTTTGGTTATATCTCTGTATTTTACGTTTTTAAGGTTAATGGCATAGTTGGTACGACTGATGCTGTCAATATTCCTAGAGGCTATGAACAGTACAATTTTTTCCAATTCCAATTTACATTCAAAGAAGGTTCCTATCTAGCATTTATTTTTAAATTACAACAAATGTACTGAGTTTTTTCTTCCGTATTTTGATTTTCCGTTTTTCGTTACATCTATACAGTAAATTGTCATAATTCACTTTGCACTCTCCATTGCAATTGGTATAACGGATTGTTGCTGCAAAGACTCCTACTTGAACTAAATGAAGAATCAAATTTTCTCTTGCTTTCACTGAATTATTAATTTCGTTCTAATTCATTTTGTGTTTTTCTAATCACTCACGTCAAACGAAAAAATCCAAATCTACGAATTTGAAATAGTAGATGGCGGCAAATATCAACCGCTTTTTTCTGAAATGTCACTAGTAACTAACATAGAAATAGAAGAATGTCACCAGAAGAAGCATTCGTTTTAAATTAAGTTTTTTATAAGAAAAATGTTGATTGTTGAACTGAAAAGTGTTAACTAAGGAGGAATAAGGTGTTTAGGTGACCTAGTGAATAAATGCTTGTGTTTTTAAATAGTTCATCTTGTGAAAAAGGCTGAAAAGTTGCCCTTTTCTGAACTTTGAAGGCCCGTAACTTTGTAAATAAGAGATAGCGCAGCTTTTTTCTTTCGGATTCGTAATCTACGCATCAAAATACGTAAGTACAATCAAAACGAATATTTACCGAAACAAATATTACGAAATACCATTGCAGACAGGAAACAAAAAAAGAATTAAAAACAAATCAAAATTAACTCTTGGTACTAAACCATTAGGTGAGATTTTTTTTCATCAACAATATGATGAATTTGACATTGTGGTAATGATCTTTTTTCAATTCTGTTATACTGCTAAAGCAACCATCGAAAATGTCTCATAAAAGTGCCATTCAATTTTATAAACAATTATGTTCGAAAGTGGTTTGCTGAAAAATAAACAATTTTAATCAAAGTGAGGTGGCATTTTTCATTACCGGAAATGAGTTCCTGAAATTGTGGATTATTTGAAGTTTACTGAACGAAAATCATTTTTTGTGTAGTCAAATAACTTTTTTATCGGCTTTTTTGGGTATTTTTATTTTCCACAATCTGAAAAATATTAATATTATAATGGAGAACTTTATACAAATGTAGATAGGCAAACTTTTCAGTTTGCTCCGATAAGCTACTGCGTAAAATCAAAGTATTATTCACAAAGAAAAATGTTCTATTCATCAGTATCTTGTCTTATTTAACAATTTTGTTCAATCTTCATTGTGAACTTTATTGTCGGTTCCCGCTCATGAAAGTATTTTCAAAGTTATTGTCAACATATATGTTCACCAAAATTTGCCACCTTTCTGGTAAGTCTCAACAGAAGATTCTTCGAAAAACTCCACATATGTTACTTAAGATGGAAGATAAAGGGGAACCCATAGCCAAGCCAAATTCTTGTTGATAGAAATCATTTCCATATTGAAAATAGGTTTTGTCTATACATAATCTTGAAAGTTCTAATATAGAACTAACATCCTACTTCGTTCGATGTTTTGTAGTTGAGTCATTTTCCAACCATTTTGGCAATTTGAAGAGTTTTATCAACAGAAACATTCGTAAAGAGAATTTCAACATTGAAGCTTATTAGAACATCACAATCACTGAGTATTATATCTTCGAATTCATCTATGAGATGGGTTGTATTTGGCAACAGAGTGATTTCGGAGAGCACCTTGTATTACATCGATTGTTTCAGTTGTCTATCAGCAACATTGACATAAGAATAAAAACTCAAAGTCGTCTTCACAATTCAATGTCACCATCAGAAGTTAAAGCGGTATAACCATCAATTAGTACATGTTTCGAATCTACAGTGTCACCATTAAAGTGCGCACCATATGAGAAACTTTTTTTTCGAAAAGTTTCAATGAAGTTTAACTTCGGCACTTGTTTGTGCTTTGAATTTAACTCAAAATGATGCGGCCAACTGCGACTCACTGACGTTCAGTGTTTGTCAAATTCAACTTTTTTTTTTGTAACAGATTGAAAAAGTGCATTTCTAGATCTAATTTAACAAAAAGTTACTTAAAAAAGTTGTGTCTACAGCAATTTCATATCCATATGCCAAATTTTATGCAACTAGGATAAAGTTAACGTTTTGCTTATTTTTGACAGATATCCCCTTCATTTTAAAAAACAAGTTCGGTTAATTGTCATCAATTCATGTATACATAACAAACTCATCATGGAGTTTAACTTTTCTGATAAATTTTTACTTATACGGACATTTTTAAAGAGAAATTAAAAATGTGCTATAAAAATTTTAACATGACTGGTGCAAAGTTTCAATTACTTGGCTATTTTCTTAAACAAACCTTTGATTTCGAAAAAGCAGAGGCAACTAAAAAAAATGCAAATAATTTTGATAGAACTGTTATTATCATTATAAATTTTAAACAACAATAATATTATAGAAAATACAAATGGGTACAAAAAATTTATTGATCTAAATGAGGTTATCAAACACTTACAGTGTACATTTCAGTATGTCGTCCTCCACGTTCAATACAAATTATGGTCCTTCTACTGACATCTGTAACTGTATTTTTAATAAATCGGGGATTTATATTTGCACAGCACTCGCGAATGGTATTTTCCAGATGTTGTATGTCAGTAAATGGTCTACTTCGGTACACTTTTTGTTTCAGGTAACAAGAAAAAGTCTAACGTACTGACGTTTGTTTGAGAAAATAGCCAAGTGATAGAAACTTTGCACCAGTCATGTTAAAATTTTTATAGCACATTTTTAATTTCTCTCTAAAAATGTCCTTATAAGTAGAAATGTATCAGAAAAGTTAAACTCCATGATGAATTTGTTATGTATACATGAATTGATGACAATTAACCGAACTTGTTTTTTAAAATAAAGGGGATATCTGTCAAAATAAGCAAAACGTTAACTTTATCCTATTCGCATGAAATTTAGCATATGGTTATAAAATTGCCGTAGACACAACTTTTTCAAGTAACTTTTTGTTAAATTCGATCTAAAAATGCACTTTTTCATTTTTTTTCTAAAAAAAAAGTTGAATTTGACAAACACTGAACGTCAGTGGGTCGCAGTTGGCCGCATCATTTTAAATTGAATTTAAAGCACAAACAAGTGCCGAAGTTAAACTTCATTGAAACTTTTCGAAAAAAAAGTTTCCCATATGGTGCGCACTTTAATGGTGACACTGTATATAGGTTCATCATCATCAGCTAATATTTAAAATTCTACAATAAAAGAAGAACAACGTAACAATACTTAACACAATGCAGTATACAATACTTACATGGGGAAGAAAATATTTTATTTTATAATGGAGAAAAGAAAATTTATTCATTTTACTAATGAAACAAATAGTCACAATGACATATTAATAATTGAAACATATTTTTCATTCAGTAGTAAAAGGGAGAAAATTACAACATCATATTTCTCATGGGCGACTTGAAGCCTTTATACCCACTCATTAACATCAAAATCATCAACCGGTACATGAAAACGACATATAAAGAGATAAAATCGAGATGCCATGGAACAATGTTTACAAATCCACAAACATAGAACACAAGAGGAAAAACACCACATACAAATCGACTCGTGTTCTGAGCAAATAGATCCCATACCATCTTTACGTGCCATTTCGTTACAAAAATGAGGGTTTATGGAAGGTTAAGGAAGGGAAAATTTAGTTAAAATTGAGATAATTGAAACACATTGAAACACAGTACAGTTTGATTGCAACTGTACTTGTTCATTAAGAGATATGACATTAAGATTATTAATAGCAGAATTCATTTCAAAAATTTCAAGTAAATNTAAAATAGGTGAGTTATTTATTTGAGTAGGTGTAAATCCTTCTTTTGAATATTATTAATGGTTTTTCAAAAATATCAAACAAGAAATTACTTATTTCAGTTGTTACACAAAGTAACTCTCAACTCACGACATGATTAGGCACGTGGACGCGGCAAAATGTCTTCGTTGCTTGTATGAAATTTAACGCGTCGAACATGACCGATCACAGCGCGGGAACTACCGAATGCAGTTTCGGTTTCGGTTGTAGTTTCGGCAGGTTTGCCGCCGACCGAAACCAAACTTTCGGTCGAACACAACAGTTTTTCTTGTAAAAAACGATGTCAATGTACATAAAATATTTTGGAAGTAATACCCTCATTTTTCATTCATGGTTTAGCGAAAAGCACCAAGAGCCCGTTTAGCATTGAACACCGTAGCGTTAAAAAGCGTAGTGAACCAGTGAAATAACAAGCACTGTTCTCAAACATCAGAACTGTAACACTCTTCTCCACGCGCGTTTCACCGACCAATTTGACGTCTTCAGGAAATGAAATAGAAATTCACTCCACCTCTTGATTGAATTTATCCTACGCCAGGTCTACCATTTACAGAAGAAATGTAATTTCCAGCCAACCTAGCCTATAGATCACCATGATATTGTGAAATAATCTTGTATTGGCTAACATTGAAGAAATGTAACAGTGGAGATGTTGAAACCTGTTGCATAATATATCTATGTTTATTCTGTTTTTCCGTTAATCAGATGTCGCCCCCATACGAACGACATCTCTCAGAAGTTGAGAACTTGTGCGAGCTAAGGACTAACGGGGTTTTACCTTTTAACTTGTGATTCCTAACACGGTGGCAGAATCATCCCAGCTTCAACCAGATGATTCTCTCGAGAAAAATATCTGGTCGAGGCGGGAGTCGAACCCACGGTCTTCCGATCGTGAGTCGGGCGCACTACCACCGCGGCCAATTCCACAACATTCTTCAACATAATCTACTTGCTGCTCTACATACTATTCACCGACATTCGATACCGTTTTTATAATAAGAACAAACTGACTTGCTCCTCAAAATAGCCTTCAACTGCCAACATCACTTCTTCATCGTTAGAAAATCTTCTGATCACTGAGTCATTTTTCCAAGTTCAGGACCAGAAAATAAACCAAGCTGGCTGAATCTGGCAAATAGGGTGCATCAGGTAGCAACTTGAACTCAAAGTCGTTGATTTTGGTCATTGCAATAATGGATTTGTGAGCTGATGCATTGTCTTCATGAAAAAACACAGTCGAATGTACAGTTCAGTGAGATTTCGACTATCAATTAAATTTCAATTGTTAAAATAAAAAGAAATCGATCACAAGTGAAAATCATCATTGAACAATTGGAAAGTTCAACCTACGTTAGTTTGATGGAAATACAATAATCGAAATCAATCATACAGAACAAAATTAACTACGACATTCACTATCGATAAACTCTTTCTGATATCCTTATTCCGTGCGGAACACGTATTTGACATTTTCCATAATGGTCCTTCCTAATGGGAAACTTTCATTTCAATGTTTAATGAGTGTCATTATTGAAACTCCTATGGAAGCAAGCTCCATTTGATGGCAGTAAAAAAACAAGAAATGGTCATTCATAAATCATAGGGAATATATGAAGCAATCCAGAAATATTCAAAGATGCAAAAGTATTTTCATATTTTGTTTTGTTTCATTTAAGTAGGAGCATCAGGCTTTGATACATTTAGAATTCACTGGACAAAAAATTCTCAAAAAGTACTTGCTTTCAAGATGAGTCGATATCTATTGTTCAGAAAACGAATAAAACGAAGAATCGGTTGAATGGCCTAAAGTCTTTTTATAATGATTAATGACGTACAGATCGTGAAGATAAGCGTACAAGTTATGTATAATTCAATTTGTACCGTTCAATTTTTCTGCTTACCTCAGTTATTTTAGTCGGGCAAAATGAGTACCGGTAGAGATCCCATGTTTTTAGACATTATCTGTTGACTTTTTCCTAAATATCTCCATCGACTTTCTGGCTCTTCTAGCTCGTAGGTATTTTTTCTGAGTTTGATCTCGTAGGCATTTTTTCTGAGTTCCTTAAATTCATCTTTCAATCGATGTTTTCCAAAATGATCAGTCAAACGCACCTACTGGTAAATGCTTCAGCCGATAACACTTGTGAAAGTTTGCTAACTCACCAAGCTCTTAAGTGAAATTAACCATATCTTAAGATTTTATCCTCCAGCCTTTGGCATTTCATCATACTCCATTACTGGTTTTCTCTTATTTTACATCAAATATAATATTTTGATGATCACTCATATTTCCTCTACTTTTTTCTCATCTATTCTGGTCGATAAAGTACATGTGTTATCAATAAAGGATTGACAGCTGTCTTTAATGCATGTAGAAACATCAACAGTGGTATGTATAAACATATCCTCGCGGCTAGTCAACACAATTTCTCCTCGATTTTCGAAATGGAATCCACACTTCAGTGACTGAGCATAAAAATAACCGCCTACTATCACATCTTTGCCCTTGCGATTTTATATCTTTCTGTAGTGAGATTAGAAATTGTATGAATTCCTCAATGGTAATATTTGGAGATATGTAGCAGCCGTATATTATCACTCATTATGTTCGAGTGAAACCAGATCCTGTACCTGGTCGTGCAAATTTAATGTATTTGTAACTGTCCTCCAGGACGACATAAACGTTCACTTCAGTTATACATTTTCTCTTTATTTCCTGGAATTCGCTTATTCACTCTATACGTATCACGGGATGAAGGTAGATTAAAATGTTGAAGAAACAAGCAGGCTATGATGAATCCCTCAGATTACGACTTCAGCTCGCTTGGCCAGAGAAAAGTAAAATACTCTGATAAGCCGAGGTCTTCGATATTGTTGCAGCTGCCTTCAAGAAAAATGCTCCAAATCCTATTCTTTCATTGTCCCGGACGATGCATAGCGGGAAAACCAAACTCCTGATGACTGCACAGACTCCATTCGGTATCATTCTGACATGTAACGCCCCAAATTCGAAAATTCACGGCCTTCCTGTTGTAGCGGAAATCATAACCATGGAGCGGATGGTTACTCTTATGGAGATGCATCATTTTTCGGGTCTTCACAATTAAATACTGCTCCTACATGTCCACGTCACTACTCCAAAAGAGTAGATTAAGTTCAGAATGTTAGGCATAACTGTACTGATACTTGCCGCGAAGAGTTATTTTTAGTGGTGTTGTTCAACTTTGAGATGAGTTATATATCTCTCTGCCTTGCTGATTGTGCAGGATGCTTTCGTTTACGAGTTGCACATCTTCTCTGCTGCATTTGTCCTCTTTCGAAATGGACCGTTGCACATTTGTCAATTCATACGGATAGCATGCATGTTTTCCTCCACCACCCTCAAGTACTGATGAAGATAAAACAAAATCGGTCTGTAAATTAAACTAGCCAAAGTTAGATTCAACTAGTGGATCCAGATCTTGAAAAAACATTACATTTTCAATCAGCAGTTAAACCAGTCGAATCTAGGTTTGGCTAATTTATGTTAATGTGTAATTTTGATAAGCGTTATATGAAATAGGAACGCGGGTTCGCCACTGAGATTTGTTTTATGTGATCTCAAACTTTGCATAAAAGCACGAATGAAATCAATTTCAAGATGAATAAGTTGATTCACCTAATTTGATGTGGTATTGCAGAAGGATAAGTATATTGCAGGAGTGGAAGTTCCTCAATGCACAAGACAAAATTGCACAGGTAATTTGTATGGCTCACAGACGGGATTATATCGTAGTTACACACTTGGTCACGACAAAAAATGTTCTTTCGTCTTCACCTCTCCTTGCATGTGTATCGAAACAACAGATTCAGAGAAGCAAGCAGGAAAGGAACATCGCAAGGATATTTGAAGGAGTTCATCAAATAGGTTCAAATGAACAAAAGCAATTTAAATTATTTACAGCATAAATTGTGAATGCAATAGAAACTTATACTATATGAAACAATGGTAAATATTCGTTTTGAGTGCACCCTGCGTTTTTGGAAAAATTTTTGAGCTTACGTAATTTGANTATTATAATGGAGAACTTTATACAAATGTAGATAGGCAAACTTTTCAGTTTGCTCCGATAAGCTACTGCGTAAAATCAAAGTATTATTCACAAAGAAAAATGTTCTATTCATCAGTATCTTGTCTTATTTAACAATTTTGTTCAATCTTCATTGTGAACTTTATTGTCGGTTCCCGCTCATGAAAGTATTTTCAAAGTTATTGTCAACATATATGTTCACCAAAATTTGCCACCTTTCTGGTAAGTCTCAACAGAAGATTCTTCGAAAAACTCCACATATGTTACTTAAGATGGAAGATAAAGGGGAACCCATAGCCAAGCCAAATTCTTGTTGATAGAAATCATTTCCATATTGAAAATAGGTTTTGTCTATACATAATCTTGAAAGTTCTAATATAGAACTAACATCCTACTTCGTTCGATGTTTTGTAGTTGAGTCATTTTCCAACCATTTTGGCAATTTGAAGAGTTTTATCAACAGAAACATTCGTAAAGAGACTTTCAACATTGAAGCTTATTAGAACATCACAATCACTGAGTATTATATCTTCGAATTCATCTATGAGATGGGTTGTATTTGGCAACAGAGTGATTTCGGAGAGCACCTTGTATTACATCGATTGTTTCAGTTGTTTATGGAAGGTTAAGGAAGGGAAAATTTAGTTAAAATTAAGATAATTGAAACACATTGAAACACAGTACAGTTTGATTGCAACTGTACTTGTTCATTAAGAGATATGACATTAAGATTATTAATAGCAGAATTCATTTCAAAAATTTCAAGTAAATTATGTAAAGTTCCTCTTTGGCAGACGTGTGAAATATCTAAATCAAATCAAACTATGGTTGTAATTAAGAATGTGGTTAGAGAATGAACTTTTAGTGTTATAATCATCTAAGTTCAGCTCTGTGAAATTATTAATTGATTTAACATGTTCAAGAACTCTTGTTTTAATTTTCCTACCACTTTGTCCGACATACTGAACAGAACAATTTGGTTCTGAACACGAAATTCTGTAAACGCCTGATTTATGGGAGATTGGTACTTTATCTTTTGTATTGACTAACAATTTGGAAATAGGATTCATATTGCACTCCACTTTGAGATATAATGGACTCCTACCAGATATTCACATTGAAATAATTTCACATTTCAAAACTCCTTTGACATCTGTCGAAAAAGTTTCGAAATAAATAATCAGCAAAGGAATAACTGCAAATATCTTTTAATTTTTTGTCCATTTCTGAAGACGGAGGCAGATTTTGGCCTCCGAAACGTTGAGATAAGTTTTGAATTATTTCTCAGCAATTTTTTCGATAGGCAGAATTGTTAAATACGACAAGTTATTGATAAAAACAACATTTTTCTTTGGGAAAAATAGAGTGATTTTACGCAGTAGCTTATCGGGGTGAACTAAAAAGTTTGCCTTTGCTACACTTGTGTGTGTGTGATTGTGGAAGGTAGAAATACCCAAAAAAGGTCGATAAAGTACACATTACTATTTTTGACGTTTCATGAAAGTCTTGGGTTGTTGATTCTCAGCTCTCAACAAATATTATGAAAAATATACATTCATAAATTTTTAATTGTTGAAGATGATGTTGTAATGAAGGTACAATTTTGTTATATATTTTCTCGAGATTAATTTTAATTATCGACATGTAATGAAAAATATGCTCCCAAGTTCCAAACTTTCGAATGAGTTTTTACGTAAATTAACCTGATTTGTATACCTACTTCTTCTATCTCACCACCCTTTTCTAGGAATAAATATTTATTCATGACGAAAAGTAACCAATCCTCTTCTCATTTTCAGTCGTTCATTCGTGTCAGATCTATCCGTTTTGTACAATTTTTTAGTTTCTGACCGAAACTGGTTTTGAGGAAGTTTTGGTTTCGGCCGAAACCGAAACCAAAACTTCCTAACAAGGATTATGTATAATCAGTCAGTCTTTATTTTTTATCTTTAAATCACAATTTTATGCAGTCTTCGAAATTTTCACTTATTGATAATCAACATAACAAACCTTTATTTGAGAAAAAATATTAGTTGCGCCTTAAAAACACTTAAAATAGGTGAGTTATTTATTTGAGTAGATGTAAATCCTTCTTTTGAATATTATTAATAGTTTTTCAAAAATATCAATCATGAAATTACTTATTTAAGTTGTTACTTAATATCACAATAGGTACTAATATTTATGTAATAAACAAAGTAAATCACAAAGTAACTCTCGACTCACGACATGATTAGGCACGTGGACGCGGCAAAATGTCTTCGTCGCTTGTATGAAACTTAACGCGTCGAACATGACCGATCACAACGCGGGAACTCCCGAATGCAGTTTCGGTTTCGGTTGTAGTTTCGGCAGGTTTGCCGCCGACCGAAACCGAAACCAAACTTTCGGTCGAACACAACAATTTTTCTTGTGAAAAACGATGTCAATGTACTGAAAATATTTTGGAAGTAATACCCTCATTTTTCATTCATGGTTTAGCGAAAAGCACCAAAAGCCAGTTTAGCACTGAACACCGTAGCGTTAAAAAGCGTAGTGAACCAGTGAAATAACAAGCACTGTTCTCAAACATCAGAACTGTAACACTCTTCTCCACGGGCGTTTCACAGACCAAGTTGACGTCTTCAGGAAATGAAATAGAAATTCACTCCATCTCCTGATTGGATTTATCCTACGCCAGGTCTACTATTTACAGAAGAAATGCAATTTCCAGCCAACCTAACCTATAGATCACCATGATATTGTGAAATAATCTTCTATTGGCTAACATTCAAGAAATGTAACAGTGGAGATGTTGAAACCTGTTGCATAATATATCTCAATTAATAAACGTTTTCTCCAGAAGTTTCATTAAAATTATGTTCCATTGAACGTTTCACCCTGCTTCAGCAAGCAGTAATGAATGATCACATTATCAACACCTCGAAATAACTAACGGATTTATTAGCAATGCTATTATTCAAACCTCAGGAGAAAACCCATCATTTAACTAATTTAAGTTTAATTATAATGAGAAACAAACGGTACGTTCATTAATCAGACATACACATAACAGATCATTCTTCACAATGTGTGTCTAGAGGAGTTAGTGACATTATCTGTTCATCTAATGAATGCTTCTTAGTGCAGATAAATGGATATGATTTATATTCGATGCTCGTTTTACAGTGCATCAGTCACAGGTTCAACATGTGCATCATTAGCGGAATTACAGGCAAGAAAATTGACGCATTTAAACATTGAGAGAAATACGAAATATCATAAAATGAATGGAAGTGAAGTGATAAATCGAGTGAAATGTACGATACATGTATATGGTTAAACATGAAATGTGTTGAACCTTGTTCTAGCAGACAAATTACAATTGACATGTTTATGATAGAACAGTGACCATAATCCTACAAATAATTCATAATAAAATCAAGTTCAGTTTCGAAACAATTTTATAAACTGTTTTATGAACACCAAGCAGTGATTAGAAATCACCCATTTCAAAATTTTTGGTGTCTTTTAGGTCTAAATTGTATTCAAATCTATAAACTATTCAATTCTTCTGTAACAATTTTATAGACCGGGGATTATTGTTCAAGAAATATGATGATTCGAGACAATCTGAATATCTGAAACTCATAATAATGCGAGTATTTACAAAACCATCCACAACGGTTTGTTCTAGGACCTCGATACATTAAAATCAGTTTGAGATATTATACAGTGTGTGCGATTTCAAACCACAACACCCTGTTATTTTGGAACCCATGAATTTTGGAACCCATGAACCGATTTCGAATAATAAAAATTTCAAATTACAGTACTCAACGAGCTCTTTTCAAAAATAGATATAAACTTTTCTTATTTTCTAGGCCTACTATGACTTGCTCAATGGATCGAAATTTCGAAAAGGGCCCATAGGTATTTTTTCATCGGAAAAGTGGATAGCTTATTCGATTCGAGTATATTTCAAATCCCTGTAACCAAGTTTCAGCCCAATATCTCATACAATGCGTTAGTTATATGACGACAAAATCCCAAATTCATGATTTTTAGGCTGACCCTGTGTAACAAACTATACACTTCAATGGAAAGGTCAAATAGCCATTGAAATGAGAAACACATGAAATATTCAAATACAAAGTTTTATCATCGTGGCAGGTACAGATAGATGTCCCCAGTCCATCCAAAAATCAAAAGTTGGAAATGTTTTAGTCACATCGTTTGATTTTTTAGTATAATAAATAGTCAATCAACGATTGTAAAAATACCCCTTTATATGCTTTTTTCAAGCATTTTTCTCAACCCGATGACAGAATTTCGGCAAAATTCTATTGGTTTCATTTCATGTGGCATATTCATATGATTAGATCAATAAGTCAGGCACTGTTTTTCATAGTAGGCTTTGAAATCAAGTTGTCTCTTTTTTCGTTGTTATAATTTTGACAGTTAGGTATCCTCGAACGCTTTCCATGAGTATTTGGTAAAGATAGTTATAAAAGGGTTTAGAGAGTTTTCAAAATGGTAAATCTTAATTTAGTCGAGAGAATTGAGATTGTGCGTTTAGTTGGTAATAATGCTCAATCAACGAGGGTGGCAACGGAAAAATTCAGCAGAAGACATCCAGATCGTGAACCAATTCACAATACAGCCGTCTCCAGAATCAATACGTTATTCAATAGAACCGGAAACATAAATGAAACACATGTACCGAGACAAAGAGGGACAAAGAGGGACAAAGACAGACAAATTNTGGCACACTCTCTCTAACATGTCTCGATTCAAATGAGTGAACAAAGCACCCACTTTGGACCGACTGGCTACCGAACGTTGGCATGTGCGGCCAACACAATTTTGGATTTTCCTGTTGGGATTTATTTTATGTAGTTTATTAGTGGCAAAGGGCCAAACACTTTTACCTAAAATGTTTTACTGACAATATATGTGCGCATTGTTTTGAGATATATTTTCTGCTTCTTCAGAGCTAAGGTGCAGCCACTGGAACATAATACTTTTTCACTGTAAGAGTACTAGAAAAAGAAATATTACTATTGATTTGGTTAGGTGATACTGACCAAAAACCTGGATTTACATAATCCAGAGGTTTTATTTTTATATGTTTTATATGTATTCGGTAGGAAAAAACATCATTTCGGACTTGTGCCTTCATCATAATTGTGAGTTTTTTACAAATACTGAGTAGCTATTTAACATTTGATCGCCAGAATTGAATACTATTCTATACTAACTATAAATATTTGATTCTGAGGAACAAAAGTCAAATAGTTTTCGTCCAAATGGGATAATACAATGCGTATAATTCAGTTTTCTGTCGATAATCTTACCTTTTCTTCAAAAAAAAATGTGACGTTATTATAAGTTGCCCATTTTGACGTGGATTCACTTTGAGTTTATTTGTGGTGAATTACATTTACCTTTTCAACCACTTCTGAAAAAGAGGAGGTACTCAATTCGTTGGAATCTTTTTTATATACTTTATGTATATCTTTCATTTTTTTTTGATTGAAAGAAGTTACTTCAAAAGTTATTCCAATTGAATTTGACATAGTTTTGATGATGGGATCCATGACAAAATCAGCATATTTGCATGAACTACTCTACGATGAATGGATAAATGATTTTTTAATTATGCCCGACCAATTTATAATAATAATAATATCGTTTATTATGCATAAAAATACATTTATACATAAAAGAAAAAGGGTTAGCCAAAGGCTATCTTCCACCCTTCCCAAAAATTATACAGTAAGTATAAGAAAATAATTATAAACATAGTTATTCACTATCATAACAGTGATAGAGAAGAGAAAAAATAATACATCATCTAGTTGCTAATAACTCTTAATTTTCTTAACATTATTTTGGTCAATTTAACAATTTCATTGCACTACCGTACATTGAATTTTAAATCTTTTGAATTAGCACTGAGCAGTAAGCATCTGTGATTTTATGTCTTTCTTAAATTGATGAGTATCATGATTTAGATAGGAAGGGGCTATATAAGAAAAACATCCTTGAAATTTAGAAGTACGGTGTCTAGGTATGTTGAATGAGTTAATTCCCAAATTGACCATATGTATGTCAGAATGCCTGCTTAGTAAACTATATAAATAACTAGGTGTNAAATCTTAATATTTTTGATTGATCTCTGAATCTAGCAAGATCGTCGATTACTTTCAAGATGGCAGTCTGTGTTCCATGTTTTTTGCGAAACCCAGACTACTCGTACGGGAGTATTCGATTTTCTTCAACAAAAGCTCTTATTTGACGGGAAACATTTTTCTCGAATATTTTAGAGAATGAGGGCAGAATGCTGATAGGGCGTGGGTCACTGAACGTGGTAGGTGCATTCTTTTTCGGAATTAGAATTATATTAGCAACCTTCCAAACATCTGGAAAAATACCCTGTCTGAAGGACTCATTGAAAATATGTTTAACTTCATCAATACAGTGTGGTATCACTGAAAAAATCATCTTGATGTCTGTGAATACTTTGAGTGGATCTCAAGCATTCGGTATTTTTTCGCATCATCAGCGGATATTCTGCTGTTGTATTTGTAAACTTAATTAAAACATTGTCCCATGTACATTTTGGTGATATCAGTAAGTTCCAAACATTTTGAAAGGTAGTGTCAAACTCCAGTACTACACAATTCCTTGGTAGCTTGTGATAGTGGATGCGTAATTGATCTGAATGATAAATGATAAAAAAGTTTCAGAAATAAACTTTGGGGAATCTGATGTGTAACTTTCATCAGGAATAACTATTTTCTGTTAATCACGGACGTACTGTGACCTCTCCTACAATAAGACTTGAAAAACTCAAAAAGAACCTCTCTGACTGGAAAAAATAACCAAAGATACAATCGAATGCTCAAAAACTTCTGACAATTCCTAAAGAGTACTAAGTGAATATTCACCTCTTCAATTATGTTCAAATTACAAAGTTAATATTACAATTGCCCACTAGAATATTTTTCTGAAGAAACTCGTTTGAAAGAGCATTATTGAAGTTTTCAGCAAATATCATCTTTCGATCTGAATACTTACACTAGAAGCAGTTTTGAAAGCCAATTGCACGTTGAAATGTGATTCAACTCACTGCTTCATATTAATTTGTATGCAATAACAATAAATTTTCATTTATTTGCGAAAACTCTTCCCATATATTCATATCTCAATTAACTTTCACTGTCCAGTGAAGAAAGTTCTAATATCCCCAAAACATAACCATGTTCAGATGTTACTTATAGCAGTGGTATCACAAGAACGTTTTCTAAAATATCTCAATGTGACATTTTTCCCTTGTAAAACATCCAATCTCTACACTATCTATCTCTACCACAATAACTCGAATATATACTGTTATGATAGGACGGCCTCACTTCAAATTATCAGGTGAGTAAATATTTAATTTCAATTTAAGCCCGTAGAAACAACAAAACCCTGAAGCATTCTCTGTGAATATATTTGGCAAATCTGACCAAGTATCCTTGAAAACTAGATTTATAGCCATGCAGTGTTAGCAGAAGCGAAGAATTACTTTCCAACAAGTTCTGAACGAGGATGTGTGCAGCAATAAAATACTGAACTTCCTACTATTGTAGAGGAAAGACGATCCCGTATCTTACGTATTCCGGAAGTTTGGAGAATGCGTATCTAATTTGCATACTAAATTCCGTCAATAAACTATTCGCTTTCGAGAGACACGTCGCTCTAGGACATAATCAATTGAAGGCATACTCGAGCTGGATTTTACGTTCTGGTAGCCAAATTAATCAGCAGTTGCAAAAGCAATTACGGAGATAAAACAAACAAGATCAACGAATCTTAACGCAAAGATGTGTTGAAGTTCTCCAATTACATTATTCTTCCATAATAAATAAAAATCAAAACGAGTCTCAAGACTGTATCGTATAGTGCGAAAAAATGAATTATTCGAAATGAAAATTTCATCTCTCTCACCTTCCCTATACAATAGGCTCTGGTGAATGCCTGCCGGAAAGCAACTTGTTCCCTGGCTAATACCACGTTGTGATCATCTACAGATCGGTTTCTTCACGATTGATTTCAGCATAGTCCTGCTGCTGGATGAATGAAATTAACCGCCGTGAAGTATGAATGTATGTCTGTGGGATATAATTCAATGTCCAGCGTAGTATTAGCCGAGGAAGTAGTTGTTTTTAGGCAGGCATTTACCTATACTGTATAGGTGAGTTGGGAGAAATGAACATTTCGAGAATTCATTTCGAAATATTTCATTTCTCATGCATTAATAAAAATGATTGTTTAACCAATTTAGAATCATCAAGAGTTGACTAAAATTGTGAGTGAGGGTAAAATGTTTCCAATAGATTAATTTCACTACGGAGATTCCAATTCTACTTATCAATGATGATTATAATTGAGGGAATGGTTGGATTGGGGTACCCGATATCATGAGAAATTATTTTCCCAAATGAAAACTTAGAAAAAAAAGGAATTCCCAAATGAAAAATTGGAAAAAAAAGGAATTTTCGAAGTTATTAAATTTCATACCATCTTGTGAGAGTTTTAACGATATATTCGTTACAGTCATTTCATTCTACATATGATATGATGAAATGTGACATCTATGAAATGTTTTTCAAATTCCGTGTAACCGATATTGGCAGCTGTTCCTCCTAGCATATGCCATTTTTGTTTGACAAGTAACGTGAAGATATTTTTTGGTGAATCGTATTTTCGAAACATGGAATAACTTACCAAACGACATAACAGATCATTCTTCACANCCGACTCAGTGAACAGTTTCAAAAACAAAATAGACATCTGCTTATTTGCTTAATCGGCTCTAGGCATGTATTAATTATTTCTCTTTTCTTTTTGCATGCATGTAATAATAATAATGGGAAATAAGAGAGTTCTCTCTGGTGGAGGTGAGAAGGTGGAAGAGCTCAGTATCTTTTGGTTGTTTTTTTTTATGTGAAAGTAATGGCGGTGATCCTGGTAAATCTTAATATTTCGTGGTGATCACTGTGAATTTAAGTCAAAGCGATCGATATTTGATTCGTTGATGAATTGTGGTTTCTGAATACGTCACAGAATGTGTTTGAGATATAAGTTACCATCAAATTATATGTCGCCTTTCACTAGTTCGGACTTCCATTGTCTAATATATAAAATAATTTGAAATCCCTGAAAGAACTAAAAAGAAGAATTAAAAATGAAAAGCTGAAAATAACAATTATATTAAGCAAAAATACCTGAAATGAAATAATAGTGAAATAAAATACAAGTAAAAATAGAATAATTGAATGAATAAAAATAAAGAAATGAAAAACAAAGAAAATGAAAAGATTTTATTTTTATTTTCATTTTTATTTCTTTATTTTTATTTTTTGTTCAATGTTGGACAATGGAAGTCTGAACTAGTGAAATTCATCATGAAACATTGTCAATCACCTTCAAACAATATATGTCGCCTTTTACACCATTCAACAAACGGCAGTTGTTCGTTTAGCAGAACGGAATATGAGTTCGATTGAAAATGTTTGATTCAAATTATTGATATTCTCTAAATACCACTGAGCACCATTGAATTTTATGATGATATTAAATTTAGAAACCTTTTGATATGCGATGTATTTATTCGGCTGATACTCGAGGAAAATACATGATAACGTATTTAAGTAACACTTCATTATGACATTTTCACTCAACAGTTTACAAAACTGCAACACGTATTTCACTGTAGAATAACTTCTTTAGGCATATTCATAGTAACTGAATTATTTCCTATTAGTGATTTGAATAATTTAATAATTGATGATTATTTTTTCTGAGTTTACGTAAAAACTAATCACCAGTTTGAACATTACGAATTGAATTTCACAAACAAACTCATTTAAATGAACATGTATTGAAATAAAGATACATGAATTTACATATCAACTAATTACCAATTTCCATATCACAGAATAACAAAAAAAATTGAAAGCTGTCTGACACTGTTGAGATGGTACATGACACTCGATTTTTTTATTGCTTCCAAAAGTCTGGAAAAATCAAAGTAGGATATAAGAACTATAAACAGCGACAAAGGTCCCATTCCAAACAACCCGTTTTATTCATTTATTTACATATACAGGCAAGTACAATTCGAATAAAAGTATAACAGTACTATATAGTGGTCGATGCAATGAAGTGGACTGAAAGTGCATTATAAGAATACTAGTTACAAAATAGTTAGATAACATATAGATCAATTAAGGAATTTACAAGATATAACAGCTGAAAATATTGAATGACTAGGTCGAAAATATGGTTTTTCAAGCAGGAAACTGATATATTAGATATTTATTTGAAGGGTAGCTAGCGAAAGTGCATTGAAATATATTTTATTTTATTTTAACATTTGTTGTTGCAATTCAATAAATATTTTAAATTTTCGAAACTTTCGAAACAAGCATTAAAATATAGTTCTCATATTGATTCATTTCTATTATAGTGACACTTATTCAATGGCATAAATGCGAAGGAAGCCGCAAGTAAAAGCTAGTGTTACATATAAATTGACAGTTTTAGAGTTACGAATCAGTTTTCTTCATCTCCTGAAGACGCCAATTCGATTGGTGAAACGTGCGTCAAGAAGAGTGATTGGGAAAGTGCTTTTTCTGGATTCTATGTGCCCATAAAAAAGAGATGATGAATTTCCATACTTTCACATAAGGCGATATGTCTTTTTGCTTTATCATTCAATTTAGTTTTTTCAAATCTTACTACTTCTCCTAGTGCCTGTAACGTCTTCGAGAAGCATGTAAAATGTTCCAAACACGTGCTTCAACCGTTTTCCTGAAGAAACTACCACATAACGAACACAATGATTCTTCACGAAAATCGACCTAATTTCAGTATATATGAGCTTTCCCAAAATAAACGACCGTTCAATGATCGAATAACGCGACGGTAACAGAGCGAGATGCTAATTCGTAAAAAAATCCAAGATTTATCACCCGTTCCGCCAGTGGCAGGTGCTACCTTTAGTCGGGTAATTTGTTAGGTGTCCGCATTACATATTTTCGGTTACGCAACAAGGAAAATTCATTAATTGATATATTTAGCGACTCGGCGTCAGTGTTAGATGAAATGAAATCTGTAAAATTTTCAGTGTTTAGAAACTCTTTTATGGAGAGTTATGTGAGAGTTATTGTATATTAATAAACAACTGGATAGCATCAGATTCACGAATTTTAAAGGAAACTGTAGAAACATTTGGGAATGTGAATGCTATGAGATACGAACTCGAAAGTCACAAAATTCAAAAACGAGAAATCGTAAAGCTAACCTTGGAAAAGTAGGTGGCGTGCTTTTTGTCTCATTATTGTTAGTTGTGATGTCCGCTGAGACGCCACTGGACCTTATAATTTAAATCTGGTTCGAGCTGAATAAGCGTCCCATTACTTCAAATAACTGTAGCAAATTTTAAAGGAAACTGTAGAAACATTTGGGAATGTGAATGCTATGAGATACGAACTCGAAAGTCACAAATTAAAAAAACGAGAAATCGTAAAGCTAACCTTGGAAAAGTAAGTGGCGTGCTTTTTTTCTCATTATTGTTAGTTGTGATGTCCGCTAAGACGCCACTGGACCTAATAATTTAAATCTGATTCGAGCTGAATAAGCGTCCCATAACTGTAGCAAATTTGATTCAAACCAGTTTAAGGAATGGGTGATTTTTTAATAGGTATAGGATTTGATTTTCAAAATTTGAAAAAATTGATAAAATCTTTATTGGAATCGATAGAACGATCAATATAATTCATTGTTTGGAGATGATTTCATGCAAATGTTGTCCGCGTCCTCGCTTTAGATGGTCCATGCGCAAGGTCCAATTTTGGCACACTCTCTCTAACATGTCGACCGGTATTTCACGTATAGATGCTTCAATATTGGTTTCCAGAGCGTCAGTCATTGCTGGTTTATCCCTGTAGACACGAGCCTCAACATGACCCCACAAGAAATTATCCAAAGGCATTAAATCATACGATCTAGGCGGCCAATTGACGAGCCCCAAACGTGAGATAAACTTATCACCGAAGGCGGCTCTTAATTGGGCCATTGTTTCGCATGCCGTGTGGCATGTGGCACCGTCTTGTTGAAACCATATGTCAGGCATGTCTAATTCTTCCATTTTGGCCAACAAAAAGTCGTCAATCATCACACGGTAGCGCTCGCCATTCACAGTAACGTTCCGACCATTGTCGTCTTTGAAGAAGTACGGCCCGATGATGCCACCGACCCATAATCCACATTAAACAGTGACTTTTGCGGGATGCATCGGTAGCTCTTGCAATGCTTGTGGCTGGTCTTCACTGCAGATGCGGCAATTTTGCTGGTTAACGTATCCATTCAACCAGAAATGCGCCTCGTCGCTGAACACAATTTTTCGATAAAAATGTGGATGTTAGACGTTGTGGGAGGTGGTGGGGCTTCAATTCTTGCACCAACTGTATCTTGTAAGGTTTTACAACCAAATCCTTTCGCAAAATTTTTTACGTAGTGGAGTAACAGAGGCCCAATCGCTGCGAACGGCGGCGAATCAACATTTCACGGTCATCACACAGCCGCAATAATTTATTCGGTCCTCACTCTATGTATGCGTGTTGGTGTTCTATGTCCAATAATGTAAACTGAGTTTGAAATTTACTCACAAGCTTTCGAATAGCTCCCTCAGTAGGCCGACGAAACTGCCCATAAATTGGAAGAAGTGCATGACGCACTTTCTCCATCGAGCATGAATTTTAATAATAAAATTAAATAATTTGCAAGCGTTGTTCATTCGTAAGTCGATTCATGGTTAAACTGAACAAGTTTGACAATGACACAAGACACGATTCACGCGTGATTTGTCAAAAACAACGTTGTCAAAAAGATACCAGCAAAAAATCACTCATTAGTTCACCATGAGACAAGCATGGCTTTTCTAAATGCACTCCCGCTACCTGTAAAGTCTGCCCTTGTGCTTTGTTTATAGTAACAGCAAAGCTAAGCTTGACCGGAAACTGAACCCTTAAGTGGCATTTAACCCCAAAAATGACACCTAACCTAAAAATAAAAATTACAGAAGAACATAACAATAAATATAGAAAATATCCAAACAGCTGAAACTATAGTCAATTGAATTGGATTGGATTGAATATTGTCGTGACTCTGAATAATACTGGAATGCTAAATGACGTTAAAATAGCTAGATTTTGAGATTTTTTGACAAACTATGGGTATGTTCTGTTCATTAGAGCATACGCAAACATTTGAATGTGACCGTTTTGAATTTGAAAAATTTTAATGATGAACTACACTCAGAATTTCGTGGAGTGTATTTGAAACACTTGAATATTTACATAAGTAATCTTTACAGGTCATGCACAGGTGAGTTAAATGTGGTTATGAATAATCTGAAAGGTTTACTGACCAGTTCACTAAAACAAAAGAATTGTCTTGCTTGGCGACTTCAACAAAGATTTTTTTGTAAATTCAACGTCACTTTTTAATTTGAATATGCTTCAATCATTTGGATTGGATATAATAATTTCAAACTACACTAGGATAACTAGATTATCTAAAACTTGTATTTACAACATCGTAACAAATCTTACCGGCCACATTTCTAATGTAGGTGTTCTGGACCCGTGTCTGTTTGACCATAAAGGCCACTTTTCATCTCTGACCATAGAACCTCCAAAGGATACAGAAAAATGTGAGATATTTTGAATATACTTCACACAACAAGGCTTGGGTAATTTGAAATCATCACTCTCAGTAGTAGATTGGAAGGTGATTCAGTATGGTAATCACGATACTTACAGCTACACGTTGTGAAAATTTCATCAATAATCTACAAAATTTCATGCAAAAATCGTTTCCCATGTTGTTAAAATCAAAACACCATGAAAATGGCCGATTCAAAATCAGTTGGTATAATGACAAACTTAGATCAATGAGAAGCAGTCTCGAAGCTGTTAAAATTATTTCCGAAGTTTCAGGTAGATATTGGAACTGTTAGATGCTACATCTGCTACATCTAACTGCTACATGTTAGATGTAGCCTAGGAATTCTAGGTCTTCTAACTGAAACCACAAATGTGCGGTTGACTTCTGTTGTTGACTCCGTGCGTATGTTTTGATCCTGCTTTCGGCAAACAAGTGTTGCCCATCTTCACACTTGGCTGCACCGCGCTGATGAGGCCAATAGCCAGAAACACGTGTCCACGGTTTGCCCCTATTTTTTGAGTGTTGTGTCCACGAATTATTTCATTCTTGATTTGTATCATACACACTCGATAAAATCTCTATCTGTATTTATATTCTGGACCCGGATGTCACGCAGGTAGCTATAGCTGCCTACGTGGTCATGTTAGATGTAGCCTAGGAATTCTAGGTCTTCTAACTGAATTTCCTTTACAAAAAATTCCTCAATAAATATTTCAATTTACGAATTATCGTCATTCGATACGGATTTTAATATACTTTTGTACTTGAACTTTATATTCATATTCAAAAAAGAATCGCGGTAATCTATGGACAAAGAAAAAATATGAAACAACACTTTCTTTCCTCAACCGACACAATCAACAACATAAAATCTATCAGTCCTCTTTGCATACAATGGCCATTGCACATGGTCGACCAAGCGCTGAATCCAGTAGAGAACGACTTCCTCTGTAAATATCCTGAGCTATGTTCATTTCTGTGCCGTTACCTTGACAACCCTCATCGACCAATCTATACTTATAACGAGTTGAACATATTAATCTGATTAGAACGTTGGATCATCTGCAAAAGTTTGTTCGTACAGAGTTGATGTTTTTTAAAAGCACGTAATCAAGTAATTGCATAAATTTGGATGAGGTAGCGTCTATAAATACTTTTTTGAAAATTAGAAAATGAAGGTATGTGTCGTAGGATCTATCCGGCAAAAATTATCAACAAAATTTCAATGACACTAATTTGTAAAGAAAATATATTTTTGTGAAATCATCTGAAGGAGCAATTCGTTCAGGCCAGTCTCAACTGCCTACACAGTAGGTTCATGGAGTGACACCTATCAGAAAACAACTATTCCCCTGGCTGATACTACGAACGACAGTGGATAATATTCGACAGGTGTCAGTTCAGGATTCTTCACAGAAGCATTTCCTCCATATGCTTTTGGAGATAGAACTGATGGAATCGATTTTCAATTATTGGAACGGACACACTTCCAGACTGGTTTTGGGCTATTTGGCATCTCGTCAGAGCAAAGTGGTGTCCTACATCAACACGAAGTCGATGATTTCCGATAATATACGAGAATTTGGGCCTATTCGTATATGCGGTTGGTTAGTACCTCGTCAACAGGCAAAGAGGGCGATAGCAGACATGTTGCTTCAGCTTTTTCCGAGGTATGATACTCTGGATGGATGAAAGACAGACCTGGAGGACGCTACGACACGACTACAACAAGCGATTCAGCAATCCATGGAGGATAAAGAATCAAGCAACACCAAAGTTAATTGAACTCATTGGGATCAGAAGACGCCTGAAGAAAAGATACCAGCGGACACCTGCTTCGAAGGACAAGAGGTTAATGCACTGAGCCAGAAGATTTTTACGGCAAGAGCTGCAAACCCTTCGTAATTGACACTGGACAACCTCGTCTGGCAGAACTCAACACAGTCCAAATTTTGGTTTTTGGGCTTGCTGACCCCCTTCCAGTGGACTGTATACTATTGAATAATACGAAGTTAGTAATTTAGTAACAAGATTATTCTGTCTCATCTTATTTACAGATTTCACAGAATGTTAAATACGACAATTGGTTTGGTCAGTTTAATTTGATGTGAGAAACAGTATCACTAAGATTATACAAAAGAGAACCTTTGATATTCTCCACAATAAACTAACACTTCTTGCTTAACTACAAATACACCTAATAGACCTTTCTTACGTAATCTAAAACTATACTGCGTAAACGGTGGTACTCTTCAGCGAGAGGTAAAGAAAACAGAACCCAGGCTATTGGTTTCCGGGGGTAGGTACGTATCCCTTGACAACCAGACACAGACAATTACACAGAGGCTTGACAGTGTTTAGGAAAGTAAATTTAATTTTTTATTCATATTCCCAACAAACACCGAAGGCCATTATGCATGGAGAATGAAAAAGGTACTGACGAAAGCGGTAGAAAATTATGTTTTCAAACAGGAAGAAAGCACCAGTTACCAACTGGTGCAACTGGTACAATGAAGAGAAAATGATGTCCCATTTACCGACGAGGTAGAAAACATCGACCAACAGGTCGAACAGAGAGTGTACAGAATCAGGCGACAGCGAAAAGATATGGCACAACCCCTAAATCCCATATTCCCGATAAAATTCAGAGACATATCTTGCTACCCGGAAAGATCCAAACCCGGACCAAATCTCAAACCAGAGATTGAAAGCCCTGCCCAAGAAGAGAACAACGGCGATGATGAGCATCATCAACGCCATGTTTTGACTGCAATATTTCCCCTATTTCTTCAAGGGTCATCATAATTCCTAGATCCAACAATAACCCTACGTTTTCTATCAATCATCGGCCGAAAGGCTTGAACCCATTGTTTTTGTTTATCATTACCTAATTAATTATTTTCTTGTTCTATGACGGAAATTTCCCATATCCATTTAGAACTAGGTCATACTATGTTGACTCCTGTCAATACAGCTAAAAACTTAGGGGTGATGCTTGACGCTGATGTTAGATTTACTAGTCATGTTAAAAATTTAATGAAAGAAGCTCACGTCATTGAAACTGTTATACTGTAATCGTTTTATTTTGAGCCAACTTGTAAAAAGAATGCTCTGTGATAGTTTGGTGCTAAGCCATTTCAACTACTGTGACTTCATATATGGGCAGGTGCTTGTTGGTTGAGTTAGAGTAGCTTTGAGCTAGACTCCGCCAATGAGTGGGTACCAGAATCTCCTGTAACTTATTTTCATTTTCAAATGTATCTTTGTATTGTTTTTTGTATTATCAATAAAGCCGATTTATTATTATTATTATTATTATTATCAAAATAAATTTCAGCCCAAATCAAAAGTTAATTGTTATGTTTTACTATTAGATTTTTACCAACCTTACAGGTATTCATAAAATCTTCATATTCAACACCTAACAGTTTAGCCAGAAAAAACTCCAACTTGCAGCGTTTATAGCATACAAGAGATAGTCTGGTATATATTTATAGAAGATATTGTAAATATTTATTGAGATAGATGTAGTTCATTCCATATATATATATATTTATTGAAACATCAATCGAAATTATTTCCAGTGAGTGTAAACTTCTTGAAAAATGAAGTAAAGGAAAACATACTGTAAGTAACTTGAAAATGTATGAAATGTCTGGATAAGACATTCAGAAATGCTGAAATAAAAAAAATGTAGCACTATCGTCAGGTTCTTGGATAAGATACTCACATATGAGGCTTGTTTATGGGTGATTGTTTAATGAATAATCATTTGGAAAATATTGAATACTGTGATATTTTGTCAAAACGTCATTTTTTTTATAATATTTGATTTTCTATAAAAAACTGAAATGGAAAACAATATGTTGTATTCTCTCATAGTTGGGTAAACTCACTCTATTATTTGTACTTTATATTTGGATCAGCTTATTGAATTTCAAGTTGATCTTACAGATATCAAAAAAATACGAAGTTGGTTTCATTTTCTATTTCTTAATATCTGAAGAAACTAATATTCTATTTATTTACTTCTCTGGTCTCTCCTATTCAAAAATTGAAGAAAATTGTACTCGCTATATTGAGACCAACAACACTTTATTTATTGACTAATCTGAGTGGAAATTTATCATTTAACAATATGAAATTATAGTTGGCCTGGTGGAGTGGGTTTAGGCTTTTCAAGATATCTTTATTTGAATATATCTCCATATAATAAAGGATCAGATCCAAAAAAATCTGAAGAATGTAAATGACCCAATTTAGGTTTGTTCAAATGAAAAAAAGCCATATATGTCATGAGGCAAGAACTCTAGGTAATTTTTTAACCGAAACCACATTCGTTTTAGGTGTTCACTAATCTCAACTAACTTCAATGAATCATGAAACACGTTTCTTTCTTTTTCACAGGTTGGTTGGGTTGCAACTGTTTGGAATATTGAAATATTTGCGAAACAGTGTCATTTTTTAATTATATAGTTTGAAAATTGAGTATTCTGTCTCAGAAAGATTCGCAAAGAAGAATTTTTCTGATTGCCAAGCAGGATTCTTCTGATTGCCGAGAAGAATTCGTCAAGTTGTTTCCATACATTATGACTGAGGGGCAGTCACCTTGCTGGTTCAATGCTGAATTTGCAGAACTTTACAACAGACTTTTTCAATTCCGGTATCAACAGCATCTACTTCTATGGTCATAAGTTTCGGGAATGAATAGGATATTTCTTTACTTTCCTACTACTAATTCCTGCTATCTAATTATAACATAGAACTGATTCATTTTTAACCTGATAAATTCTCACGAGACAAATACTAAGATATTTGTCTCGTGAGATAAGGTGTATTGTATTTGTCTGGAACCTAAGAGTTCCAGCGCACGATCTTTGCTACGATCAAAGCTATAGAAGAAAATAGTTTCACTTTTTTAAAAACGTCGTTTTAATCGTCTTGAGTGAGAGGTGTGAACAAGGGCTGGAGTTTTCACTCGTCGCATTCGCCAAACACCAGAATGTAAGTTATGCTTTCTGATATTAGGCATATTTTGGTTTTTCATTTTTCTATTTCGAAAAGGGACCATTTCGAAATTTGAATACTGACTCATCAGTATCTAGGAAAGATCACAATTATTTATCAATATTAATAACAATTTCATGAAAAAATATCTTTAAAATTACATTATGCGAATCTGGAAAGTTTCTTATATTTTTGAAGGATTATCTACCCTGAAAACATCCCGAAGGATGTAATGGATTTGAATTAATGAAATTTGCTTGTCTTTAAAACGGAATGGATCGATTTTGAAAATTTATTCGAAAAACACATAATGGAGACATAATGTATTATTTCTTTGGTTTTTTTGAAAGTTATAATTTCCGGACAAACATTGTTTGAATGTTGATGAATTGGGATATTATTTCTTCTTCCGTTGCTCTGGTTGACCTGTGATAACGCAGATATTGTCTTTAATATACTCTCATACATAGGATCCTTCGTTAATGATGCAGCTTTTTGGTGCTAATAATGTCGTGTTCAGTTACATACAAATAAAATATAGACAAACATCGACCAGGCAGTATCAATAAATGACAAAGAAAAAATCATATAGAACAGCACTTTTCCAACAAAATAATTTACTGCCTGTATCTCGTTTATGACGTCACGTTTTTATATAGTTTCCAATATTTGTGACTTCGCCACTTCCAACCATAAGCGAGCATCAGTGGGATGACGTTTCTTTATCAGTATTCAGCCCAACATTTTTCACAGTACTAGATTGACTGAATAACATTTACGGTCACCTAATTTGTCACTCCACTACTTGTGGAAAAATCTTGGAAATCAAATATGCGGAACACAACCAGCATTCTTGCAAGACACTGGAAAACATCTCACTTGATCCCCCGTGTTATTCAAAAAGTTTGGGGTAATTGTCCATCTAGTTTGAGAGTGGAAGCGGCAAAGTTGAATAAATCGTAAGAAAATGTCTCACTTTAATGAAAAATGGACGGGCACTTGCGTTCGCTTGAACTGTTGATGCAATTTCCGAGGTTCTGTTTCGTTTTTTTTTTGTCTACCCTATATAGGACAAGAAAAACGGCCTATATAGGCGGGTTGGCTGTTCTTGTTCATCTTTCACTGCCTGAACAACTGTGCATGATGTTTTTGGCGAGTGCATTGGCTTGGGATGTTGGGGTTGAGCAAACCGGCCATCGAATGCAGCATCCACGTAGCCCCACTGGATACGGAAATGACAGCACCACTTGTGGTTCTGTTGTTCCCTAACTAAATTGCATCCAAACGATGGCTTAATCCTAAGGTGTGTGTATCCGTGCCGAGAGAATGAATGACACTGAGCCTATCAGCTGTCTCTACGGAACCTTCGAGATACCGGGCGCCCTCTCGTCGTAACATCGCCTTGTCACAGTAATGAGGGGCTCTGCCGTGATTGACCTTCTTTCCCTAGCTACTCGAGAGACCTTTATTGACCGAGTAAACTTAAAAAAAAATTCTGACTCCGAGTCTAGAGAGGAGATGGAAGAGCGTCCGACTCCAACTAACCTCCTTGTAAATTTAGATCAGGAGCGAGTCTACAGAGGAGACGACTCCAAGTGACCACCCTGTGAATTTAGATCAGTATCCAGTCCATCTAGTTTGAGAGTGGAAGCGGCAAAGTTGAATAAATCGTAAGAAAATGTCTCACTTTAATGAAAAATGGACGGGCACTTGCGTTCGCTTAAACTGTTGATGCAATTTCCGAGGTTCTGTTTCGTTTTTTTTTGTCTACCCTATATAGGACAAGAAAAACGACCTATATAGGCGAGTTGGCTGTCCTTGTTCATCTTTCACTGCCTGAACAACTGTGCATGATGTTTTTGGCGAGTGCATTGGCTTGGGATGTGGGGGTTGAGCAAACCGGCCATCGAATGCAGCATCCACGTAGCCCCACTGGATACGGAAATGACAGCATCACTTGTGGTTCTGTTGTTCCCTAACTAAATTGCATCCAAACGATGGCTTAATCCTAAGGTGTGTGTATCCGTGCCGAGAGAATGAATGACCCTGAGCCTATCAGCTGTACCTACGGAACCTTCGAGATACCGGGCGCCCTCTCGTCGTAACATCGCCTTGTCACAGTAATGAGGGGCTCCGCCGTGATTGACCTTCTTTCCCTAGCTACTCGAGAGACCTTTATTGACCGAGTAAACTTAAAAACAAATTCTGACTCCGAGTCTAGAGAGGAGATGGAAGAGCGTCCGACTCCAACTAACTTCCTTGTAAATTTATCAGGAGCGAGTCTACAGAGGAGATGACTCCAAGTGACCACCCTGTGAATTTAGATCAGTATCCAATAACTGAACCTAAAAAAAGGTTTGGTGGTGCAGCCAGGAAACTACTGAGTCGTCTCCCCAAGAGCGGGGTACCTTATGAAACCAATTTGCACCAAATTCTCGAGCGGCGTAAGCAGAATCTGTCTCAGGTGGAGGAACAAACCCCCCATGAGCAGGATAGCAAACGTTTACGCTCAAGTGATGATTCACCATAACCCTATACTGTTGAATCCAAGGCATCGTCAGGGGTAGCTGACGTGCAAAAACCCTCATATGGGAAGGTTGTCGCGGGTATCAAGGTGGGAATTTTGCACCTTGTCTACCCAACTACCTCATTAACGATGAAACAGCAGAGCATATACTTTGTACCTGCCCCACTGGGGACCGAATTAGGGTCCAAGAGTTCGGCAGAGCCGTACTCTTACCATCTGACCAGAAAGATCACTCACCATACAAACTAATTGGCTTCTTAACGAAGCCAATTAGCCGGTGGTTAGGTTAGGTTAGGTTACGTTCAAACGTTAGGTTAGGTTACGTCTACTCACCATACAAACTAATTGGCTTCTTAACGAGGCCAATTAGTTTGTATGGTGAGTAGACGTAACCTAACCTAACGTTTGAACGTAACCTAACCTAACCTAACCACCGTATATACTTTATTAACATACACAACCAACGTACAAAGTTATACACATTAATAGCGAAAATAATTTCATTTTTGGTTGAAATCTTCCAAATTTCATTCTCAATTTTATTTCTTTAGTTTTTATGCAAAGATAAGTGAGAAAACATTCTTGGAATTTCAATCTTGGGGCTCATACAGTTAAGCTTAGGTAATGCAATAGTTGTAGCAGTTTTTATTTTATTTTAGTCATAATATAAAGTGAAAACTGTTCGATAAAACATAATTCAGAGACATAATAAATAATACAACTTTGCTTCGCGTAAACTCGCACATCTTTAGTATTCCGCCCGCAAAAATGACGTCACACTAATTCATCAGGAGGCCACTTTCTTTATTTTTGCGAAATTAGTTTTTCTATACACTTGTGTTTCAATTTGCTTGAATTTTCATTTGGGAAAATTAGTAAATCTTTCATTCGTTGAATTTTATAATAACATCACTTCACTTTCAATGGGACGCGATATATTATACATATTTAATAGACATTTGAAACGAACTGCTGTGAAAAAATGTTAAAGTACTTGGCCGGCCCTCTAAACTGAAAGTTCGCTGGCAACGATAAGGAACATTTCATCCAGATGAATTTGTCAAAGGTCAGAGAACTCACGATACGTATCTACGATCCTAAATATCCAAACCAATTCCCTATTTCTCCCTCTATAGTTCGATATCAGGTTTCCCTGTCTTCTGTAAATCACTCATGCAATTTTCCCGCAATAACTTCTTCACCCTGTGAACAGATATTGGTTCGTTTGTTTTTCACGACGTTCGAAAGACAAATCACTCTTCAGTTATTTTGCTTGTTGGGAAAAGCTTCAGTAACAACGAAATGTTTCACTCACAGTTTTCCTTTCTCTTTCTGTGTATGTTCTCTTGAACAAACGAAACTTTTGAAGTTTTATAAAATCAACTTCAGCCGGAAAATTGATGTTAGTCTGCAGGTTATGTTTAATGTTAGCCTCTGGAGTTGACAGAAATATAAATAAGGTTGTTGGTTTGACTGAGTTTGAAGGAACAATTTTCATGAAAAATTATTTCGTAGACAACTGTGGTTGTGACTGAAATTTTAAAATCGTCTCCACATCCATGAGAGGAAGACACTTGACAAGAAAATGTATTCTATTTCCTTTCAGAAGATGTTTTTGTTTGGCAGAGGTAACTACTGCATCTTTATACAAAAAAATTAAGAAACTCCCAAAAGATTAGAGAAATCAACGAATTCCGTAATAAACTCTTTACAGAGATGTGTAGATCTTGCGTAGCAGATACTATCAGATACAAACTGATAAAAAACCTTCTCAAAAAAACTGCTTTCAAACAAGAGTGATATTGGTATAATTCAATGTTCATATAAAAATAGCTGCTTTAAAAATACTTTTTCTTTCGCGTGATTTAATGTTCATACCCATTTGAATGACTTTTTGTATGAAAAGTCAATTTCTGTCAGGAAATCCTTGAAATATATGACCTCTGTGGCAGACCTTGTGAGACCTATATATTCTGTCTCAGTTGCAGACAAAACAACGGTTCTTTGATATCTATGATGCAGAAGTGGAAGATACTATAAAAGAGTAGTTTATGGTTATCTATTGGCAATTGAATCGTTCCAGTCAGAGTCAACATAACCTTTCAATTTATCATTCGTGAATTTATAATCATGCCTGAATCAATTGTTTCTTAAAAAAAAAACTCGATTTGCAGCAGTTCTATGAATGTTTCTGTAATAACTATTGAAATGTCTAAGGAATTTGATGACTGGTCGGGTATCTAAGAATCAATGATAATTTTCTTCTTGCTCAGTAAGTTCTTATGTCGGTTTCAATACTTTCATATTCAAATCCGGAGTTGATATTGGATTAGTATTCAACATTCCATAACGATTCAAAATTTCTGTGATATAACCTCTTTGATGCAAAAAAATGTCCAAATAAAGTTTTACGTTTTCAAGATCTCTAATCTGGATTTTTTCTAGAAACCAGAATCAATATGACGTCTTTCCCTTCATTCATGCGATATATTGGTCGGTTTTTGTAAGATTAGTGCCTAGGCATCTGAAAGCATCAAACTTTTTGGATTTTCAATTAAAGATGATTTTTTCACAAAATTTATTTCAGGCTGATTCTTCTGACCATACTTTTTATACTCATCATCATATTCTGACAAAAAGTAAGAATGAAATATGTGATTTGAAACACAGGTTTTCCTCAATATATATAATGTATGATATACTATACTGAAATTATCACAAAAGTGTTACTTCAATACGTTATCATGAAGTTTCTGGATTTATTCGTCACGAAATCCGGAATATCTCAGTAGTGCATTATCATAGATGTGGTGTCTTGCCATGTGTGTGAAATCGGATGTTGAAAATGGAAAAATTATATGATCGAATTTGTGATACTCCTTGAAACTGAGTAGTTAGGTACTCAGAACTCCGGTGACTACCATATTCCATATTCCAGGCTGAATATAAATTTTGATTTCAAATATGTGTCAACATGTTTGATAAAAAACATATCTTGGGAAATTAACACCAGAACTACTACCTTTTTCATGCCATTTCATGATCTTTGAAAAAATAATTCAAGAAAGTGATCCCGTCTCAATTTGAATAGAAATTGATGAACTCATCATTTATTAATACAATTGGTGGCATTTGAATAATGGTTCTATTGCTGATGCTCATCACTGTTTTTTGAAATTTTGAAAAAATCATTTATTAATCTGATCCCTGAGAAGCTCAACTCTACAAAATGTCGTTGACATGAATGATCCTGAGCCAGACATAGTTTCTGACACTGGTGACTGTATTTTACAATAATCTGAAATGAACTATTTTGGTGCTTCTCTTTGGGCTAATAACATCAATTCCAAATGTCTTCATCATAAAACCAACTCTCTCGAAGTAAATTAAATTCTATTCTATAAAAATTTTTTACTGAAAATCTGTCAAACTGTTCCAAAAATAATGTACAGTTCAAGATGTAGTCAAGATGAGTGTAATCGAAGTGATGTCGCAAGGTTGGTACTTCAGGCTGCTCTTTCTGTCATTTTGGGTAGTTTGAGAGAGAGGTGAGTCTCTTTGCAAAAACTCAACCTCTTTCCAGAGAAACTACCTTTCCAAAAACCTTGAAATCGTCTACTCTAAGATGTCGCTGGAGTAAATTCTGATTCATCTTTCACTAAAAAGGTCACAACATCCAAGTATGTTGAAGAAATACGGATCTTGGCTGGATGCTTCATCAGATGCTTTTCATTGTTTTGAAAATTCGAAGATTACTCCATACTACTGATTAGCTTTGATAGTTTGTGTCCCCAATACGTATACTGATGGGGTTGAATTTAAAGAGAAGGGTATTCATACAGTTATTAAAAATGCAGATGGGTTTTTAGACAGCATCAAGCTGAAGACATCGTCACACGGACTTTGATTTCTGTTCGAATTTCTGCTATTCTTGAATCTCAAGGTGACTAAGTAACACTTGAGTCATCAGTTCAACCTAGTATGTTCCGTAGATTAACGGAATGTTGTTTCTTTGAAGTTTTTCGAGTAGTCGGTTTGCGATTCGCTAGATGGTATGACATCATGAGAATTCTAGAGGTATCTAGCAAATGGTGAAGTTACTAGGTAGTTGTTAGTAGTTAGTTCAATGTGTTTTTCGAGTGGAGATGTCACCTGAAGTTTCTCAAATTGTAGTAATCTGAAACGCGTTTCATTAAGTTGAGATGTATAACAACATAAAATGTAATGTGATATTTTCAATAAAAAATAATACTACTCACTTTTTTGTTTAGATATCATGTTTCATGGTTCATAAACTTTAAATGACACAAACTGGTTAAACAAATTATTGACTGGAAATTGTCAATTGAAAGTTTGACAAGGATATTTGATTTTGTTATTTCGTGCAGAATGGCGTATAAAAGTTAACTTGAGTGGTGGAGTGTAATTATCAGTTGATTGAATTAGATGATATCCCGAATAATTATGTCTGTTTAAAGAAAACTCGAATCAATTTCTCCAAATGGAATGTGTGACAACAATTTATGATCAGATTACATAGCAACTCCGACAGAAATGAAATGATCAAGGTTCAATCACTTGATCTAAATTTTCTTAAAATAATACCCAATCATTCCATCCGACCTAATATTTCGTTGAAATCAACAACTATGAGGTATATAGTACTGTTTCATCAAATAAAGCAGATATCAAAAGATTGTTATGAATGCCAAAACTGTAATTTCTCATTGACAAACTTCAGTCGGAACAATCAATCACATATTTGCCTCGCTTTCTACTGCAAAACAATACAATCCGCGTTCAAACTCTGGAGAACTTGAATTGAATGAAAGTACGTGACTCCACAGTGGAATGGTGTCGAAATTGATTTCAGCGAGAAGTTTTCATTATTAACGGAAAACAATGGGATCCTTATTATGCCATAATAACCAAATGTAAAGTAATACTGCCTGATCTTCAGAAAATAAATAGTCATTGATTTCCAATTCAGATTTTAAAAATACAAATGGGTACAAAAAATTACTTATTGATCTAAATGATCTAAATGGGGTTGTCAAACACACATAGCCTACATTTCAGTATGTCGTCCTTCACGTACAATACAAAATTATGGTCCTTCTACTGACATCTGTAACTTCATTTTTAATAAATTGGGGATTTATATTTGCACAGCACTCGCGAATGGTATTTTCCAAGGTGTTGTATATCAGTTAAAAGGTCTACTTTGGTACACTTTTTGTTTCAGGTAACCCCACAAGAAAAAGTCTAAAGGCGTCAAGTCGGGTGATCTAGGCGGCCAAAAATGTTCCCGGTTACGTCGAATAACTTTGCCTCTGAACATTTGTTGGAGGGACTGTTTTACAGCAACCGTGTGATGTATTGGTGTGCAATCAAGCTGATACCATAGGTCGTATTTAATATTCAAAGGCATATTATCTAAAACTTCACTAACCTCATTATTCAAAAGATTGAGATAACCGACGGTTGATAAATTTTCCCTAAAGAAAAATGGCCCAATTATTTGGTCGTTAAGTATCCCACACCATACATTAGTTTCAAAGGAATACTGATCACCACATTCAACTGTGAAATTGGGATTTTCTTGGGCCCACCATCGGCAATTTTGAGAAGTTACCGTTCCATTTGAAGAGAACGTTGCCTCATCTGTCCATAATGGCTTGTAAGGCCAAAATTTATTCTTTAATAAAAATTTCTCTCTTGTAATTGGTATTTTTTATAACATCGGTTATGCTCGTTTGCCCGAGTTCAATAACTTTTAAACAAATGTTGAGTTGGGCCTCCTCATCATATTTACTTGGAGTGTGTTTTTTTTTAAATTGATTTGCTACGGATCTTGTTTCTCTGAATTTCGATATTATCCTTGACACATTGGTATGTTGAACTTGCACTTGCCGGTATGGTGTATTCTCAGCACATATTAAAACTATTTCTATTCTTTCCAAGACAACATTATTGCAACAATAACTGTTAAAAATTTGACAAGTAAATCAACAATTCGACACTATCATAGCATGCATTATGTTTGTCAAGACCTACTTAAATATTTTATTCAACGTGATTAAGCCCTAGTTAGTGTTTATAAATAATCTGTAAATACTGAATATTGAAATTTTAATGTAATTTCGACTCTAGTAATTTAACTAATACTTATTGCAGTTTTTGAGTTGTGTCTGCTTTTTCAAAATTGAAGGTTCTGACGCCAAGTGATTGAAACTTTGCACCAGTCATGTTAAAATTTTTATAGCACATTTTTAATTTCTCTCTGAAAATGTCCGTATAAGTAAAAATTTATCAGAAAAGTTAAACTCCATGATGAGTTTGTTATGTATACATGAATTGATGACAATTAACCGAACTTGTTTTTTTAAATAAAGGGGATATCTGTCAAAAATAAGCAAAACGTTAACTTTATCCTAGTTGCATAAAATTTGGCATATGGATATAAAATTGCCGTAGTCACAACTTTTTCAAGTAACTTTTCGTTAAATTCGATCTAGAAATGCACTTTATCAATTTTTTAAAAAAAAAAGTTGAATTTGACAAACACTGAACGTCAGTGGGTCGCAGTTGGCCGCATCATTTTGAGGTAAATTCAAAGCACAAACAAGTGCCGAAGTTAAACTTCATTGAAAAGTTTCCCATATGGTGCGCACTTTAATGGTGACACTTTATATCTGAATACTATATCTGAACTAGTGGTAATTAGGCAAAATTGTTTTTATTCATTCCATTAAAGTGATCATGAATTACCTTGAAATAAACAAGTCATCAATCACACATACGAAATTTATGTTATGTCCAATACCAAAATTACCAAATTAATTGAAACACATTTCTAATCAGAATCTTGCAATTTTATAATTTGTTCAAAACATTGATCACAACAAATGTAATGTATGTAACGGTTTCTGCGAGAGAGACAAATGGTGAAACGGAGTTTTCCTCATTCTATTCTTTCAGTGGATTATGTGATCATCCGAACCCTCCTGCAGCTTTACGTATGCCAACAAATGTAAAACTCTTCCCAAATTGAATGGAATATCTCGAACTTTCTGCGGAACAGTCGAATCGGTCAGAAAACTTCGCTCTTTGCTCAGCTATTCCCTAATTGATATTAATCGGTGCGCACATATATTTCCCGTGAAATTGGTCCATTCATTCTCTGTGAAATATTCTATTTTGAGAGCAAACGATTTGTTTTCGAATCCACTCAAACTTGTGTTTATGACATCTACATTAAGGGTTAATGACAATTTATCGATTATATGTTCAACATTAATTATGGATACTTATCAGTTAATAAATATCTGGAAATGAAGGTGAGCCGGTAGGAAGCTTCAATAAATTTGATGTTGATATTGTTGTACATTAATATTCTCATCAAGACAATGTATTTGGGATTGATAAACAGTTTGAAACTCTGAAATGAATCAGATTTAAAGGAACGTCAACTACGTATGGCTTCAATTTTCCATTTGAACCTAACTCAAGAGTAAAAACTTGATGAATAACAAGTAGATAAGTGGGTGTGGCTTCTTATTTACTGCAATTTGTTGACTGACATAGATGTAAACTGATGATTATGATAATTTCTCCTTAGATATGGAACATATACCCATTTTTATTTTTCGATTTCTAAGTTATTTCTCACAGATATGTAGATATGACGTGAAGGAAACGATTAAACAAGAAAAAAGCAACAAAGAACAAAAGGAGTAACCGAATTCAAGACAGGCGAAAATGTACCTATACTAAGAAATTCTTTGTCAGCTACCGATGAAATTAGGAGATTTTGAATTTGATTATTCCAGCAAAAAACAAAACATATAATGACCAAGATACTATTCACTGTCTTTGTTGGAAATAAATGAGAAATTATTTGCCTCTATAAGTTTAAAAATGGAACTACGGATCCGCAGTTTGTCAAGCATATCATCTTGTTAACACAGAGTTTGTTTATCGAGAGTTGAAGCTGACTAATTCACAATTTAATCATGAGTTATAAGAAGAAGAAAAACAATTCATCAGTGAATTGATTATATTGAATAATTTTCTTGAATACATTCCATTTGCAGTATATAAGTACTCTGTTGGCAGATATGTGCCTCGTCAGGCAGTGGTGTGGTCCAAATACTCTTCTTGACGTGTCAACTGAAACTGAAGCTCTCATTTCTGCCGTGTCATTTACAGTGCTGATTTTCTGCGCACTTTCTGTAATGGCGGGTTCGCGCGTAGGTACTTACCGCGCGATTTGGGTGACTTGGCTTTATTTGGGCGCTTTTTAATGCTGTTGGCCACATCTTTGGTAGATATGTTCTCTCTTCCTATCTGTTGAAGTTCTCTTGGTGTTTGTGTATTTCTATGGTTTTCAAATACATTCTGGTTGAATAATGATTCGACGTTGATAGCCTTTCGGTATTTTCGAAGAGATTCTTTTGTTTTCCGTTGGACAATGCATGTTCAGCAACAACAGACTTCTCGATCTGTCCCGATCGGCAACTGCGCTTGTCCTCGACTAGGCGGGTATAGTCGAAATAACCTTTATTGTGAATACTCAAAGCTATCGGCATCTCAAAGGCCAAAAAAAACCTTACAGAGAAATAATGCCGCTGCGAACTAGTCCACGTGGACTGAAGAATTGGCGGTTCGTATTGGACAATTTTCACTAACCGAGTTTTATGATTGGCTGAAGAGTCATAAAATTAAATTCAAAGTCATATTACGGTGACGAATAGAAAATGGGGATGAGTATCGCCGTTGAGTTGTCAATGTTCATTTCAGGAACTGATCGCGATTTGACTGTTGAAATTCGATATTGGTGCAATTATAAATACTTAAAACTTTTGTTTTCTGTTTAAAATGCGACGACCTTGGATAAGTACTGATAGTAATAACGAGTGTGATAACAACGGAGACTTTTTCCTGCATAGTGATTCCAATAGCAAGGGTGAACAATGCGAAAAAGTGATACCAGTGAATAAGATTCGGATGCATTTGAATATTGAAACACAGAGAGTATGTTTCAATGTATATAAGAATCTACATCTCAAGTTTGATTTCAAGGGAAATAAACTATTACAAGCAACATCAGATTTAACCAAAATTATTTTCTCAACTGTACGTAAAATAGTCAAAAACAAACCTTATGAACGCAATGTGATACAGGATTATCAAAACCTGTAGATGTTCATCTAATAAAATCATTGAAAAAAACAATATACGACTGTTACAAAAGCCATGATTTTTCTTCGACTGAAATCTTAAGTAAGAAATTGAATACTTCCTGCTATACCATGAGCTGTTGTGACAAAACTCTTCAGAATTGGATATAGAAACTAGGATTTAGATTTAAAATAATAAACAAACGTCAATCAGTATGGAAAGCAGAAAAATAGTGGAATTGCCCGACAAATACTCAAAACAAATAACTGAAAATAGACAAGAACAACGGCAAATTTTCTATTTGGACGAAAGGGTGGACTGATGGTTCGAGAACGCCTAACATGCCTGCAGACAAAGAATCGCGACTAATTATTGTGCATTGCGGAGGAAGTGAAGGATGAATTTCTTGAAATCATGTGGAAAAAACTTGAGGACTGCAATGTTGACTATCATAAGAACATGGAAGCTAATTTTTTTAAGGAATATAGACTTCACCACGGTAACATGGAATACTGTAAACTCCCGCTGATTTGAGAGGATATCAGCTGTCTTTCGCTGATCTCAGATATTTTATTCGTTGGTTTGAAGACGGTGTCAATATTCTCCTTCTTTAGAATTTCATCGATTCGGTTGGTGACACCTTCTATGTATGGCAGATGGGGTTGATCTTGACTGGTGTTTTTCCCTTGGACGCGTAGCGCAGATTATGTCTATTATGTCGTAACCGTACCTTCCTTCACATATTATTCTCAAAGCTCTGTTTACTAGAGTTTTGATGGCGTTTCGTTTCTGTTTTGGATGATGGTTGAATCTATTATTTAGGTATCGATCTGTCTCTATTTTCTTCATATACACCTCATGGCCTGGTTGATTCCTTTTTTGATAACTAAAACCTCAAGGAATGGAATCTGAAGGTTGTCTTCTAATTCCATGGTGAATTGAATTTTTGAATGAAAACTATTCAGATGATTGAGGAAGTTCTGAAATGTTTCTTTTCCATGGCTCCAAAAAACGAACGAATCTACATCTCCAACCAGTACTTTGACCGTTTTTCTTAAGTTTGAATGGCTCTCTCTTCAAATTTTTCCATAATGAAATTTGCTACTACTGGGCTGAGTGGACTGCCCATGACGACTCCATACACTTTTTCATAAAAGATGTTGTTCCATTGAAAAAAAGTTGTCGTTAGTGAATGTCGAAATAAGTTGATATCTTGTGGAATGATCTACGTAGCTGGAGATTCTTCGATTACGTTCTTATTTACACATATACAAATATTTTTTCTATATTAACGACAGCATTTTTCATTTTATATTGTTTGCAACACAATCTGACTACAAAGAACCCCTTTTTGCCAATTTTACCTTGTAGATTGTAACATACCAGTTATTTGAAATTCCTATTTTAAATTTTCGCATATCTGGGAGTCTTCTGATGAGTACTCTATAGTTGTACTCCAAATAAATCAAAATTTATTTTCATTGATTTTATTCATGTTACGGTTTGGTATACAAATAGATGTAAACTACTCATCTTCTTCTTTTGTTCAGTCATAGATTCAATTTCATAGTGTAGGGTGTAGTGTAACGTAGAGTGAGGTACACATATCGGCGGGCTTTGAGTATATGTTTGAAGGGACTAATGTTAAAAGTAGAATTGCTTGAACTCACTGATACCTATTCTATGTCTGAATGATGAAGTTTTGAAAGGGCCTTTTCTTTGCCTGGCTTCGTACAAAAAACACATAGTGATGAGTTACATTAGTCCAGTAAAATTAGACTAAAAAATAAGAGTGAAGGTACATAAATTTACAACAAGCTGCAAATGCGTGTAGTTGTTCAAAACATAGTTAAGAATGAGATTTCAAAATTCCGAATGATTGCGATTCCTGGAAAAAAATGTATTCGAGGTCAAAGATCAAAAATCTCGAAAAAAAATTGTTTTTAGCGATTTTCAGGAAAACGGTAAGTTTTATAATGAAATAACCTCAGATAAAACTTGTCAATCATAAAATTTTCTACAAAAAATGTATCAATACTTCTTTTTCTTAGAGCCACCGTTTCTGAGATACGACGAGTCAAAAAGTTGTAAAAGTTGTAATCGTCATTATATGCATAAGTATGCAACGTATATACATTTCTGAAGTCAACAGAAATTTCTTGCAAATACTCACAACAAATCTCGGTTCATTTCAATGTTGAAGGATACGTTTATTGGCGAAAATATATTGGTTTAACAGGCTAATAACGATGCCGACGTACTGATTATTGAAACAGCTATAGAGCAATTCTATTTGACAAATACAACTATTGTTGTTGATGAAGTTGTAGACTTACTCGTACTTCTTAGTGCTCGAACTCCATCTGAAAAAACTATTTTCTTTCTAAAGCCAGGAAAAGCTCAAAGTCAAACCAAAAAATATTCGTCAAAAAGTTTATATACTTTTGCGACGTCTGCATTTTACAGGAGGGGTAAAGCAACAGTCTTTAAAATGTTTGAAAAACAAGATTTAGTTCAATGTGCTGAAGTTTTCAAAAAAAATAATTCGACTTAACAAGAAATTATCACCAACGGGATTCAGTTTCTTCTTTCTATGTACAAAGCTCCGAAAAAAACCACCTGCTTAGATAAGTATCGATATGCATGTTTCGTAAAATACACTAAAAATAAGAAACAGGTGCAATTAGCTTGTCTTCCTCCAACCTCAGTTGCTGCTCATCAACATCTTTTCCGGGTATGTTACCAAGTTCAATTGTGGCTTGGTTATCAGCTAGACCCAAAAGACTGGGATTGGAAATTGGTAGACAATGCATTAGAACCTATTCAGACTTTACTCCCACCTGCGCCGGAAAAACTGCTGAACACAATTTTTTGCAATTGTAAAAAGGGATGTAGCGCTAAATGTGGTTGTAAAAAAGTTGGAATGTTGTGTTCTCTGGCATGTACACATTGTCAAGGCCAGTCATGTTCTAATGCTGAATCACCAATAGTGGAGGATTCATTTCACACCAACGAGGAAACAAGCGATAAATCACTCTTGACGCAGTTTACCTACACCCAGGATGAGCATCAAGAAGAAGAAGAAGAAGATCAAGAAGAAGAACGACAAGAAGAAGTATCTGAAGGTTATGACGCTTTTATAATTTCCAACCCTTCCTATTATATTTTGTTATGCAAGTTGTCAATTTGACAGAATCACAACAGACATGCGGAATAAGCCTACTGGGGAAACCACGTTAAAAAACACGTTGAGTACACTAGCTCATAGGTGGCGTGATGGAAACGTGTGCATATATGACGATTACAACTATTTGACTCGTCATATCTCAGAAACGGTGGCTCTAAGAAAAAAAAGTATTGATAAATTTTTTGTAGAGAATTTTATGAAGTTATCTGAAATTATTTTATGATAAAACTTACTGTTTTCTGAAAATCGCAAAAAAAAACAATTTTTTTCGAGATTTTTGACCTTTGACCTCGAATAAATTTTTTGCCAGGCATCGCAATCATTCGGAATTTAAAAATTTCATTTTTAACTATGTTTTGAACAATTACACGCGTTTGCAGCTTGTTGTAAATTTATATACCTTGCAATGTCTAGATTGACTGGATTACATGAAATTTTGGAAAATCATCCATCAGAATATCAGCAATTCCTACTTCCAACTTTTAGGGTATTTTTATATATGAATTTGAAAGTGGATTATGTAAAATTATATTTTGAATTCATCAATTGTAACTAATCTTAGAAGCATCAGGATATTTTTTACAATAGTTTTTTTTTGTTTTTTTTGGTATTATAGTTCTGCATAAGATCAGAAAACCATAAAAAATCATTAAATCGTCAAAATCATTGGATCATAAAACCATAAGAACCAATAAAACTATAAGAACCACTGATAGCTTAAAAACAGGAATTAATTGGACACAAGGAAGAGATCGTCTTTGACGTGTCTGGCCGCACCGTGAAGTATATTTCATTAGTTCCGACTTCCTTCGTATAATACAATATAAATTGATTTGAAATCCCTGAAGAAAAATCTATAAAAAAAATTTAAAGTATTGGCTGAAAAAAGGAATAAAATACAAGCAACAATCAAAAACTAAAAAAAATTAACTATTAACATGAGATGATAATAAAAAATTATTAACAAGAATGAATTGGAAGATTCCAAGCCAAGTTACTTCACGATGTTTCGATTGTTAGTATCCACAATCGTCTTCGGGTGATGACTGGACTCATCGGTTTTAGCAGGAGCTGATCATTGGAGTTGATCGTGTTCCGCTTAATTAGAGGTTCCCATCTGTTGCGTATCTCTAGGCTAGCTTGGCTTACATTGGACAACATATATGCGGTTTCTTTGAATTTTATCCTAAACCAGTGTTCCTCCTTAGGGATGATTTCAGTTTGAGACTACTTGAGTCCCTGATCGCAAGAATCAGAGAACTATTTTTGAAGGAGTTTAAAATAAAAGCATCAAATTTTCTTCATGGTTTCTGGTAATAGGTTTTCTATCAGAAGTTGTAAGGTTCAGTGTATTAAACTGTAGTGCAAGACCCTGTATTTTGTTATGATTCCTATCGAGGCAATCATTGGAAAGATTAGAAAATTCTAACAATTGACACTCTGATTTATTCATACAGTGACCATTTATTTCCAATACTGATTAAGATTTTTTTGTTAATCAATTTATTTCAAGGTTGGAAATGCAAAATGCTAATAATTGTCTCCTATACCGGTATAATAAAGTTGGTCTACATTTGAAAGTGTTGAAAAGGTATTTCTAGAAACCTCTGTGGATAGCGTCCAAATGAGAGCTTTCAATTCAGTGAACTCATGATTGAATTTCTATAAAAAAATCAAGAACGGACCTGCGCCCTTGCCTTCGCAAATCAAGAGATAGTCATTCCAACCAGGAAAATGTACCGTTTTCTTTAAGTGTATAGGTACATACTCATACATTTCATCAACTTCTTTGTATCCAGTTAGATGTCATCAGAAATCAACAAGCTGAATTGGTGGTGAATTCAGTCATATGTATAAAAATTTACGAATCATTTAATGCTGCATAACAACATATAACATTTTTCCGCATCTCATCGATACACTGTCGTTGAATAAAATGATATCAAATATTTTTTAGAAATCTGTGGGTTTCTGGATTCTCAGCAGAAGTATCACTTTATACTCTAGTAACGCCACTGGCGATCATCCGCACTACAATGTATAGTTCATGCACTCTTCCTATTCCCACGTTGCTGTAGTCTACCTTAAACCGCAGCCAATCCATTGTGTTTTTGTTGGTCTCCTTCTTTCTTCCCCTTCAAAAGTTAGATTTATCTGTCGAGGTTAACAGGCCGACTACTAGAGTGTACGAAAATAAAAGAACTGTTCTCTGTAAAATCAAGAGATATGATCAGCTATGGTGCAATAAAAGTAGCAGTGGTCACGACATTCTAAAGACGAGGTCGGCAGATTCACACAACCAAAATAATGACTGACCCTTTCGTTTTTACTCGAATAGCTGGGCAAAATGAAATGCATGTACCTATAATTTACAATGAAAAAACAAATAATTTCAATTTATTATTATTTATTCACTTTGGACGAACAACTATCCAAACTTTCTACCGTAATTAGTGGAATTGTTGAGAAAAATCATCTAAAAGAGCAATTCGTTCATGCCAGCCTCAACTCCATACACTATAGATTAATAGACCGACACCCATCAGAAAACGACTACTTCCCTGGCTAATACCACGAAAGCGTTGGATGATACCCGACAGGTGTCAGTGCAGGATTCTTCACTGAAGTTTTTCCTGCATATTCTGTTGGCGATACAACTGCCGCAATAGATTTTCAATTATTGGAACACACTTGCAGACCGGTTTCGGGCTGTTTGGCCACTCGTCAGTGCAAGGTAGTGTCTATCACCAACATAAAGTCGATGATTTCCGATAATTGAAAATCGAATTCCTCGAACTAGGCACTAGGCTGAAGCAGACAACAAACAACAGGTTTGTCATCGCCCCATCTGCCTGTGAACGAGATAACCAACTTCATATTCGAAATTTGTCCAATTCCTCGTATAAGGAAAATAAACCTCTCACATATAGTCAGTGGGCATACTTGGAGACTGGCTATGAATCAAATCATCCAAAAGAACAATTCGTTTAGGCCAGTCTCAACTCTGTACACTGTAGGTTAATGGACCAATACCTATCAGAAAACAACTACCAGTCTTCGAGTATGCCCACTGACTATATGTGAGGAATGGTTGAGGATTCTATAAAATCTGAAAACACTTGATACTGTGAAAAAAAAATTAATTGATGCGACAGAAATAATTGGTTCCATCCAACTAAATCCCAAGATATTCCCTGCTATGGTAGACGAGACGATATGAATTGTAAGAATCGATGATTCATTCGTGTAATTTCACCTCTCTCATATACTACATTGTGTAGCAATCCTGTGCATGATATCTGATTCAATTCCATAACCAATGTTGGGAGTACAAACTTGATAGGAATCAGTGTTTTTTGTATAATTGAATGTTCATTTGAAAGTAGTCATTTCGATAGTATTTTTCTTCCATGTATTCAACGTTCATATCATAGTAGTTGTTTCGAAAGGGCTTTCTCTGCCAGTTAGTTTCTGAAAGTTACTTCTTTGCATAATCTACACATATTCGAAGAGCGTTCATTCTGGAGTTATTTGCTTTCTTCTTCTCTTTGCCAAATTCCCACATTTTTTTGTATGAAGATAGAGAAGCAGAAAGCCAAAACCTTTATTTTTTTCTAAAAATATACCCCTTTCAATTCAAACTCGAAATCACATTGTGAATATCTTGAAAAATGAATTTTCATTCGCATATTATCAATTTCCAGAACCAAATTGTCTTCACATTGTAAGAGACTATCGATCCGCCATGGCTCCACACGGGTGCAATGCTGATACTAAACATAAATTCACGCACCGGAACTTTCAGAGCAAGAAGAAATAGTGATGAAAAGGTAACTTTATTACATGAACGCGTCTTATTGCCCTACGGCTGGCGCCTCAGTTGGAATAAATTGATGGATGTAGCCGTTACTACGTGGTAGAAAATCATAATGAAGAAAAAAGAAATGTATAAGTTTGAAAATGTCGGTATAGGACGAAACTGCAGTAACGTTAGTTACAAATAAAAGTGGTAAAAAAACATAGAAAGTTTCATTTCTCTTTTCTTCAGTTGGAATACCTGAAATGCTGAGTTATTGCACATCTACAACATAAAACTTCATATGTAAACGTCCTCTTTTTTTCCCAGGGGAGGCGCCCCAGTTGGTATATTCAAAAATCCCTTCTGATTGCATATATACAACATAACACGAATCTACATACAAAATTTCCGCCTCCGAAAATATAGCGGTACAGAGAAACACTGATGAAAAGGTAATTTTCATATGTAAAAGCGCCCCTTTCATCCCCAGTGGTTGCGTTTCAGTTGGAATATTCAAAAATCCTTTGTTATTGCACATCTACTAAAACAAACCTACATACAAAATTTCAGCCTCCGAAAATATACCGGTATGGAAAAACAGTGATGAAAAGGTAACTTTATTTTATAAACGCGCCTTTTCCCCGCGGCTGGCGCCTCAGTTGGAACATTTGAAAATCTTTTCTTATTCCACATCCACAACATACATCGAATCTACATACAAAATTTCAGCCTCTACAAATATGGCGGTACGGAGAAACAGTGCCTAAAAGGTGATTTTCATATGTAAACGCGGCCCATTTATCCCCAGTGGGGGCGCCCCAGTTGAAATATTCAAAAATCCATTTTTATTGCACATCTACAACATAAAACAAACCGACGTACAAAATTTCAACCTCCGAAAATATAGCGGTACGGAGAAACAGTGATGAAAAGGTAACTTTATTTTATGAACGCGCCTTTTCCCCAGCGGCTGGTGCCCCAGTCAGTATATTAAAAAATCCTTCATTATAGCACATCTAAAACGAATCTACATACAAAATGTCAGCTACTGAGAATATAGCGGTACGGAAAAATAAAGCCTAATAGATAATTTTCTTATGTAAACGCAAACACAGGGGGGCGCCCCATATAATATATTGGTTCTACAAACAAATAATTTTCCTAGAAAACTCCGTTGTATTTTGGTTACTTCACTAAGAACCTTCAATTTCGTCATCTGACGAATGAGCAAGCTATTACTCTGTGTGTATTGTTTCTACAGATAGTATAAACTTGTCATTCTTGTTGTTTATTCACAAGCTACTGTAAATATTCTTTTGATAAAATATTTACTCATTTTTTTTCAAAACACTGGTTTATTGGATGAAAACTGACTCGCAAATACTTTTCAGAAAAACGTTATGAAACAAAAGTTGCCTAAAATAAATGAATTCATTCACTCCCGGATTTATTTTTAATGGAACATTTTCCACTCTCGAGAAGGGGTGTTATCCACCCCAGGGTAAAATCAATGCTTGATATTGGGGATAAAGGGTAAGTAAAACGAAATTACATTTTTTCTGCAAATCAGTGCTATTTGGGAAAATAGTACGGTATCGCGGTATTTTATCCTCAAGGATTGAAATTTACGCCCTTGACTGTATATTTTCAATAAATTATATAGTCAAGTCAGATGGATCAGCACTGTCGAGATGAATTTAGTCAATCAACATTATCATTATTCATCAAAACAAAACTGATGAGCGCAGAATTGCCTCATTTTTTTTCGTTTTAAAATGATTTCATTTTCAAGTTTGAATTATTCACTTAAATAACACTTCCAAAATACAAATCATAAAATTATAAAACAACAACAAAAATTCATTGGCGCTCCGGGGCGACTTTATTGATTCCAGTGGCAAGATCTTGATCTGCCAATGTCCTCTCTTTCATAAAACAAAATGTAAGGCGTAAACCGCCTTAAACCAGGCGTAATAATGACCAGATTCAACGCCAGAACCACAGTGAACAATGACTGTATGAAGATTATAATAGTGGTCTGTTGGATTGAAGTGTTCATCTATTTCGAACCTTCGTAAGAGTTTGGTTCTTCCGTCAGAGCTTGAGTCATGTTTGAAGATCATCAGATTATTAGATTGACTGGTGCCTCAAGTGTCTATCAAAAAAGAAATCAAAATAGGAAATTCGAACATGCATCTCTTCCGACATTTCTACACACTAGCAACTGGCGAATACCTGCCGGAAAACCACGGCTAATATCAATAATAGACATTGAATTATATCCCACACACATTTGTGCAAGAAAAAAATATTTGCAGATAATTCTCTTTCGACCAGCAATGTAACATGAGTGATACCTACAAACTGGTTTCGGAATATTAGTCTTCTTCAGTATAGTACAGATCTCAGCAAGAGAGTATTGTGTGAACAAACATTTTTCTGTAGTTGAAACATAGCCTGTCTTAGATGGAAGTTTTATACATGCGGGGAATCGTCGAACGAGTCTGTCGAGTCCCGGACACACTGAGTACTCTAAAACTAATCTATAGCTGATCACTGGATTGATTTCAAGTATGTTCTGCTTCTTCAGAAACAAAAACGTTTTCATCTGTCTGTTGGATATAATTCGAAGTCCTTTTTGGTATTATCCAGGATAGTAGTGTCATTCCGACAAAAATCGCAAGATATTATTGTGTAGGGACTTTGAAGAATGTGAATGTTTTGACTCTTATATTCGAAATATTTATTTTCCTAGTTCGTATTTCTCCTCGACACAATCAGAGATATTTTGATATGTAGTTGTTTTACACTTCCGTACAAAACTGATGTTTTTTTTATTGTTCAGAGATCACACAAGAATTCTATGAACTCAACAGATTCAAAAATAGTCGGGTCTTGTGATATCAGAGAAACATCCTATGTTTCAATGACCTTGTTATATACATTACATAATTGGAAAGATACGAGTTGTGAGAAGGTTTCCTGTTCGCCTTCTTCCTGCTTGCAACTTTGTTGAACAGTTAGCCGTTAGTACAGTGACCGTACTTCGATTTTTGCGCCACCGGCACCGCTTCTCATATTGATAATCCAATTCAGAGCACGTGCAAAGCACGAGAAGAGACAGGGACGGAGTTTGAATTATCTCCGATCATACTTTTGATATCGAAGTTGGTTGTGGAAAATATATAACTTGGAAAAGATTTTTTTCAGAATGGCTTGATAAAATTGGGGCTTCAGGAACCTGAAACGTCACATTCACTGTAGTTATTGAGCAAACTAAGTACTGATCATGAGAATTTATGACGATCGCAAAGAGAAGCCAATGATATCCTGTAAGCAGTTTGTAACAGTCTCATTCGTATGTCAATAATGTGTGTGATTGATGACACACATGGAAACTCATGAAATGAATAAAAACAAGTTTGTCTAATTTCCACTAGTTATTTTATTTTTATTCATTTCATCAAAGTATGTCATTAAGAAAACTATAATTTTTGATATCGAATCGATTTTTACAAAAAAATCATGTTTGGAGAATGGAAAGAAATAGTCTTCCAAAATGTTAATGGAAGTATTGAATATTTTCATGAATTTTTCATCAATTTTATCGCGAACTAAATGTTTCACGTATACGAGGTCTGTTAAAAAAATAAGGTGAATTTTCATTTTTCTCAAAAATTATCTATGTATTGATCTATTTCTATTTTGTTTTCTTCAAAATAGTCTCCCTCAGATATATAAGATACTGGTGCTAGCGTTTTTTCCAATCCTCCAAACAGTTCTGATATGCACTTTCTGGTATGTCCTTGAGCTTTCTCAGCGATTCGATTTTTTTCAATCGTCGCAAAACGTTATTGGTTTTTTGGACAAAAGGCAGCAATATTGGAGCAAATTTCGCTGTCACATGGCTCACACCCATAATTTCCGAAAAAATTGCATGGCTTGAGCCAACTGATATCGATATCCTTAGCAACTTTTCTAATAGTAATTCGACGATTCTCCACAACAATTTCTTCACTTTCTCAACATTCTCATCGGTTATTGATGTGCTGAGGCGTTCAGGGTGAGTATCATTCACAACTTCTCGATTTTTTGTGAAATGCTCGTACCACTTGTAAACATGCTTCTGACTCAGAGTACAAGCAAAGTATGCCACTGTCAATATTTTAAGGAATTTTGAGCACTAAATTCTATTTTTCTACAGAAAATTCCATGCAAATTCCTTGATCCAGTTTTTTCGATTGCAGAAAATCGCCGAACACCGATCGCTTGTATTAGTTTAACTAGTTGTTACCCACGGCTTCGCCCGCGAAGAATTTGGTTTGTCACATTAAGTTTCATGACGGACCATTTTGAACAAATAGTTACAATATCTTTCATTAACCCAAAACTTCAGGTTTACAACTTCAAAAATGACAAAATTCAATACACAAATTTCACCCCCTTGGGGTGGAAATTCCTGATTCTCTTTCTTGATCCTGATTAATACTAAACAAAGAACCTACCTGCAATTACCTCATGCCACTGTGAACATTTCAACATTTTTACATAAAATTTGGTACAAATTTTTTTAACCATTTTTTTTGATAGCAGATAGTCGCCGAACACGCAAAACACTTGTAATTTTTATGCCTCTCATCAAAAAACTAAGCATGCTAAACAGCTAAAACTGTAAAAATATGTTCCAGACGAGCGTACCAAATGTACGTTACGCGCGAAATTTGAACATTAACTTTATTTTTAGAACATATTTCGAGGAACAGGTCCTCCACAGTGGTGAAAAAGAATGACTGTTGCTTTAAGGTTGAGAAATGGTGGAAATGGTACAATTTTATGCTTCTTAGATAACTTCTATGAGGAAGCTTTTTGGGAAAAGCAACAGCTCTCAATGAGGAAGCTGAAATAGTAGCAGATGCGTTATTCGAAAGGATATTTAGAACTAAATTCCGATTTGGAAAGAAGGAAGTGCGATTCAAAACACCGATAACATTGATATAAACATTAGAAGTGAACGAAACAAGTAAAAACTACATTTCATTAATAAGTAGATGCGATAACATAATGTTATAAGGAAACGATGCAGAAGATTTGTCCCTGAAACAACTGATTATAATCCATCCACATGTATAACCTGAAGGAATATTCAATTACTGTCAGATCAACTCTTTGGTTAGCTACCTAAATATCAAAACCAGAGAAAGGAAATTAGAAAACAACTGGGAGTAGTGCAAAAGTTTATGATGTCACTTCTACAGTCAACCTGGTGTATATACTGCAAAAATAGATTGGATAGAAGAACTATTAATTTTGGGATCAGATGATGAGATGCTTTCTGGTTGTACCATCTCCAAGTTGCAGAAGAAAAGTTATTTAATAAAATAATAATGTTAGTTCAGTCTAAATTAGCAAGTGGGAGTTCCGTGGTGGCCGTGCTGATAATGTCCGTCCACAAAGAAGGTACGCGGATGCCATGTGCTATCGTGGAGCTCCGTTTTTGGGTTGTGCTAGTCCATTATGTTAATTACAGAAATGTGTGAGTGTCATAAAAAGAAAGTGATTAATAAAGGGCCCCTTTTATTCACGCCGGTATCTAGGTCGGGGTGGTTCTGATTACCACGTAAAGGGGGCCGTATATGTGAAAAAAAACAAAAGGTCTCCCAAGCAGGAGGTGACTCCATGAAAACCAAATTGTTTTTATCATCCAAAGAATTGCTTTTATAATGAAAAAAAGGTTGGAAAAAAATGGGTGGCAGCATTGCTTCGTGCAAGACCGCTGCGTCCCCTGACGAAGCTTGTGTCAACCGACGAGAGAACATTGGTCATATGCGCTTGAAGATAGGAAGCAACGACCATCTAAATTAGATAGATAAAGAGAGAGAGAGAGAGAAATTAGCCAGTGTTACAGATATTTTTTGGTTCTATTGAAAAAAGATTCAATCAAAAAGCCTCAGACTAATAGACTGGATATATTACTTTTTGACCTTTCATAAACGATAAACTGTATTCGACTAAAGACTCTATAAAAGGCTGAATGCCTTGTAGTCTGACAATGTGAAAATGAAAAATGCGAAAGTTTGTACTACAGTGTGACCCATTTTTAATGGAAACACCCCCCCTAAAATTTGAAGTTGTAAATCGATTTCAATAATTTTTTTTTAAATGTCAAGTACTAAAAGGTCTACCTTGGAACAAAGATTTACATCGGTTATTGATGTGCTGAGGCGTTCAGGGTGAGTATCATTCACAACTTCTCGATTTTTTGTGAAATGCTCGTACCACTTGTAAACATGCTTCTGACTCAGAGTACAATCAAAGTATGCCACTGTCAA